>WNWU01000120.1:192809-216269 GCA_012654045.1 Ptyas mucosa | reverse complement strand
AAGAAGAACTAGCTTTTCCCCTCAGCACTGGGAGAAGAAGAGAGGACCGCACATCAGAAGGTGAACTGAAACCATCTTTTTGCTTTTATGCATTTGGTTTTAAAACAGTCTTAAAATTAATTATTGATTGGGAGCCAGCCAGAAATTGTTATAACATGGGTGGCTACTTAAATATTTTAAATAAAACAGAGGAAGAAGAAATAGAAGATATGAATGAATGAATGAATGAATGAATGAATGAATCCGCTGAGGCTACATCTGCAAGTTGCTTGAGGCAAATGGAGTTTGTTGAATACATTAATTTATCAAATTTATAGGCTGCTAATCCTGAGGAGGTTAACTTCTGCAATTTAACTCCTTTTATTTAATTTAACTCCTTGCAAGAAGAAAGATTACAAGTTTTGAGAAAGAATAGCACAACAAATGAACATAATAATGTCTGGAGGCCTCGTTAACATCTAAATTAAACAAAAGCAAGAATCATGTTTTTGGAATTCCTAGACCATCCAAATGCCATCAAACTTCCTAAACGTGCCCTGTATTTGCAGGGCAACTACATGTTAAATGTGGAACCTTTGCACTTTGCCATTTGAAATATATATGGGGTTGATTAATTTCTGTATTAAGCTTTTATTGCTGTAAACCATATGGAGTCATCATACTTTCAGCTGCCATGGACCTGTGTCCCTCCTGGTTGGTGCTGGCTTCCCGGGAGGTTACACAAGGCTGGCTCCAGGGGATTATTAACGCTTCTTTCAGTGAGGGTTACTTCCCCACCGCCTTGAAGGAGGCGGCGGTGAGGCCCCTCCTTTAGAAGCCTTCCCTGGACCCGGCTGTATTAGCGAATTATCGTCCAGTCTCCAACCTTCGTTTTGTGGCGAAGGTTGTTGAGAGTGTGGTGGCACGACAGCTCCCCTGGTACCTGGAGGAAATGGACTATCTAGATCCGTTCCAGTTGGGTTTTAGGCCTGAGTACAGCATGGAAACTGCATTGGTCGCATTGGTTGATGATCTCTGGAGGGCTCGGGACAGGGCCTGCTCCTCTTCCTGGTCCTATTAGACCTCTCAGCGGCTTTTGATACCATCTACCATGGTATCATGCTGCGCCGATTGGAGGGGTTGGGGGAAGGGGGCACCGTATTGCGGTGGTTCTCCTCCTTCCTCTCTGACTGGTCGCAGTTCATGTTGACGGGGGGTCAGAGATCGACCTCGAGGTGCCTTGTGTGTGGGGTGCCACAAGGGTCGGTTCTCTCGCCCCTTTTGTTCAACATTTATGTGAAGCCACTGGGTGAGATCATCCGTAGTTTCGGGGTGAAGCGCCATCTGTACGCTGATGACTCTCAGCTGTACATCTCCACCCCGGACCACCCCAACGATACCCTTGATGTGATGTCCCGGTGCCTGGAGGCCATGCAGATCTGGATGGGGAGAAATAGGCTCAGGCTCAACTCATCCAAGACCAAGGGGCTGTGGCTTCCAGTATCCCAATTTAGTCAGCTGGTGCCATCGCTGACTATTGGGGGTGAGTTGTTGGCCCCCACAGAGAGGGCTCGCAACTTGGGCGTCCTCCTGGATACACGGCTGTCTTTAGAAGAGCATATGACGACTGTGGCCGGGGGGCTTTTTATCAGGTTCGCCTGATCCCTTTCTGGATTGGGATGCCTTACGCACAGTCACTCATGCTCTCGTCACGTCCCGCCTGGACTACTGTAATGCTCTCTACATGGGGCTCCCCTTGAGGAGCACCCGGAGGCTCCAACTGGTCCAGAATGCGGCCGCGCAGGTGGTTATGGGGGTGATTCGGTGCTCCCATGTAACACCTCTCCTGCGTAAGCTGCATTGGCTCCCGGTGGTCTTCTGGGTGTGCTTCAAGGTATTGGTTACTACCTTTAGAACGCTCCATGGAATAGGACCCGGGTATTTACGAGACTACCTTCTGCCACCGATAGTCTCCCATCGACCAGTACGCTCCCACAGAGAGGGGCTCCTCAGAGTGCCGTCGGCCAAACAATGCTGACTGGCGGCCCCCAGGGGGAGAGCCTTCTCTGTGGAGGCACCTACCCTCTGGAATGAGCTGCCCCCGAAGTTACAGTGGATCCCGGATCTACGTACTTTTCGTCGTGCCCTAAAGACGTTTTTATCCCAACAAGCCGGGCTGGCCTAACTTTTTAAAACTCTTTTAAATTGTTTTAATATTTAAACTGTTTAATTATGGGTTTTAATACAGGGGTGCTTTTAATTGTGGGCCAAATTAATTTAATTGGATTTTAATACTGTTTTTAAATTTTATATTTCTTGTGTTTTATCTGTTGGCTGTTCACCGCCCCAAGTCCTTCAGGGGAAGGGCGGTATATAAATATAAACAATACAATACAATATACATGCTAAGTAGAAATACATAAAGTTTATATCCCCCTGTATTATATGTAGAAATAACTCAAGGCATAAAACATACCTAATAAAGATCAAAATTTGCTTTCTCTTGCCCAGCAATGGCAGTTCCCCTTGACTCCGTGGAAAGGAATGACTTCACTGGGCCAAACTAAGGAATCTCAGATCTCCTCCAATGTGTTTAATAATAAGGCATGCTTAACGAAAAAGAATCATGCAAGAAATTAAATTATCAATTTCTCAGCTGGGCTTTCAGTAAGAGACAAGAAAAGGAATTCAAGATTCCTCTAAACAAATCATTTTTTTCCTGGTGTAGAATTTCTTCTGCCATAAGGAAGGAATTTTGTGCTAAACACTGTCCACAATCTGGGCATTTGAATGGTTACTCCCCTATGTGTAACCTTACATGATTTACAAGGCTAGACCTACAACTGAAATCTTTCCCACAATCTGGACACTCATACAGTTTTTCTCCTGTGTGAGTCCTCTTGTGTTTCACCAAGTCAGAATTTCGATGGAAATCTTTCCCACAATCAGGACATTTATATGGCTTCTCTCCTGTGTGAGTGATCTGGTGTTCCACCAGCTGGGAATTCCGACAGAAACTTTTCCCACAATCCAGGCACTCATATGGTTTCTCTCCTGTGTGAATCCTCTGGTGTGTCACTAAGTTGGAATTCTTGCTGAACCTTTTCCCACAATCCGGACACTCAAATGGTTTGTCTCCTGTGTGAGATCTCTGGTGTAACATCAGATGAGAATTTTGACTGAAACTTTTCCCACAATCCAGGCACTCATATGGTTTTTCGCCTGTGTGAGTCCTCTGGTGTTTCACTAAATTGGAAGTTTGATGGAAATCTTTCCCGCAATCAGGACATTTATATGGTTTCTCTCCTGTATGAGCCCTCTGGTGTATCACTAGGTTTGAATTATGACTGAAACTTTTTCCACAATAAAGACACTCATAAGGTTTCTCTCCTGTGTGAGTGATCTGGTGTTCCACCAACTGGGAATTCCGACAGAAACTTTTCCCACAATCCGGACACTCATATGGTTTCTCTCCTGTGTGAATCCTCTGGTGTTCCACCAGCTGGGAATTCCGACAGAAACTTTTCCCACAATCCAGGCACTCATACGGTTTTTCTCCTGTGTGAATCCTCTGGTGTGTCACTAGGTTGGAATTCTGGCTGAACCTTTTCCCACACTCCGGACACTCAAATGGTTTGTCTCCTGTGTGAGATCTCTGGTGTAACATCAGATGAGAATTTTGACTGAACCTTTTCCCACAATCCGGACACTCATATGGTTTTTCTCCTGTGTGAGTCCTCTGGTGTTTCACTAAATTGGAAGTTTGATGGAAATCTTTCCCACAATCAGGACATTTATATGGTTTCTCTCCTGTGTGAGTCCTCTGGTGTATCACCAGGTTTGAATTCTGACTGAAACTTTTTCCACAATAGAGACACTCATAAGGTTTCTCTCCTGTGTGAGTTCTCTTGTGTGTCACTAGGTCTGAATTCCGACTGAACCTTTTCCTACAATCTGGACAGTCATATGGTTTCTCTCCTGTGTGAGTCCTCTGGTATTTCATTAAGTCGGAATTTTGATGGAAATCTTTCCCGTAATTAGGACATTTATGTGGTTTCTCTCCTGTGTGAGTCATCTGGTGTTCCACCAGCCGGAAATTCCTACAGAAACTTCTCCCACAATCCAAACCCCCATATGGTTTTTCTCCCGTGTGAGTCCTCTGCTGTTTCAATAGGTAAGACTTATTTTTTCACGATACAGACACTCATATGATTTCTCCCCAGTGTGAGTCCTCTTGTGTATCGCAAGATTGGTGTGCATGCTAAATCTTTTGTCACAATGGGAGCACTGGTAGAGTTTCTCTTCGGTACAGGTCCTTTCACAAATCACGAGAGACCTGTTCTGAGTAAAGCTTCTGACGCACCTCAAACAAAGATTTGTATGGCTTTTCACAGGGTGATTCGACTTATGCATCAATTAGATGTGATCTGCAATCTGTTTTTTCCCCACAAAAGGCAGTTGGTGGGGATTTTCCAACACTGATATTCTTGGATTCTTGAGGTGGTCAGCACTATTTCTGATCTCTTACTTGGTGGTTCTTTGATTCAAGCTACTCTTTCCTTCCACAAAGGCTTTCTTTAATGTCTGCCAGTTTTGGCTATCTTTCCTCTTTTTCTTTCCTCTGACTTCCAGGTGTTCTTTATTTAGAAATTCTCCTCTTTGACTTCCCATGTAATGTTTCCTTGAATTCCAGATACTCTTTTATTCCAACAGAAAACTTTGTTCTTATAATTCTTTCCATTGTCTCCCCATCAGCTAAGAAGAAGAAACGTTTTTAAACTTTGTGGAGGAAGTGGAAGATTTTGATTGATGGTTTGTTTTACATTTTAAACTGTTTCTCATTCTCTGTTGTCCAGAGTGCTCTTCTTGGCATTCTCTGTGTCTGTAAGATTAATATTAATGGGTTAGTTTCATTATTGTTTAAAAATGGCTACATGATATGTGAAAGCAGCAGAAATACCCAATATGTTATCATGAGAAAACAAACTTCAAAATTCTAGTTTGATCTCTAACATTAATTATGATTAATTTGGCATCTAGGAGGCTAGGAGATCCAAATATCAACTCAATCTCAAAATTCTCCTCTTGGCTTGAGTAAATCACACACACAGTGCACTCAGAAAGTATTCAAAGTATTCAGAGAAGGAAGCTGACGTCAGAGGAGAGTGGATCGGGGAAACAGAGTTCGTCATACCCATCCGATCTCACCCTGTCTGGAGACCTTAAAGAGCCAAAGTCAACCCTAGGTGGGTTGACGAAGAACCTGTAGATTATGAGGAGAAGTGCAATCTCCCATTAGATCCAGGGAAACCCCTTAAAACTGGCAGGAGAATAGATGGCCATTAAGGCTCAACCGAAGCTGTGACAGCTTGGAAAGAGAAAGGAAGAGAAAATTCGAGCAGTGTGGCTATGCTGGGTGAGACATTTCTAACTTTCTGCTGTGGAATTTATCCCGATTTAAATGCTAATGATTTTGGAAAAGTGGGACTGAAAAGGAAAGGGAGGAGCAGAATTTACAGGAATTAAAATCGAAACAAGAACTGAAAAATCAAGGAATTGATTTGGCTTGGTGGCTACTAATGCAAATATAATCAAGATATAAGAAAGATGCAGAAATCTATGGATTTTACAAAGAACCGTAAAAAATAGATCATATATTTTTAGGGACGGATAAAAAGCTAATTTAAAAAAAGCTATTTATTGAACTTTAAAATGGAAGATGAATAAGTAAAAGGAACTATGATAGTATGGTTCAAAAAATTTGGATATACTATAGAATTAGGTAAATGGCAAAAACTCTGGGAAAGAAACTATAAATTGATGATGTCAACAACCTATAAAGTAAATCTTTACAAAATGTTTTATAGGTGGCATTTGCTACCAGCGAGAATGGCAAAGATGTTTCAAAACATATTTCCCAGAATATGGAAACGCAAACAGACACCGGGTTCTTATTATCATATGTGGTGGACCTATCCTATGACAAAAAAATATTGGTTAAAATAAAAATGTAGCTAGAAGAAATGACAAAACAACAAATAGACTTAAAACCAGAGATGTTCTTCTTGGGTATCCTACTGTAGAAATATAATAAAAGAAATACAGTGAGAATTATATATGCACAAAATTGGAAAAATGAAAATATACCTACAGAGGAAAATGTAATAAAGAAAATATTAGAATGTGCTGAAATGGATAGATTAACATTGAAAATTAAAGACGAAACAGAATACAATTTAACTGGGCAATTATTCTATCAATGGTTAGAAAATAGAAGTAAAAGTTAGAAATTTAGAATTGAGGAGGATATGTAAATAAAGATGAACTGAGTAATTAAATAATGAATATTGAATAATTAGGATAAGTAAACATTATGATCAATAGACTTAGAGGACAATGGTTACAAATGTGATGTTTATATGTTTATAATGTTTGATATTATTAACTAATTATAGACAAAACTGAACAGAGCGTCTAAATAATGGAAAATGTTTAATAAGGATAAGTGAAGATCATGGTGAATAGACTTTGAGAATAATAGTTATAGCTATTGTGTGTATAAGATTTATTATGGGTATTTAAAAGAGATTATACCCAGACGGTACACTGCCATTGTGGATATGGAAATTTTATATATAACAAAGAAAATTGCATAATAAAAAACAATTAAAAAAGAAAGTAAATATTCAAAGTATTCTGATCCCCTTCACTTCTATCAGTTTTGTTATGCTGCAGCCCGATTCTACAGTTGTTAAAATTCATTTTTTGTCCTTAATCTACACTCATAATGACAAAGTTAAAATAGAATTTTAGAAATGTCTTTAAATTTATTAAAAAGAAAAAAAAACTGAAAATTCAGACCCTTTACTCAGTACTTCGTAGAAGCACCTTTGGCAGATATTACAGCCTCTAGTCTTTGTGGATATGACATGAGAAGATTCACTTTCCAACATGACAACAATACTTAAGCACACAGCCAAGACAACACAGGAGTGGCTTAGGGACAACTCTGTGAATGTGCTAGAGTGGCCCAGCCAGAGACTTGACCCCTATTAAACATTTCTGGAGGGACCTGAAAATGGCTGCCCACCGATGGTCACCAGCCAACCTGACTGAGCTTGAGAGGATTTGCAAGGAAGAATGGCAGAAAATCCCTCAATTTAGGTGTGCAAAGCTTATCACCTCATACCCAAAAAGATTTGAGGCTGAAATCACTGCCAAAGGTGCTTCAACCAAGTATTGAGTGAAGGGTCTGAATACTTATGCCAACGTGGTATTTCAGGGATTTTTGTTTTTAATAAATTTGCAGATGTTTCTAAAATTCTGTTTTCATTTTCAAGTGTTACGTGAAGGGGAGGGAGATGGGTGGTTAAGAAATATGAAAAATATAGTTGAAAGAGACCTTGGGGGGGTCTTCTAATCCAGCCCCCTGCTCAAGCAGGAACAGAGTATATTACAGGGTAGATTTTTGGCTTGGGTAAATATACTCATGTTATGCACGCATATGAGCACAGAAATACACACCTATGAATATATGTAGACAATCTATGTGTATCTCCGTGTGCAAAATGTCCCAGAAGTGCATTCGCTCAAATTGTTTGATCTATGGATTGTTTAGAAAGCGGGGGGGGGGGGGGGGGCAATAAAAGAAAAAGGGCCCAAATACCATTTGGGGGGGGGGGGGGGGGGGGGGGGGGGGGGGAGAAGGGAATAAAGGGAGGTTTTGGCAGGAAGAGGAGGAGACAGAGGGGAGTGCAAGAGGAGGAAGGAGAGGTTTGGTTGGGGAAAAAGCGGGAAGGTAAGGATAGGAAGGGATGCCTGGGAAAAGGAGGCCTGAGAGGATAGAAAAGAGAGGCTTCTGTAGGCCAAGCCTGAGGGAAATAAAGGGATAGGAGAAATATTTGTGGGGCAGCCTGAGGGAAATAAGGGGATAGAATAGGAGAGATATTTGTGGAGTAATTCTGAGGGAAATAAGGGGATAGGAGAGAAGAGGTATTTGTGGGGTAAGCTGAGGGAAAGAAGGGGATAGGATAGCAGAGGCTTCTGTGGAGCAAGCCTGAGGGAGAGAAGAGTTTGAGTGAGCGGTTTGACGTTGCAGCAACATCAGCATCACGGATCGCAGCTCTGCGATTCCGCGCTGAACTCTTCTCATTGGAGGGCTCCTAAAGGGGCCAAAGCCAGCCTGGAGGGGAGGTGAAGGACAGAGGGACACCTGGGACGTCAGGGAGAGCGGCAACTCTCTTGTTCCACCCAGGGAAAACCCTCTTAACCAGAAGGCAAGGAGCAGCCGTGGCCATCATGGCTGCCTCAAGGCTGGGGCAGCCGAAGTAACAAAGACAGCACAGGAGCGAGTAGAGGAGCAGTGTGTGACTGGATGAGATTAAGCTTGATTTTTGCCTAAAAGTTATCCCCAAAGAAACGATCTTGGGGGGGGAAAAGACATTCAAAAGATTAACTTTAGTGGTTAACGAGCACTTTGAACTACTGATTCAGCCCTGGAAAAAACTGGAATAAGAAACAAATAAGAGCTGGTGTGTGTGTGTGTGTGTGTGTGTGTGTTTTCTTGTAAAGCATTTAGTACTGGATTTTGGATTGGTTTGGTGTTTTTTTGAAAAGGCATTTTAAATGCTGGAACTGATTATTGGTTAATTTAAAGGCTGGATTTGGCTCATTGAAATAATTGACTTTGTTTTGCAAGAAATGGATTTTGATTGTAATTAATATCTGCTGGGAAAAAAGGCAGCATTGAAATCTGAAAGGAGAGCGCCATCTGTTGACAATTGGAAGATAAACCATACTCCTATAACGACTTATTTTGAACTGGATAGGGACTTTATTGTAGAACGTTTATCATTATGACTGGATTTGGAGGAAAAGCTGTGAAAATGAGTGGACTTTTTCATGAGGTGACCTTGATGTTCCAAAGAATTAAAGTTCGAATGGATGGTATAGATGAGAAAATGGAAAATATTTTACAAAGAACAATAAATAAAGATCAAACTGCCCTTGAAATGGTGAAAGCAATAGAAAGACAAGATGGAAAAAACCAGCAAATTGAATATGAACAAGGAAAAAATATGGATCAGAAAAATGAGCAAATGAAGCAAATGCCTGATGAAGAGAAAGACCAGATAAATGGCAAGCAAAAGGAGCAGGGGGGGGGAGGAATTGGCCAAATCAACAAATAAATCAAAGACTGGAGCAAAAAATAGGACTGACAAATCAGCTGATAAAGTTTTAGTTTAGTTTTAGTTTTTATTATATTTATATACCACCCTTCTCCTGAAGGACTCAGGGCGGTGAACAGCCATGATAAAACAACATACAAGACAAAATTTAAAAAACATATTAAAACAATTCAATCCTTGGCCAAAATCAAAACTTCCAATTAAAACCATTTTAAATCACTTTTAAAACCCAATTTAAAATCATTTATCCCGTCAGACCGGCTTGCTGAAATAATAGGGTCTTCAGAGCACGACGGAAGGCATGGAGGTCAGGGATCCTTTGTATGTCCGGGGGCAATTCATTCCATAGGGCAGGAGCCCCACAGAGAAGGCTCTTCCCCTGGGGGTCGCCAGTCAACATTGTTTGGCCGACGGCACCCTGAGGAGGCCCTCTCTGTGGGAGTGTGTCGGTCGGTGGGAGGAAAACGGTGGCAGAATGCGGTCCTGTAAGTAACCAGGTCCTAAGCCATGGAGCGCTTTAAAGGTGGTAACCAACACCTTGAAGCACACCTGGAAGACCACCGGGAGCCAGTGCAGCTCGCGCAAGAGGGGTGTTACATGGGAGCGACGAGTCACCCCCATTATCACTCGCACGGCCGCATTCTGGACCAGTTGGAGCCTCCTGGTGCTCCTCAAGGGGAGCCCCATGTAGAGAGCATTACAATAGTCCAGACAGGAAATGACGAGGGTGTCAGTGACTGTGCGCAAGGCATCCCGATCCAGAAAGTGATGCAACTGGGAAATCAGGCGAACCTGATAAAAAGCCCCCCTGGCCACGGCCGTCATATGATTGTCCAAAGACAGCCGTGCGTCCAGGAGGACGCCCAAGTTGCGAGCCCTCTCTGAGAGGGGTAAGATCTCATCCCCAATAGCCAATGATGGTGTTATCTGGCTATATCGGGACGTCGGAAACCACAGCCACTCAGTCTTGGAGGGTTGAGTCTGAGCCTGTTCCTCCCCATCGAGATCCACACGGCCTCCAGGCAACAGGACAACACATCAAGGGCATCATTGGGGTGGACTGGGACTCCTCTAACTTTTATGTGCTATTGGAATGGAAGAGAAGGGTCCCAGAGTGCTCTGGGGTTGAGAGCCTTCAATTGACTGAGGACACCAGGGTAAGGGTGATACATCTGACCACATGGGCTATGCCTTCAGCTAAGACATTGGGCCCCCAAGAGAAGACACACACCTTGATAACCATAGAGGCAGCAAAGGCAGGATCTGCCCAAGCAGGGAGCCTGACACCCATCCAAACCCTCACTGGCAACTACTGTAGGGGAGCTGGGTACATGAAACTACATATCTTTTCAGGGATAAAACCAGTGCCAGAGGGGGAGAAAGAATACAAAACTTGGTTGGAACAGGCAGTACAGGCAGTTAGAGAGTGGGATGTATCAAATTCTCAAAAGAAAGAGGGTCACAGAGACCCTAAAGGCTCCCGCTGCGGAAGCCATTAGAAGCTTAACACTCAGCCGAAGGCAATTTACTGTGCATGATTACCTCTGTTTACTGCATGAAGAATTTGGACCCGCTGAAACAGTTTGTAGCCTGCTGTTTCAGTTTGAGCAAATGTACCAGAAGAGAGGTGAAAGGCTATCTGAGCACATAAGAAGATTGAACAAGTTACTATGTCAGATAGTGGAAAGGAAGGGGATGGACCAAGCTGAAGTAGAACGAGCTAGGATGGAGCAACTTTCGCAGGGGGCTTTATTCTCCGGCCCAATATGGAATCAAATAAAGACTCAAGCCTAAGGGAACACCTGGGGGGTATCATGAGCTCATAAGCAGAGTTAGGGCAACAGAAGTGGTGGAGGAAGACAAAGAGGCCTCAGCTGATTCTCCACCTAAATTGTCCCCGGGTGCAGGACTGGAGAAAATGGGAGGTGATGATGCCCAGCTGAACGCTATGCAAGCTCAAACATCCCATTGAAGCAAAATGATGGGCTCATGGACGGCAATGGGTGGCTCGCCCTTGAATGAAGACCTGGTCTGGTCAATGGGGGAGTGTCGGCTCTTCCGCTTCAGCTGAGAACTTGGTGAAGCCAGTGATCTGTTATAATCTGTGGGGCTGCAGGGCATTACAGGCATGCTTGCACTAAGCCACAGAAACCACAGAATTCAGCCCATTCGGGGAAACTACAGGGGCCCCCAATGAGGGAGCCAACTGGGTGCCCAGTGATACTAGCTAGCTGAGAGGAGGATGACTACCAGTGGTGTTTTCCTCCTGGTTCGGCCGAACCAGTAGCAGTGACGATATGACGTCACCGAACTGGTTCTCGTTGTTCAGGAGCTGGGCCCTACCGTTCCCCCCCCCCGGCATTATTGTTACCTTTTATTTGGCCCCGCCCCCAATCTATTTGCTGCCTCCCGAGTCCCAGCTGATCGGCTAGAAGGTAAAAAACTGTTTAAACTCTAGGGCAGGGTTTCAAAGGGCCGCCCTACAGCTGATCAGGTTAAAAGGCAGTGTGGTGGTAGACCAGTGCGCTCAAAAAACGAATGGGCAGACCGGTGCCTCCAAAACCAAATGAGTAGATCGGTACAGCTCTGCAAGCAATTAAAAGCCTGGTAGACCAGTACCTCTGCTAAATCCTAAATAATTGTCACATGACCATCAAACCACGCCTACAAAATAAACCACGCCCACAGTAGTAAAAAAAATTTAGAACCCACCCCTGATGACCACCACCCAATCATGTGACCAGGGCTGCCCAGCCATACGAAGAGGGCCAGGAGACCCGGGACTCCAGCGACCCTTAGAAGGGGTTAGCGTCACCCAAGATTTAAAAGCATCCCTTTTGCCCAGGAGACTCCTCGCTTCAAAGGAAAACAACATGTCAATAAAATCACAAGGAATGAAGTGAAAAAATATATCAAGATTTTTTTTTAAATCTGCCAGCAGAAAATCACAGGCAGCAACTTTAAATCGTGCAGCAAAAGGATAAAAACATTTGGGGAGAGAAAGAATATAGAATATGCAGCAGCAGCAGCCCAGATGTATCATTCTTGTCCCTTTGCTGCTTCCAGGCCGAAGAGGAACCCAAAGAACCCGGCTTCTCCTCCGACCTTTCCTCCACTCACCTCCCAGGAGTCGCTTCCACCCTCCAAGCCGCACAAGAGGCTCCGCCGACACCATCAACCTCCCATGGATGATCCTCTCTCCTCCTCTCTAGCAATCTAATACTCTATCATTCCAATTCGTTCAAGCTCGGCCTCTCTCCCTCCGGTATATTGTCAATAGTAGCGAAGCCACTGCTGTACTCTATTCACTTCTTTCTAAGGCGCGAATGTTGCTTCTGTGTAGAGCGCCATCTAGCGACATAAGGTTGAAAATCACCCTCGTTCTATCTTTACCCAGAAGGGTTTGCAAGAGGCTTTCATGGGTTCCGTGGTTCCTTCTGTGCCATCCATCATAATCATAAGTTTTATTTGTCAAGCATATATAACATAACAGGTAAACGTATAAACATAAATTGAATACACGAAGAGAGTAAGAGTAAAAAGGAATATTAGGACAGGGACGGTAGGGTGCGCTTATGCACGCCCCTTGCAGACCTCTTAGGAATGGGAGGAGGTCAACAGTAGACAGTCTAAGGTTAAAGCTTTGGGGGTTTGGGGAAGAAACTACAGAGTCAGGTAGTGCATTCCAGGCATTGACCACTCTGTTACTGAAGTCATATTTTCTGCAATTGAGTTTGGAATGGTTTATCTTGAGTTTGTATCTACTATTTGCTCTTGTATTGTGGTTGAAGTAGTCATTGACAGGAAGGACATTGTGGCAGATAATTTTATGTACTATGCTTAGGTCAGACTGAAGTTGGCATAGTTCTAAGTTGTCTAAGCCCTTATGCCACCAGACATAAACACCTTATATCTGGTGGCATAAGGTATTTTATTGCGGTTAGAGGAATGGAGGACTCTTCTCATAAAATATCTCTGGACTCTCTCGATTTATTTATTGTATTGTATTGTGTCCTATTCGACTCCCACTGAGCACAGGAATAGCTTTTGTCCAGGACAATTTATCCTAGCCAGTTTTTAGCTGGGGATGTGTGTGTGCAGGAGAACGCCTTGAAACCTGCCTTGGTAAATGGTTGAAACTGTTATAGTTAAGCTGTTGAATGGAAGCCTCTAGCCCTAGTCTGTCCTTTGGGGTCTGGTAGGGAGGCCCTCATCCTCACTGCAACTGAGCCAGGAGCTTCTTTCGCAGGAACTAAGCCAAGGGAAAGCATCCATGGGGCGAACACAATGCGCCATCATGTTATGGAATCAAGAAATTGAGAGTCATCCCAAAGGGCAAACAGAATCAGATTTATTATTGCAATAATAGGTTCAGTAGGTAAAATTACCTAAAAGAAACTGAACAACCTCTGGGTCTCAGCCCAAAGTCTTTATACAGATTCAAACAAAGGAAAGTGCTAACACAGCCGTTTTCATTTAGAAACATTGGTTACATCAGTTGGCATATTCTAAGTTTGTTACTTTATTCTTGGCAAACAATCATAAGCTTTCTGTATTCACTGGCCGATGTATTATACTTATCACTTGTTGATAGAGACCTCTAGTCTGTGTAGACATCCTAACCTTCAAATTGTATGTTACCAAAATGTTTCTTCTTCTGATAGCTTCAAAGGAATGTGGCTGGCTGTTTGTACTTTTCCACTACATACATTTGGAAATGAATACTAGAAAGATGTCCAGTGATCATTTAGTAGGTCCCGCATTAATCATCATTATTATTACCATTCATCATCATCATTATTATTGTGAATAAAGAGGGCCCTTCAGTGGTCATCTAGCTGGACCCGCATTTCCTACTTTATTCCCCCCTCTGGAAGTTTTTCTATGCAGAAACTTCCACTATTCTATTATTAAGGTACTACTGAGTATACAAAGTTCCAATAAACAAATCTATCATACATAAGGTCTTACAAAATATAAGTAATAAAAGCAAAGGACAGGTTATTCATGATTGTTGTTAACTCTCTTGATTCTTAAGGAGATTCTCTCCATCTGTCTATTGGTCCCATGTCCCCATATGGGTCTGCCTCAGAATCTTTATGTCCGTCCACAGAATAGGGACCAAGTAGATTAAGAAAGTGTACTGTCAGAGCTAGTTCCTTCTCAACTTGAATTTCCTTTACTGCTCTGATTGATAGCTGTCTGAGTATGGGGATTGCACATGGAAGAAAAATGAGACCAGCTATCACACATATAAACAAGAATATCATTTGTTTAATCAGGCAGGGACAAACTACACCTCCCTTATGGATCACTGGAGAGTATCCTAGCCAATTCTTTCTCTTAAGGGTGCAAGATAACTCTCCAAAACTACATTTGCAACTGAAGAAAGCTTGAAGAGTGATGCTTGACCCTACTTACCTTCACAAGATTAGGCAGATGCTGCGTCACAAAAGTTGATAAAGGTCTTGTTTGTATGTTCAGCCTTAAATGATTGCCAGATTCATATCCCTTTAATAGAAGAATAGGGGACAAAGCCATATCCAATTATGTACAAGTTGTCCTTGATTTACTTCATTTAGTGATCATTTGAAGTTGCAAGGTTATTGAAAAAAGTGACAACCGTTTTTCACACTTAA
This sequence comes from Ptyas mucosa, assembly GCA_012654045.1. Classification (NCBI taxonomy): domain Eukaryota; kingdom Metazoa; phylum Chordata; class Lepidosauria; order Squamata; family Colubridae; genus Ptyas; species Ptyas mucosa. The sequence goes on along the minus strand of WNWU01000120.1, from coordinate 201,463 downwards.
AGGCCACTAGAGCATTGTCACATGGTGAAAATTCAGACTCTGGACAATTATCTTTCTGACAGTTGCAGCGTTCAGGTGTCATGTGATCATCTGTGGCTACTGAGCTGGTTGCACAACCTGGCGTTCCTCCTGGACTCCTGCTTGGGGAGGGCATGGCTGGGGGAAGGGCATTCAACAGATTCATCTCATGTGCCAATTGGGCTCTTTCCTGCACTTGGATGCCTTACACAGGAGGTCGCTCTTGCCGTGGGTCGCCTCCTGTTTGAATTCCTGCTAGAAACTTCAACTGGTCCAGAACGCAGCAGCGCACACAGTAATGGAGGCCCCTAGGTTTGCCTATGTAACATCTTTGTCGTGCGAACTACACAGGTTTTTATTAAGGTGGAATTCAAGTCCATCATCTTTAAAGCTATTTATGATAGCAATAGTGATCAGACATATATACCAGTGGTGGGTTGCTCCCGGTTTTGCAGACCCGGTAGCGATGATGTGATGTTACCAAACCAGTTCTCTGTGACTGGGAGCTGGGCCCTCCTGCCCACCCCCGCTTTATTCCTAGCTTTATTTCTTGCTTTTTAGCCCAGCTGATAGGCACGGTAGAGTGGACTGCCGCACCTCAGCTGTCCAGAAACCTAATGCGCTTGCATGGAGCGCAAGTTTGGCGCGCGTGCGAGCGAAGCAAGCCTGTGCACAGCAACCGCGCGCAAGGCACATGCTTGAAGAGAACCGGTAGTAACACCGGTTGGAACCCACCGATATATACTACTTATATATCATTACACTGTGCTTTGTACACTATCAGTTTACTGTCAGCATATTGTCCCCAACAATCTGGATCCTCATTTTACCGATCTCGGAATGACAGAAGGATGAGTCAACCCAGAGGACTGTCAGGATTAGATTCTAGGCTGTGGGCAGAGTCAGCTGGCAATGCCGCATTCTAACCACTGAGCCAACAGGGCACCAGTCATTATTTTCCCACCTTTATCTTTGCATCTATGTGTTCTTCAAGGTCAGATAGGACAGGCACACTCAGGGCCTCTTGCCTTAAATATTGCCATCTGATAGGGGCTAGGAAGTGTGCCTTGTCTGTTGCAGCTCCTGCCCTATGAGACATTCTTCCCCCTGAAGTTTGGTAGGTCTTTATCCTCCTGGTCTTTCATAAAGCAAAGAACAACTAGCTTTCCCCCTCAGTGCTGGGAGAAGAAAAGAGAACTGCAAATCAGAAGGTGAATTGAAACCAGTTGAAATTTTTGTTTTTATCCATTTGGTTTTAATATACTTTTAAAATTAATTATTGATTGGGAACCAGCCAGAAATTGTTATAACATGGGTGGCTGCTTAAATATTTTAAATATATCATAGGAAGAAGAAATGAATGAATGAATGAATCCATTGAGGCTACCCCTCTGCAAGTTGTTTGAGGTAAATGAAGGTTTATACATTTGTTTATCAAATTTATGGCTGCTAATCCTGAGGAGGTTTACTTCTCTGATTTAACTCCTTTTATTTAATGTAACTCCTCACAGGGAGAAAGATTACCAGTTTTGAGGCAGAATAGCAGAAAAAATGAACATAATTAATAATTTCTGGAGGCCTTGTTAACTTCTAAATTGAACAAAAGAAAGAATCATATTTTGGGGATGCCTAGACCATCGGAATGCCTAGACGTGCCCTGTATTTGCAGGGCAAGTACATGTTAAATGTGGAACATTTGCATTTTGCCATTGATTAATTTCTGTATTAAGGTTTTATTGCTGCAAACCATGTGGAGTCATCATACGTTCAGCTGCCATATACATGATCAGTAAAAATACATACATACAAGTTTATATCCCCCTGGATTATATGCAGAAATAACTCAAAGCATGAAACATACCTAATAGAGATCCAAACTTGCTTTCTCTAACCCAGTAATGGCAGTTACCCTTGACTCCGTGGAAGGGAATGAACGCACTGGGCCAAACTAAGGAAGCTCAGATCTCATCCCTCATGTTTAATAAGACATGCTTGACTAAGAAGAATCCCTGCAAAAAATGAAGTTATCGATTTCTTAGCTGGGCTTTCAGTAAGAGACAAGAAACGAAATTCAAGATTTCTCTAAAAAGATCAATTTTTTCCTGGTGTAGAATTTCTTCTGTCATAAGGGAGGAATTTTGTGCAAAACACTGTCCTCAATCTGAGCATTTGAATGGTTACTCCCCTATGTGTATCCTTACATGATTTACAAGGCTAGACCTACAACTGAAATCTTTCCCACAATCCGGACACTCGTACGGTTTTTCTCCTGTGTGAGTCCTCTTGTGTATCACCAGGTTGGAACTGTGACTGAACCTTTTCCCACAAACCAGACACTGAAATGGTTTTTCTCCTGTGTGAGTCCTCCTGTGTTTCACCAAGTCGGAATTTCGATGGAAATCTTTCCCGCAATCTGGACACTTATATGGTTTCTCTCCTGTGTGAATCCTCTGGTGCACCACAAGTTCAGAATTCCAATTGAAACTTTTCCCACAATCTGCACACTTATGCGGTTTCTCTCCTGTGTGATTCCTCTGGTGTATCACCAGGTAATAATTCTCACTGAAACTTTTCCCACAATCTTGACACTCATATAGTTTTTCTCCGGTGTGAGTCCTCTGGTGTATCACCAACTTGGAATTTTGGTTGAAAGTCTTCCCACAATCCTGACACTCATATGGTTTCTCTCCTGTGTGTGTCATCTGGTGTTCCACCAGTTGGGAATTCCGACAGAAACTTCTCCCACAATCTGGACACTCATATGGTTTTTCTCCTGTGTGAGTCCTCTGGTGTGTCACTAGGTTGGAATTCTGACTGAATGTTTTCCCGCAATCCAGACACTCATATGGTTTTTCTCCTGTGTGAGTCCTCTGGTGTATCACCAGCTGGGAATTCCGACAGAAACTTTTCCCACAATACAGACATTCATACGGTTTCTCTCCCGTGTGAGTCATCTGGTGTTCCACCAGCTGAGAATTCCGACAGAAACTTTTCCCACAATCCAGACACTCATATGGTTTCTCCCCAGTGTGTATTACCAGATTGGTATGCATGCTAAATCTTTTGTCACAATGGGAGCACTGGTAGATTTTCTCTTTGGTATGGGTCCTTTTACGAATCATGAGAGACCTGTTCTGAGTAAAGTTTCTGACACACTCCAAACATTTGTATGGTTTTCATAGGATGGTTTGGCTTATGCATCAATCCGATGTGATGTGCAATCTGTGTTTTTCCCTATAGGCAGTCGGTGGGGATTTTCCAATACCGATATTCTTGGATTCTTGAGGAGGTCAACAATGTTTCTGATCTCTTACTTGGTGGTTCTTTGATTCAAGCTACTCTTTCCTTCCGCAAAGGCTTTCATTAATTCCTGCCAGTTTTCCCTATCCATGTAACCTTTCTATTTCCACTGACTTCTAGGTGTTCTTTACTGAGAGATTATCTTCTTTTACTTCTCTTGTAATGTTTCTATGGGTTCCAAACACTCTTATTTTTTTTCCAGCTGAAAGCTTTGTTCTCTTATTTCTCTCCACTGTCTCTCATCAGCTGAGGAAGGACAAGTGTTTTTACCCTTCCTGAAGGAAGTGAAAGATTTTGATTGATGGTTTGTTTTACATTTTAAAGCTGTTTCTCATTCTCTGTTGTCCAGAGTGCTCTTCTTGGCATCCTCTTGGTCTATAAGATTAGTGGATTCATGGATTCATTTTATTATAGTTTAAAAAATGGCTGCAGAACCTGGGGAAAAAGCATTCATATTAATGAGTTAGTTTCATTATTGCTTAAAAATGACTGCATAATATGTGAAAGCAGCAGAAATACCCCATATGTTATCATGAAAAAACAAACATCAAAATTCTAGTTTGATCTCTAACATTATGATTAATTTGGCATCTAGAAGGCTAGCAGATCCAAATATCAAAATCACAAAATGTTCATTTTGGCTTGAGTAAATCACACACACAGTACATTCAGAAAGTATTCAAAGTATTCAGAGAAGGAAGCTGAGGTCACAGCAGATCGGATCAGGGAAACGGAGCTCTGTTGTACCGACTGATTTGTCCTGTCCGGAGACCCTTAAGGGCCAAAGTCAACCCTGGAGGGGTTGACGAAGATAGAGGGGAAGTCCAGTATATCACGAGGAGACATGCAATCTCCTTAGATCCAGGGAAAACCCTGTGAAACTGGCAGGAGAGAAGATGGCCATTAAGCCTGAACCGAAGGAGCAGCATGGCTGTGTTGGGTGAGACTTTTCTAACTTTCTGCTGTGGAATTTATCCCCATTTAAATGCTAATGATTTTGGAAAAATGGGTCTGAAAAGGAAAGGGAGGAGCCGGATTTACCGCTCCAAAAAAATAGCGGGGACTAAGTTTCAGAGCCATTGATCGATCTGGAAAAGAATGGAAGAAATGATTATAAAGGAGTTAATTTCTAATTAAAAGATAGCCAGGACTAGCTGTTTTCAAAGAACCTTAAGTGGTTGAAGAATATTAGCATATATATTTTAATAGTTTTCCATTGTTATTGGATTTGAAACCATGAAGAAAATAACTTTTGATAGAGGAACCAAAGAAAAGTAAAGCGGAACATTGCCATCTAGTGATTGGAAGTGATTGGAAGAAGTGAAAGTGGTGCTATCTTTATTATGACTATAGAGGCCCTTGGGAACTGTAAGTTACAAAGTATTTTTTTAGAGGTGGTTACTGATAACTGGGATGTTTCGAGACAGTCTGTGAGAACATTAAATATTTTGAGCTGTGAAAACCGAAAAAAGGAGTAATCTGTATTGTGAACTTGAAAACGGTCCTTTCATCTTGGTATTGTTTGACAATGAAAGTTCATTGATCTGGATAGATAGAGGGAAAACAACATGTCAATAAAATCACAAGGAATGAAGTGATTCGTGGAGGGTGAGGGAGGTGGTTGGCTCAGAAATATGAAAAAAAAATATCACAATTTCTCTAAATCGCCCAGCAGAAAATCACAGGATGCGGTTTTAAATCCTGCAGCAAAAGTATAAAAACATTTGGGGAGAGAAAGAACATGCCGATATGTTTCATTCTTGTCCCTTCGCTGCTTCCACGCCGTGGAGAAACCGAGAGGGCCCGACTTCCTCCCGGCTTCTCCTCCGACCTTCCCTCCACTCACCTCCTAGGAGCCGCCTCCACCCTCCAAGCAGCACAAGAGGGTCTGCCGACGCCATTATCAGCCACTGGGTGAGCCGGAAGAGGAAGTCCCTCTGATCTCCTTTCCTCCATGTCCACTCTAGCAATCTAATACTCTATCGTTTCAAAATCGTTCTAGCTCGCCTTCTCTCCCTTCGGTATAATGTCAACAATAGCGAAGCCGCTGCTGTACTGTTACTCTCTGCTCCCTGGTGCTTCTTTGTACAGCGCCATCTAGCGACATACGGTCGAAGATCACCCTCGTTCTAGCTCTAACCCTAAAACGTTTGCAAGAGGCTTTCATGGATTCCGTAGTTCCTTCTGTGAATTCGACTCCCACCGAGCACAGGAATAGCTTTCGTCCATGGCAATCTGTGCTAAACAGTGGTGGGATTCAAATTTTTTAACACCCAGTTCTGTGGGCGTGGCTTGGTGGGTGTGGCTTGGTGGGCGTGGCCGGGTGGTCATATGATTGGGTGGGCGTGGCCAACTCGACAGCACTCATATCAAGGGACGCTTTGCCCAGCCCCTCCCCTTCAGCCACTCCTTGTCACCCCCAGCCTCAATATATCTATAGTTCTGTAAAATGTTGCTCACTTTTTTAGACTTTATTATCTGCATCTACATACTATAGATGCACCTTCATGGACCACTGAAAGGAAGAAATGGCTCACATGCTTTGCCCAAGAGTGTGATAGGCAACAGGCTTTTAAGGGGCTGCCAGCAAGAAGGGGGGTGGGTGGGCAATGTATTTCCAAAGCAGCAGAAGGCAAAATAAGAAGCAATGGATGGAAACTGAACAAAGAGAGAAGCAACCTAAAACTAAGGAGAAATTTCCTGACAGTGAGAACAATTAACCAACGGAAATGCTTGTCTTCAGAAATTCTGGGCGCTCCAACGCAGGAGGTTTTCAAGAAGAGACTGGACAGCCATTTGTCTGAAATGGTATAGGGTCCCCTCCAAGGTCCCTTCTAAGTATTATTCTGACACCTTTCCCAGGACCTCCACTCAGATTTGGCATCCTCAGTTTTCCTGCCTGAATAGGGGGTTCGACTAGAACAGAGGTCTTCAAACTTGGCAGCTTTAAGACTTGTGGACGTCAACTGCCAAGTTTGGGGGCCCCTGGACGAGAAGACCTCTGAAGTCCCTTTAAATTCTGTTATTCTGTTATTCCTAAGCTAAATAGCTAAGACCAGTGGTTCTCCCCACTTCAGGGAGATTGCGCGCAAAGCACGTGCATGAAGTGAACCAGTGGTAATACCATTAGAACCTACCATTGGGACCCTATCTCTTTTAGCGTTTTTCTTGACACTTCTCCAAAATGCACCCTCAAGAAGCCACATCTCTCTCCCTCTCCCTTCCCCCCCCCCCACACACAGAGGTTGCATTGGATATCTCTCTCCCACCCTCCTTCCCTCTCTGCTTTAGGCTTAGAAAATTCCCCCGCTGCCTTCCCCAAACACCTCTCCCCATTGCAAATGCAGCGTGCCGTTTGGGTGGGAAATGCCTGGAACGCAATAAAGCCCACCAATTCACCTCCTGGCAGGCTGGCTAATGAGTTGAGAAGAGAGGCAGGGGAGCTGATCGGAGCCCTCCGAAAGAAGGGGGCTGAAGGAAAGTGGATGTGTTACAGGATGCTGCGGATGCCCTCGCCCTCCCTTTGCCTGGCTTCCCTCCTCCCGCGGTCTCCTCAGTGCTCGCTTGTGTTCCCCCTCCCCACTCTAGCTTGATTGCAGGCAGAGCGACATTGCCTTTTGCAAGCCTGCTGTCGGAGAAACTGGATGCCGGTGAGAGCTCACTTTTTGCCTAGCTTTGTCCAGCTGTCAGAGGGACATGGCTTCCTCCCCAGGCCCCTGTCTGTCCCCCCCACCCCACCCCGACAGCCGGACAAAGCTAAGCAAAAAGCCAGCCCTCACCAGCACCCAGCTTCACTGACAGCAGGCTTGGAAAGGGCAATGTGAGCTTCTATGTGCCTCAACCTAGGCTGGGGAGGGAGAGAGCGCAAGCAAGTCAGAGGCCCTTCCCTCCAGTCTTTGCCCAAAGCCCCACGCCGCACCAGGAGGCTGAAGTTTGCATTTCTTCCCCACTCCGACCCACGTGTACTTTGGCAACGGGACTGTTGCTCTCCACCTCCTTTTCCAGCTGCTGGATCAGAGGGATGAACCTAGCTTTGCTGCCCATTGCAGCTAGGAATCTCAAAGCCCAGAATGAAGGTTTGTGCTACGATCAGCCCCTAGATCGGCCTCCTGCAAACTCCGTCTCTCAAGGAGCCCGGCTGAACTTTTGTGCACCACTCGCTGAGGTGGAGGGAGGGGCTGGAGCTAATAGGTGGCCAAACTACGTGCCCAAAGGACCCCATCCCGTCATCAGGAGTCCTGGTGCCTCAGCGAGTGAAACTTTGGCCGGGCTCCTTGGAAGACCACAGAGTTTGCAGGCCGCCTGTCTAGCTAGCACTCAGATTGGCTGAAACAGAAACATTCATTCTTGGCTTTATTTGAGATTCCTAGCTGCGATGGATAGCAAAGCTAGGACTGACCCCGGACAGCTTTCTCATTTAGGGAAACGCTGATTGGGAGGGCCGCGCGGCAAGAGAAAAGGCATTACATATCAGCCTCATCCAAGTGAAGTGGCTGGAGGGGCAAGGGGCGTGGCCGAGCATGGTTAGCTACCGAACCGGTGCGAACCGGCTGAATCCCACCACTGGTGCTAAACCTTTTCTCCCAACAGTTCACTCATTTTACCTCTTGCTCCGAATAAACCAGAGGAAAGCATCCAAAGGCCGGGGATGGGGGGGATGACATATAACAGCCAACTTGAAAGGGAACCTCCCTTGGGGACTGCTGAAGATTGTTCCACCAGTTTTTAGCCTGGGGTGGTGGAGCTGCAGGAGAACTCCTCGAAACCTGCCTTGGCAAATGGTTGAAGATGTTATAATTAAGCTGTTGAATGGAAGCCTCTAGCCCTAGTCTGTCCTTTGGGGTCTGGTAGGGAGGCCCTCATCCTCACTGCAACTGAGCCAGGAGCTTCTTTTGCAGGAACTAAACCAAGGGAAAGCATCCGTGGGGGGAACACAAGGTGCCATCAGGCAGGAACAAGGGGCACCTCCCTTATGGATCACTGGAGAGTATCCTAGCCAGTTCTTTCCCTTGAGGGTGCAGGGTAACTCCCCAAAACTACATTTGCAACTGAGGAAGGCTTGAAGAGTGAAGCTTGACCCTGCTTACCTTCACAAGATTAGGCAGATGCTGCATCACAAAAGTTGATAAAGGTCTTGTTTGTATGTTCAGCCTTAAAACGATTGCTAGCTTCATATCCCTTTAATAGAAGAATGAAATAGGGGACAAAACCTTGAAGTGCCCACCGACATTGCTTCCAAACCCATCTAGATAGGAGTTATTATTTTTCCCTTTGCATTCTTGCAGCTGAAACTGCCAGGATTACCCTCAGTAAGCAACCTGGTTTAACGCCTACGT
>WNWU01000120.1:144244-192799 GCA_012654045.1 Ptyas mucosa | reverse complement strand
AACCTAGAGGACTGTCAGGATCGGATTCCAGGCTGTGGGCAGAGTCAGCCGGCAATGTTGCATTCTAACCCCTGAGCCAACAGGGCACCTGTCATTATTTCCCCACCTTTATTTTTGCCATCTATCTGTTCTTCCAGGTCAGTTAGGACAGGCATACTCAAGGGCATCTAGGAAGAGAGCCTTAACTGTTGTCAAACATTCCCTCTGAAATACTCTTCCCCCTGAAGTTCGGCAGGTCTTTATCCTCCTGGTCTTCCATAAAACAAAGAAGAACTAGCTTTTCCCCTCAGCACTGGGAGAAGAAGAGAGGACTGCACATCAGGTGGTGAATTGACACCAGGTTTTTCTTTTTATACATTTGGTTTTAATACAGTTTTAAAGTTAATTACTTATTGGGAGCCAGCCAGAGATTGTTATAACATGGGTGGCTACTTAAATATTTTAAATAAATCAGAGGAAGAAGAAATGAATGAATGAACAAATGAATCCGCTGAGGCTACCCATCTGCAAGTTGCTTGAGGCAAATGAAGGTCTATGCATTTATTTATCAAATTTATAGGCTGCTAATAGCAATAGCACTTAGACTTATATACTGCTTTACAGCCCTCTCTAATCATTTTGTCCCCAACAATTTGGGTCCTAATTTTACTCATCTCAGAAGGATGAAAGACTGAGTCAACCTTGAGCCTGGTGACATTGGAACTGCCAAATTGCAGGCAGCTGATAGTCAGCAGAAGTAACCTGCAGTATGGCACTCTAATCCCTGCGCTACCACGGCTCTTCCTAATCCTGAGGAGGTTAACTACTGCAATTTAACTCCTTTTATTTAGTTTAACTCCTCGCAAGGAGAATTACTACCAATTTTGAGGAAGAATAGCAGAAGAAATGAACATAGTTACTAATGTCTGGAGGCCTCGTGAACTTCGAAATTGAACAAAAGCAAGAATCATCTTTTTGGGATGCCTCGACCATCCAAATGTCATCACCCTTCCTAGACGTGCCCTGTATTTTGTGGGCAGGAACATATTAAATGCGGAGGCTTTGAATTTTGTCATTTGCTATATAGATGGGGTTGATTTAGTTTCTGTATTAAGGTTTTATTACTTTTAACCATGTAGAGTCATCATACATTCGGCTGCCATATACATGCTAAGTAAAAATACATACATACATTTATTATTAACTGTCCATGATAGGACTAAAGGAGGACGCCTACTAGAAGAAGCCTGGTTCTCCAATAACAATTCCATCAATGGGCATATCAAAATGCCACAAGCCTACCAGGCTTTGAGATACCAGGAACGAACCTGCAGGATGAGCAGAGACGGCTTTTCATCAGGGAGCAGAGGTCAATGGCACCCACCTCCCACCTCTGAGCATGCGGACTTAGCCTGTGAAGGCATAGTCAGTCCTGACCAAACACAGAGCAACCCGGCAGGGCTATCTCAAACTGTAACAGATAGGATTTATGAGAAACGAACCGAGCCGACCACAAGGTCAAGGACAAGACAGCAAATTGAGATGGTTGACAGGCTAACATCATCCCCCGCTGATAAGCAGGCTAGGAGGGAGGAAACAGTAGGAATTAAGCCTCCATCATCCAGCATAACGACAGCAAAAACAACACAGCTAATTACAAGTGGGAGACAGCTGGAAGGGCCTATTATGCACACGCAATGACCAAATTGATTAATGGCATATAAAGGCAGAGATCTCTGTAATGGTAGTTTAATACTCTGACGATGTCAGCAGATGGGTGACGAAAGCTTAGTAGAATATTTTTTAAAAATTATTTTAAAATTTTAAGTTCCGGAACTCGCAAAATGTTTGCTCCTTTCTATTCATACATGTTTATATCCCCCTGTATTATATGTGGAAATAACTCAAAGCAACAAACGTACCTAATAGAGAAATAAATTTGCTTTCTCTGACCCAGAAATGGCAGTTCCCCTTGGCGCCATGGAAGGAACGACCACATTGCACCAAACTAAGAAAGCTCAGATCTCCTCCCTTGTGTTTAATAATAAGACATGCTTAACTAAAAAGAATCACATAGGAAATGAAATTATCAATTTCTCAGCTGGACTTTCGGTATGAGACAAGAAACATAATTCAAGATTCCTCTAAACAGATCAAATTTATCCTCGTGTGGAATTTCTTGTGATAAGGGAGGAATTTTGTGCGAAACACTGTCCACAATCTGAGCATTTGAATGGTTACTCCCCTATGTGTAACCTTACATGATTTATAAGGCTAGACCTACAACTGAAATCTTTTCCGCAATCAGGACACTCATACGGTTTTTCTCCTGTATGAGTCCTCTTGTGTATCACCAGGTTGGAACTGTGACTGAACCTTTTTCTGCAATCTGGACACTCAAATGGTTTTTCTCCTGTATGTGTCCTCTCGTGTGTCACCAAGTCAGAGTTTCGATAGAAACCTTTCCCGCAATCAGGACACTTATATGGCTTCTCTCCTGTGTGAATCCTCTGGTGCACCACAAGTTCGGAATTCCAATTGAAACTTTTCCCACAATCGGGACACTTGTGTGGTTTCTCTCCCGTGTGATTCCGTTGGTGAATCACCAGGTAGTAATTCTCACTGAAACTTTTCCCACAATCCAGACATTCAAATGGTTTTTCTTCCGTATGAGTCCTCTGGTGTATCACCAGCTTTGCATTTTGGTTGAAACTTTTCCCACAATCTGGGCACTTATATGGTTTCTCTCCTGTGTGAGTCCTTTGGTGTTCCACAAGGTGGAAATTCCGACTGAAACTTTTCCCACAATCCGGGCACTCATATGGTTTTTCTCCTGTGTGAGTCCTCTGGTGTACCATCAGGTCAGAATTGCAACTAAAACCTTTCCCACAATTGGAACAAAAGAATTTCTCTCCTGTGTGCGTCGTCTGGTGTTTCACCAGGTGTGATTTGTGATTGAAACTTTTCCCACAATCCAGACACTCAAATGGTTTTTCTCCCGTGTGAATCCTCTGGTGTACCAACAGGTTCCAATTCTGACTGAAACTTTTCCCACAATAGAGACATTCATATGGTTTCTCTCCCGTGTGAGTCCTCTGATGTTTCACCAGCTTCGAATTCTGATTGAATTTTTTCCCACAGTCCAGACAGTCATATGATTTCTCTTCTGTGTGAGATCTCTTGTGTATCCCCACTGTAGAATTCTGACTAAACATTTTGTCACAATACGGACACTCATATGGTTTCTGTCTGGTGTATAACCAGGTCAGAATTCCAAGTGAATCTTTTCACACATCAGGACATTCAAAGAGGTTTTCTCTACTGTCAGTCTCCTTGTGACACTAAATTCGTTTGCCTGCTAAGCCTTTGTCACATTGGGAGCACTGGTAGAGCTGTTCCTCCTGCATTGGCCGTTCCATAAATCATAGGAATTCTGTTCTGAGTAAAGCTTTTGCCACAATCCAAACATTTGTATAAGTTTTTCAAACACTGATATTCTTAGATTCAGGAGGGGGCCAAAAATATTTTTGATCCCTTATGTGGTGGATGCTTTGATTCAAGACATTATTTCCTTCTTCAACAGCTTTCATTAATGCCTTTGGCTATACAAGGGACCTTTTCCTTTCCACTGATGTCCAGCTATTTCCCACGTTTTCTGAATTTGATAGTTATATCTTTTTAACTTTTTCATGCAATACTTTCTTCAGTTCCACATAATCTATTTTTCCACCTGAAAACTCTGTTCCTGTTATTCTCGTGCTTGTCTCCATCTGCTGAGGAAAGACTAATTTTAACACTTTCTGGATGAAGAGGAAAATATTTTGATTGATGGTTTGTTTTGCATTTTAATGCTGCTCCTCATTCTCGGTTATCCAGAGCTCTTCTTGACATCCACTTTGTAAGATTCCTATTAATGGATTAGTTTCATTATTGTTTATAAAATGGCTGCAGAACCTGGGAGAACAGCCAAAAAAAAATCCATATATTACCATCAAAAAGCAAACATATCAAAATGCTGATTTAATCTCTAACATTCATTATGATTCATTAGGCACATGGAAGACTAGAAAAATCCAAGTTCAGATATCCACTCATATTTCAAATTTTAAAAAATACCTGAAAATACTGAGGTTTATACAGATATACGTGCACACATAAAAACCTATAAATGTATGTATATAGTTTTTTTTTATTTCACTCCTAAAAATGTTTCAGAAGTGGATTCCTTCAATTTGTTTGATCTAATTTTAGAAAGGTAGGGACACTAACAGATGAGATGGAGATGAGATGAGAGCCTTGGATAGTACAGTGGTCTAAAGCCCTGTTATTAACATCAGCTGCCTGCAATTATTGCAGGTTCGAATCTCACCAAGGCTCAAGGTTGACTCAGCCTTCCATCCTTTCTAAGGTAGGTAAATTGAGGACCCAGTTTGTGGGGGCAATAAGCTGACTTTGTATAAATATACAAAAGTATGAAGGCTATTGCTTAGCGCATTGTAAGCCGCCCTGAGTCTCCAGAGAAGGGTGGCATATAAATCAAATAAAAGAAAAAAAAAGATGGTGCCCAAATCCTATGCAAGATGGAATGCATCCGTTTTGCCCATGAAACTCCTCGCTTGCCAGGAAAACAACATGTCAATAAAATCACAAGGAATGAAGTGTTACGGGAAGACCGAACCCGTTAAAAATATGAAAAAAATGCTTTTTAAATATCCCAAATCTACTAGCAGAAAATCACAGGCAGCAATTATAAATAGTGCAACCCCAGAGGAATATAATTTGGGAAGTGTAAGAATATGCAGTAAAAGCCCGCATGTTTCATTCACTTCGCTGCCTTTCCAAAGGGCCCGACTTACTCCCGGCTTGTCCTCCGACCTTCCCTCCACTCACCTCCCAGGAGCCGCTTCCACGCTCCAAGCAGCCCAAGACGCTCCGCCGGCGCCTTCATCCTCCCGTGGGTCAGCCGGAACAGGAAATTCCTCTGCCCTTCGCCTCCTCTCCTCCACATTCGTTCTAGCAATCCACTGTTCTATCGTTTCAACTTGTTCCATCTCCCCTCTGTATCCCCTCCAGTAGACTAGCAATGCCACCTACTACTCTGCTGTATTCACTTCTTTCCAAGCACGAGTGTCGTTCATTTGTAGAGCGCCATCTAGCGACATAAGGCTGAAAAACAGGCTCGTCCTATCTTTACCCTAAGGCAGTGATGGCTAACCTTTTTGCTGTCATGTGCCAAAAGCGGTGTGTGTGTGGGGGGGGGGGTCCCACATGCGCATGCCCACACCCATAATTCAATGCCCCCACCCAACCACCCAGTGCATGTGTGCATGCCCACCCTGTGCTCCCCCCCACTTTTGGCACACAATGGTACGGTGGGCCAGGTAGGCCCATTTTTTGCCCTCCCCAGGCTCCAGAGGTTTTCTTGGAGCCTGGGGAGGGTGAAAATGGACTTCCCCACCCCCAGGAGGTCCTCCAGAGGCCGGAAACGGCACGTTTCCTGACTTCCGGTGGCCCAAAAATCAGGTGGTCAGCACGCGCGTGCGCGCTGGAGCTGAGCTAGGGCAATGCTTGCATGCCCACAGATATGCTTTGCCTGCCACCTGTGGCACACGTGCCATAGGTTCGCCATCACGGCTCTAAGCCGTTTGCAAGATGTTTTCATTGATTCTGTGCCTCCTTCTGTGCCATCAAGTCAACTCGTATCCCACAGAGCTAGAGAATAGTTTTTACAGTGTGGAGCGAACAAAACAGCCCTACTGGGTTCTGGCTTCTCCTCCGATCTGTTCTAAACTTATTATCCATCTGATGCTAACTCCCCAAAATTACCTTTGCAACTTAGGGAAACTTGAAAAGTGATGCTTCTGATACTTAGCTTCACAAGATTAGCCAGGTGCTGCATCATAAAAAAATAAAGGTCTTGCTTGTCTGTGCAGCTTTAAAGAATTGTCAGCTTCATCCCATTTATAAAAGAATGAAATGAAAAAGGACACAACCTTGAAGTGGTTTCCCAGGAAGCTTATGAAAAACATTTGGAGGGTGCTAGTTTCTTGAAAGCTGATCTAAGGAGTCTTGAGCTTTAGTAGTTGGCTCTCAATTCCTCTCCCAGGCCCAGAAAGGAACAGGCCTGGAGACCACCCACTTGCTCGTAACGCTCACCTGCTGGCCTGAGACTCTTACCTCTTCCCACATCAAAATCACATGCGCTCCTCACTTAATGACCCATTAAGGCCCTGGAATTGCAATGGCCACTGGATGTGCCAGCATTGCCCTAACTAAGCAATGTGATCATATGTCACTTTTTATAATCTCATTGCATAGCAATGGAATTTCTGGCGCCAATTGCTGTCACAACCCGAGCAATACCATTTTTCCCCCCCAAGCGCAGGAAAAGTAATTTCCCCCCTTCTGGATAGTTGGCATCCTGACTGGCTTTATAACTTCAACAGCAGCTTGTAATGCATAATAAAATCACGGGAGGTTTTCCTGGCAGAGGAGTTTACAGCATTGCTGCAAATTAAGATCTCTTCTAAGTGCAGCTGAAGAGGGCAATGAAAGGTTGGCAGCCTAGGACTTCAACTCACCCTCTGCTTCCAGCTCTGTCACTTGGAGAAAGGGCTGTGCAAGAGAAAGACACCTGGGACCTCCTCAGTCTGGGTTCAGGCCGGGACACATCACCGAAACAGCATTGGTTGCAATTCTCATGGATGGTTTGAGATAGAAGGGGTGCAACCATTATGTCCTTCCTATACCTCTGATCAGATTTCAATATCATTGACGAGCATATCCTTCTGGACCATTTTTGGGGACTAGAAATGGGAGGCACTTTATTACGGTGGTTCTATTTCTACTTTCAATCGGTGTGGGTAGAAGAGGGGCTGAGTCTTGGCCTCTGAAATTTGGGATGCCAGTGGGCTCAAGCCTTTCCCGTAAAAGTGAACTACCAAACTGGGCGAAAGGAAACTCAGATCAGATTAGAGGCCTGCAGGCTAAAACATATGAAGAACGATTACAAGAACTGGCCATGGCTAGTCTAGTGAAGAGAATAACTAATGGTCTTCCAATATGGGAGGGGCTGCCACAGAGAGGAGGGGAGCAACCTATTTTCCAAAGCATCCAAAAGCCAGACGAGGAACAATGGATGGAAAGTGATCAAGGAGAGATCCAAAGTAGAAATAAGGAGACATTTTCTGACAGTGAGAACTGTCAACCAATGGAACAACTTACGTTCTGTAGTTCTGGTTGTTTCATCATGGAGGTATTGAAGAAGAGATTCGATTCCCACTTGTCAAAAATGGTATTGGGCAGTGATGGCGACCTTTCCGGCACAGAGTGCCCAAACTGGGACATGTGTACATGTGTGCATATGTGCGCTGGAGCGCCGGAAATACAAAAACCAGCTGGCCAGTGTGCATGAGCATGCCAGCCAGCTAATCTAATGTTTTCAGCATGCGCACCGGCCAGCTGGTCTTGGTACACGCTGGAGCACCGTAAACCCGAAGATCAGCTTGCCAGCGCGGGCATGCGTTTTTTGGCCATTTCCGGTGCCCACAAAGACCAGCTGGCTGGTGCATGTGCCCAGAGATGGCTCTGCATGCCACCTCTGACACACCTGCCACAGGTTCGCCATCACAGGTATAGGGTCTACTGCATGATTAAGGGGTTGGACTAGATGACAGTCTATTCTATTCTATTCATAATTCTTATTCTGTTCTATTCTCATAATTCTTATTCTATCAATAACTCTCTACTCATGTTTTACACTAAGACAAGTTTCACTAAAAAGAACCATGCAAGTAATTAAATGTTTAATTGTTCAGCTGGGTTATCAATGAAAGTCAAGAAACCTAATTAAAGATTCCTGTACACGCATCAAATTTTGCCTCTTGTGGAATTTCTTCTGCATGATAAGGGAGAAAAATTGTGTGAAACACTGTCTGCAGCCTGGCCATTTGAATGGTTACTCCCCTATGTGTAACATTACATGATTTATAAGGCTAGAGGTAGTACTGAAATCTTTCCCACAATCTGGACATTCATACGTTTTTTCTCCTGTGTGAGTCCTCCAGTGTTTCACCAAGTCAGCGTTCCGATGGAACCTTTTCCCACAATTTGGACACAGATATGGTTTTTCTCCTGTGTGAATTTTCTGGTGCATCACCAGACTGGAATTCTGACTGAAACTTTTCCCACAATGACATTTATATGGTTTCTCTCGAGTGTGAGTCCTTTGATGTTTCACCAGGTCGGAATTGCAACTGAAACCTTTCCCACAGTCTGAACACTCATATGGTTTCTCACCTGTGTGAGACCTCTGATGTCGTACAAGGAGGGCATTTTGAACGAAACTTTTCCCACACTCCACACACTCATATGGTTTTTCACCTCTGTGAATCCTTTGGTGTATCACCAGATCAGAATTATATTTGAAACATTTTCCACAATCTGAACACTCATACGGTTTCTCTTCCGTGTGTGTCCTCTGGTGTGTCACCAGCTCAGATTTCCGAGAGAAACTTTTCCCACAATCCAGACACTCAAATGGTCTCTCTCCTGTGTGAGTCCTCTGATGTTCCACCAGCAGAGAATTCCAAATGAAACCTTTTCCACAAAACAGACACTCATATGGTTTCTCTCCCATGTGAGATTTCTGATGTTTCACCAGGCTAGATTTGCGAGAGAAAACTTTCCCACAATCAGGACACTCATATGGTTTCTCTCCTGTGTGAGTCCTCTGATGTTCCATGAGAAAAGAATTCCAACTGAAACCTTTCCCACAATCTTGACACTTAAATGGTTTCTCTCCTGTATGAATCCTCTGATGTCGCACAAGGTTGGAATTTTGATTGAAACTTTTCCCACACTGCAAACATTCATATGTTTTTTCACCTGTGTGAATCCTTTGGTGTATCACCGGATCAGAATTGCAATTGAAGTCCTTTCCACAATCTGAAGACTGATTCAGTTTCTCTCCCGTGTGAGTTCTCTGGTGTACCACCAAGTTGGAATTCTGACTGAAACTTTTCCCGCAATACAAACACACATATGGTTTCTCTCCCGTGTGAGTTCTCTGGTGCCTCACCAGGTCAGAATTCCGAGAGAAGCTTTTCACACAATCAAGACACTCAAAGCGTTTCTGCGCAGTGTGAGTCCTCTTGTGTGTCACCAGACTGGTGTGCCTGCTAAATATTTTGCCACATTGGGAACACTGGTGGAGCTGCTCCTCCTGCATTATGGGAGTCCTATTCTGAGTAAAGCTTTTCCCACACTCCAAACATTTGTATGCGTTTTCGAGGGATGGATCTATTTCTGTATAATCAGCTGTGATCTGCAATCTGTGTTTTACCTACAATAGAGAGTTGGTGGGCTTTTTCCAACACTGATATTCTTGGACTCATGTGGAGGACAAAAATATTTCTGATTCCTTATGTAGTGGATGCTTTGATTCAAACACTCTTTTCTTCTTTAGCGGCTTTCATTAATGCTTTGGCTATCCAAAGGGCCATTTCCTTACCACTGATGTCCAGCTATTTCACAATTTTTCTGAATTTGCTAATTATACATTTTTACCTTTTCATGCAATATTTTCTTCAGTTCCTCATAATCTATTTTTTCCACCTGAAAATTCTATTATTCTCTCCCTTGTCTCCCTCCATCTGCTGAGAAAAGACAAAGATTAATATTTTCTGGAAAAAATGGAAAAGTTTTTGATTGATGGTTTGTTTTGCATTTTAATGCTGCTTCTCATTCTCGGTTGTCCAGAATGCTCTTCTTGGCATCCTCTTTGTAAGACTCAGATTAATGGATTAGTTTCATTATTGTTTTAAAAATGGTTGCATAACCTGGGGAAAAAGAAAAAAAACATCCATATATTATTATGAAAAAGCAAACATATCAAAATGCTAGTTTAATCTTTAATATTCATTGTGATTTATTAGGCACATAGAAGAGTATCAAAATCCAAGTTCAAATTTCCACTCATATTTCAAATCATAAAATTCTCTTGTTGGCTTGGGTAAATCACAAATTATTATCATTGCAAGCTGTTATTAAAATTACCTGAAAACACTGAGGTTTATGCAGATACACGTATAAATACACATCTATAAATTTATGGATGTAAAAAGCAACGTCAATAATATCACAGGGAATGAAGTGTTACATGAAGGGCGAAGAAGACAGAAATATGAAATAAAGACTTTTTAAATCTCCCAGCAAAAAATCACAGGCAGCAATTTGAAATGACGGAGGATAATAACATATGGGAAGAGAAAGAATATGCAGTAAAAGCCAACATGTTTCAGCCTCGTTGCTTCCTCTGCATCTACGCCTTGGAGGAACCCAAAGGACCCGACTTCCTCCGGGCTTCTCCTCCGACCTTCCCTCCACTCACTTCCCAGGAGCCGCTTCCACCCTCCAAGCAGCACCAGAGGCTCCGCCGACGCCACCAACCTCCCGTGAGTGAACCGGAAGAGGAAGTTCTTCTGTCCGTCTCCTCCTCTCCTTTACATCCTCTCTATCAATCCAATTCTCTATCGTTTCAACTCGTTTAGCTCCCTAGTAGACCAGCAATGCCGCTACTACTGTACCGTATTCACTGCTATCTAGGCACGAGTGTCGCTCATTGGTAGCGCGCTATCTAGTGGCATAAGGCTGAAAAACACGCTCCTTCTATTTCTACTCTAAAGCGTTTGCAAAATATTTTCATTAATTCTGTGGTTTCTTCTGTGCCATCAAGTCATATTCGACCCCCCCCCCCCCAGAGCACAGAAATAGCTGTGGTCCGTGATAATCTATCCTAAAAGTTTTCATTCAGGTCTCACTGTCTCTATTGCTGCAACTAAACCAAAGGAAAGAGTTCTAGTGGCAAAATGAGGTACAAACAGCCAACCAGAAAGTGCACCTCTCTTTTGTTCCAGTCAGTTTCTTGTCTTGTGGGCGGCAAGAGAAGTCCTCGAAATCTGCCTCTGCAAATGATTGAAACTGTAAAAGTGAAGGTTGATCCTTCTTAGCTTCACAGGTTTAGCCAAATGCTGTCCCATAAACGTTCATGAAGTTCTGTGTGGCCCTAACTGGTTGTCAGTTACATCCAATTAAGAGAAGAATGGAACAGGGGAGCAATCGGGAAGCACTCACTGGCATTGCCTCTGAACCCCATCTACTGTGTTTCCCTGAAAATAGGACATGTCCGGAAAATAAGGCCAAGCCTGATTTTTGGGGTGGGTGTAAATATACGCCCTCCTCCCAAAATTAGCCCTCCAGCAAGGGCGGCCATTTTTGCCATGGATTGTGACCACTTCTGCAGCAGGAGGCCAAGCAATGCACCCCAGGTGCCCGCGATGGCCCTCCGAAGGATACTGTAGCAGCAGCTATCCACAATTTTTTAACCCTTTTTTTGTCCCGACTGTACTGGGCCACGTGGGTCGGGACGAAATAAGGGTTAACGAATTGTGGATAGCTGCTGCTATGGTACCCTTTGGAAGGCTGCTGCGAGGCTCCAGAAGTGGCTGCGCCCGAGGAGCATTTTTGGGAGAGAAGTGCTGCCCCCCTAAATGACAGCAAACTCCCGCCCTGCTCCCACCTCTCTGCCAGGTGACTCCCGGCAGCCCCAGACGCCCAAAGCCAGTGCCCGCCAGGTTCCCTTTTCCACAGTGCCCAGCTCTTTATTGAGTGGGGTGGGGGAGAAGCGAGACACATGGAGCGAGACAGAGCTCGCTCTTCTTGCCATCTCTTCTCCCCCTCTCGCCAGGCATTGCAGGGCTTCCTGTCCTTGCCCAAATTGGATGCAATTTGGGGGTACCAAATGGGGAGGGATGGGGCTGGGGAGACGTGAAATGTGTGTTACTTGCCTTGTAGCTCCGTCGCATGTCTTGCCGTTGTCTACAGGCAAACACATTGTAGGGTAAAAGAAACCTTGCGAGTTCAATCAAACTTCTTGAACTCGCGTAAAGTTTCGTTTTACTCTACAATGTGTTTGCCTACAGACAACGGCAAGACACGCGATGGAGCTACAAGGCAGGTAAGACGTACGTCTTGTGTCTCCCCAGCACCACACCTCCCCACCTACCACCCCCAAATTGCATCCAATTGGGGCAGGGGCAGGAAGCCCTGCCATGCCCAGAGAGAGTGGGAGAAGAGACTGCAAGAGGAACCACATCACCCTCCATGCATCTCGCTACTCCCCTGCCCTACCTGCCATCCCCCTCGACAAAGAGATGGCGGGAAAGGGCAGAAGCCAGGCTGTGTTACGATACCATTAGGGTGCATGGAGCCCTCTTACCTGCCTTGCAGCTCCATCGCGTGTCTCGCCATTGTCTTCAGGCAAACACTTAAGGTAAAAAAAACCTCGCGAGTTCAAATTTCTCGAACTCGCGAGAAGTTTTTTTTTACCCTACAACGTATTTGCCTGCAGACAAAAGCGAGACACGTGACAGAGCTGCAAGGCAGGTAAGACGTGCATCTCGCGTCTCCCCGGCCCCTGGCAAGTGGGGGAGAAAGAGACGGCAAGAGGAGCGAGCTCCGTCTCGCTCCATGCGTCTTGCTTCTTCCCCGCCCCACATGCCAACCCTGTCAATAAAGAGCTGGGTGCTGTGGAAAAGGGAGTCAGGCGGGCGCAAGCTTTGGGTGTCTGGTGCTGCTGGGGGTCGCCAGGCAGAGAGATGGGAGCAGGGTGGGAGTTTGCAGGTGAGGGGGATGGATGGATGGATGGGAAGCGGGCAAGTGCCAAGAATGCTGAGGAGATTCCCACCTTTGGTTGCCCCAGTGAACAGCTGACGAGTGGCTGTGTTGCACTGCGCAACACAGCAAAGCCACGAGGTGGCCACACTCGCCGTCTCCTGCACCCCCAAAATAATAAGGACCCCCCCAATAATAAGGCCAAGCCCTTATTTCGGGGTTCAAAAAATATAAGACAGGGTCTTATTTTCAAGGAAACACGGTAGATAGGGGGTAGATGTGATCTTTCAGTCTGTATTATTGTGGAGTCTAAATCCTGCTAGAATGCAGAATTGCTCAGAACAGACTTCACAATTCCCAGCCTTACTATTACCTTTCAGCCTTATTTATTCTCAAACAGCTTGAGCAAAAAATTTGGAGGAAGCCACTTTGCAGAAATCTGGTGTGGGAAGAAATGTCCATCTGGTTCAGTTCCAAGCCAAGAGAAACGCACTGGAGTCAAAATGGAGGCTGAAGGCTAATTGGAAAGATGGCAGAACCACATGGAGTTGAGAGTGACAGGGTTTTATACCTCAAGGCTTAAGCTTTGCTCTTGACCAGCATCTAGTGACATAAGGCTGAAAAACACGCTTCTTGTATTTCCATTCTAAAGCGTTTGCAAAATGCTTACATTAATTCTGTGGTTCCTTCTGTGCCATCAAGTTGTATTTGACTCCCACAGAGCACAGGAATAGTTTTTAGAGTGTGGAGAGAACAAAACGACCCTACTTGATCCCGGCTTCTCCTCCGACCTGTCCTAAACTCAGCATCCACCTGATGCTAACTCCCCAAAACTAGATTTGGAAGTGAGGGAAGCTTGAAGAGTGATGCTTCACCCTACTTACCTTCACAAGATTAGCCAGGTGCTGCATTATAAAAGTTGATAAAGGTCTTGTTTGTATGTGCATCCTTAAACCATTGCCAGCTTTATCCCATTAATAGAATGAAATATGGGACAAAACCTTGAAGTGCCCACCCACATTGCTTCCAAACACATCTAGACAGGAGATATTATTTTTCCATCTGCATTCTTGCAAGGCCTAAATCTCACTAGAGGGCAGAATTCCTCTGAGCAGCCTTCCCAATTTCCACAGGAGTTAAGATTCCACCATTGAATATTCCCAGGCAGCTTGGGCAAAAGATTTGGAGGTTGCTAGTTTGTTGAAAGTTGATTTAAAGAGTCCTGGTTTAAGCAGTTGCCTCTCAATTCCTCTCCCAGCCTCAGAAAGGAGCAGGCCTGGAGGCCACCCACTAGTTGCTAGTTTGTTGAAAGCTGATCTAAAGTGTCCTGCACTTTAGTTCTTGGCTCAGTCACCCTCAAAACCTCTCCATTTAGCAAAATGTTATGACTGATTTCCTTTGGCTCCCAAGGATTTTGGACTTGGAAGCACCAGCGGGCCAGAAGCTCAAAGGGAACTAACTGTACTCCTGGCCAGGGCTGCGTCTAGGATTTTAAGTCTGCAAATTGCCATGTGTTTCTGCAATTTCCTTAGCACAGGACTCTCCATTAAGTCAAAGTGAGTGAGACACTTACACAGCAGGGCCCAGAAAAAGGAAGCTCAGAAAGCAGCTGTCTATATTTGGTAAACAAAACTAATACACTTTTCAAAGAAACGTTTGAAAGCATTGTAAAAAGAATGGCAGTATGCATGAGCACCAGAGGCTAAACCTGTGAAGCTAAGTTTTACAGTTGAACATCCTCAGTGTTCTTATAAAATAGTGGGTTAACCACAGATGAACCTGGCTAATACACTGATGGGGCTCCAGTAGGAAAAAAATGTCTTTGTTAGCTAAACATGGAAATAGAAGTAAAATCCCAGAAGAGACCAGTAGCAGATCAGTCCCAAAATGTTGCCAAAACAATAAAATCCAAAGGAATCAATTTTAATTTGAAGACTTTTTAAATCTTCCAACCGGTAGAAAATTGTGGGCATCAGTTTTAAGGACTGCAGCACCGGTGCAATAAAATATGGGAAGGTGGGAAGGAATATGTAGCAGCCAACAACTTTCAGTCTAGTTGATTCTCTGCTTTTACACCGTTGAGTAAACCAAACAGATCTACTTGCTCCTAGCTTCTCCACTGGACCTTTCTTAAACTCACCATCCACCTGATGGTAACTTTCCAAAACTACCTTTACAACTGAGGGAAACTTGAAGAGGGAAGCTTGACCCTAGTTACCTTCACAAGATTAGCTAGGTGCTGCATCATAAAAGCTGATAAAGATGTTGTTTGTACTGGGCTATGTGATCCCTTGTCAACTGAGCTAGAGCACAACCTGGGGCTCTTCTTGGACTCATAGCTCCTGCTTGAGAAGATGGCTGGAGGAGGGGTTTGCAGAGATTCATCTGCTGCGCCACTTGTGCCCTTTCCTGGACTAGGGAGGCCTTGAGCACGGGTCAGTCATGATTTGGTCACCATTTGTTTAGATCATTGCACTGGACCACCCAGAAACTTCAATGGGTGCAGAACGCAGCAGCGCACACAGTAATGGAGGCCCCTAGTTAGCCAATGTAAGATCTTTGTGGTGCAAGGTGCACTGGATTTATTCCTTAACAGGTACAATTCAAAATCATCACCTTTAAAGCAATTTCTTCTTTACAGCAATAGCATCTAACAAATATATATTACCCCACTGTGTTTTTCACTACTCTCATTTTGGTGTCAGCATATAGTCCCCAGTAATCTGGGTCCTCATTTTACCAATCTCAGAAAGATGAAAAACTGAGTCACTCTCGAGCCCTATCACCATCAAATTCCATCCTGTGGTCAGAGTCAGCTGGCAATACTGCATTCTAACCAGAGCCAATATGGTACCTGACATTATTGTCCCACCTTTCTTATTTTTGCATGCATTTGTTCTACAAGTCAGATAGGCACGCTCCTAGCCTCTTCCCTTAAATATTGCTATTGGATAGGAGCTAGGAAGTCAGACTTTTTCGTTGCAGAGCTTCCATATGAACTTCCCTGTGTATTAGCAGACGTTTATCCTCCTAGTCTTCTAAAAGGAAGGAACATCTAGCTAAGCACTGGGATAACACGAGATGCCTGCACATCAGAAACTTTATTAGGAACCAGGTGTTTTGTTTATATATATTAAATTTAGATGCCGCTAATCCTGCCATGAACTTCTCCAATTTAAGGAGAAAGATAACCAGTTTTGAGCAAGAATGACAACAGCCACGAACATAATTAGTAAGGCCAAGAGGCCTGGTTAACTTATAAATTGAACAAAAGCAAGAATAACCTTTTTGGGATTCCCAGATCATCAACTTGCCACCAACCCTGCTAGAAGTGTCCTGTACTTGCAGGGCAAGTACATTTTGAGGATGGAGACTTTGAATTTTGCCGTTTTCTATATATGGGGTTTATTGTTTTCTGTATTAAGGTTGTATTGCAGTAAGCCATCTGGAGTCACATTGGATTGGATTGCCATACACAATTTCTTAATAAATAAAAATACATACATACATATCTATATTCTGCCTTTATTTAGAAATAACTCAAGGTGGCAAACATATAGAGATTTGAGTGCCTTTTCTCTGGCCCAGAATGGCAATTCCTCTCGACACTGTGAAAGGAAACAACCACACAACACCAGAGAAAGGACACTCAGATCTCCTCCCTCATGTTTGATAGCAAGACATGTTTGACTAAAACAATTAAGGCAAGAAATTAAATGGTTAATTTTTCAACTGGGCTTCCAAAGAGAGAAGCGAAACAAAATTCAAGATTTCTCTTCAGACATCAAATTTTGCTTCATATGGAATTTCTTGTGTGCGGTAAGAGAAGAATTTTGTGTGAAACACTTCCTACAATCTGGGCATTTGAATGGTTTCTCTCCTGTGTGTAACCTTACATGATTTATAAGGTTCGACCTGACACTGAAATCTTTCCCACAATCTGGACACTCATATGGTTTCTCCCCTGTGTGAGTCCTCCAATGTATCACAAAGCCAAAATTCCGACTGAACCTTTTTCCACATTCAGGACACTCATATGGTTTTTCTCCTGTGTGAGTCCTCCGGTGTCTCACAAGGTGGGAATTCTGACTGAACCTTTTCCCACAATCTGGACACTCATATGGTTTCTCTCCTGTGTGAGTCCTCTGGTGTTCCACCAGGAAGGAATTCCGACTGAAACTTTTCCCACAATGCAGGCACTCATATGGCTTCTCTCCTGTGTGAGTCATCTGGTGTTCCACCAGGTGGGAATTCTGACTGAAACTTTTCCCACAAGCTGGACACTCATATAGTTTCTCTCCTGTGTGAGTCCTCTTTTGTATCGCCAGATTGGTGTGCATGCTAAAACGTTT
Source organism: Ptyas mucosa (assembly GCA_012654045.1). Lineage (NCBI taxonomy): Eukaryota > Metazoa > Chordata > Lepidosauria > Squamata > Colubridae > Ptyas > Ptyas mucosa. The sequence goes on along the minus strand of WNWU01000120.1, from coordinate 175,796 downwards.
GTCACAATGGGACCACTAGTAGAATTTCTCTTCAGTATGGGTCCTTCTACGAATCACAAGAGACCTGTTCTGAGTAAAGCTTCTGCTGCAATCCAAACATCCCTACGGCTATTCACCAGCTGGTTCAGCTCATAATTTTCTCCATTGTCTCATCAGCTGGGGAAGAAGTTTTTACACTTTCTGGAGGAAGTGGAAGATATTGATTTCTTTAACAGGTTTGTTTTACATTTTAATGCATTTTAATGCATTTAAATGATTGTCGGTTGTCCAGAGTGCTCTTCTTGGCATCCACTTTGTCTGTAAGATTCATATAATGAGTTAGTTTCATTATTGTTTAAAAAATGGCTTCAGGACATGCAAAAGCAGCAAAAATACCCCATATGTTATCATGAAAAAACAAACATCAAAATTCTAGTTTAATCTCTAACGTTAATTATGATTCATTTGGCACGTAGAAGACTATCAGATCCAAATATCAACTCAATTACAAAATTCTTCTTTTGGTTTGAGTAAAATACACATAGAGTGCACTCAGAAAGTACATAAAGTATTCAGACCTCCTTCACGTCTATCAGTTTTGTTACAGCGGTTTTAAATCCCGCAGCCCCAGAGGAATAAAATTTGGAGAGGGAAAGAATATGAAGAAACAGCTGACATGTTTCAGCCTCGTTGCTTCCTGTGCATCTACGCCGTGGAGGAACCCAAACGGCCCGACTTCCTCCCGGCTTCTCCTCCGACCTTCCCTCCACTCACCTCCCAGGAGCCGCTTCCACCCTCCAAGCAGCACCAGAGGCTCCGCCGACGCCATCAACATCCCGTGAGTGAACCGGAAGAGGAAGTTCTTCTTTCCTCCTCTCCGTTACATCCCCTCTAGCAATCCAATTCTCTATCGTTTCAAATCGATCAGCTCCCCAGTAGACCAGTAATGCTACTACTGTACTGTATTCACTGCTTTCTAGGCACGAGTGTCGCTCGTTGGTAGAGCGCCATCTAGTGACATAAGGCTGAAAAGCACGCTCCTTCTATTTCCACTCTAAAAAGTTTGCAAAATGCTTACATTAATTCTGAGGTTCCTTCTGTGCCATCAAGTCGTATTTGACTCCCATAGAGCACAGGAATAGTTTTTGTAGTGTGGACAGAACAAAACTGCCCTACTTGCTCCCAGCTTCTCCACCGGACCTGTCTTAAATTCACCATGCACCTGATGGTAACTTTCCAAAAGTACCTTTACAACCGAGGGAAGCTTGAAGGGTGATGCTTCACCCTACTTACCTTCGTAAGATTAGCCAGGTGCTGCATCATAATAGCTGATAAAAGTCTTGTGGTTTCCCAGGCAGCTGGTGAAAAACATTTGGAGGGTGCTAGTTTGTTGAAAGCTGATTTAAGGAGTCTTGAGCTTTAGTAGTTGGCTCTCAATTCCTCTCCCAGGCCCAGAAAGGAGCAGGCCTGGAGACCACCCACTTGCCCGTAACTCTCACCTGCTGGCTACCTTGCCTGGGATTTCTACTTCTTCCCACATCAAAATCACATGAGGTCCTCAATTAATGACCCACAGGCTCCTGGAATTGCAATGGAACTGGAACTGCCAGGTTGAGCAGGGCAATTTACTGAAATCAGACCACTTGACATGGAATGACATGTATTAAATTTAGATGCCACTAATTCTGCAGTGAATGTCTCCAGTTTAACTCCAAGGAGAAAGATAACCAGTTTTGTGCATGAATGGCAACAGGCATTAACGTATATTGTAAGGCCAAGAGGCCTGGTTAACTTATAAATTGAACAAAAGCAAGAATCACCTTTTTGGGATTCCCAGACCATCAAATTGCCACTAACCCTTCTAGAAGTGTCCTATACTTGCAGGGCAAGTACATTTTTAAATGTGGAGACTGAATTTTGCCATTTTCTAGATATGGGATGTGTTGGTTTCTGTATTAATGTTGTATTGCTGTAAACCTTGTGGAGACATATGAGTTGGCCTGCCACATATGTTTTCTTACTAAGTAAAAATACATACATACATGTTTATATCGCCGTTTTGTGGAGGCCTCGGATGTACGGCGTCCATCATAGCCGAAACTGAACCCATTGGGGGGAGGGGAGGTTCAATATGAGGTTCTGCACGTCCTGGATTCCCGCATACATAGGGTCCTGCAATACCTGGTACAATGGAAGAGATATCCCCTGTAGGAGGCATCCTGGGTAAGGAGTCGGGATGTAAGGGCTGCACGGTTAGTGAGACGGTTCCACCGGGAGCACCCTCAAAAGCCAGTGGGGATATAAGAGCTAAATGTGGTCCTTGTTTACCTTCCAGATACCATCTCCATGGTAGGGGGGAGCCACCTGTTAAACTCTAAAATGGTGAGTGTCCAGCGGGCTGTCTCGGGGTTGCTATTTGGGGGTGCTTGCCAATCAGGGGGGAAGAGGAAGGAGGAAGCCAGGTTAATGTGGACTTACATGGTGTGGGAGGCAGCAGGCAGTGGAGGAACTGGGCCAACGATCAGCTGGAGAATCGATGCTGGTCAGCTGAAGCGCTGATTAGCTGGAGGTTCAGGGCACCGGTCTACTGAGAAGCTGGCTTGAAAGCAGGCAGGCCAGCAGAAAGATTAGGCACGGCCAAAGCTTCTTGGCTTTTCACAGCATCCGGAAGCTATGGGACTGGATGGGTGCGCACAGGGGTTTAAACATTGGAAAAGCAGCAGCAGTTAGTGCTGACTTTGATCACAGTCACTTTATGATGAGTGTCCAAGCCTACATTTAATGCAGCAAACAAACTGTGCTGCTTGCTGTTTCCTGGTGCTGGAGGCTCAGAACCTGACACCTTTATTATATATAGAAACAACTCAACATGGCAAACATACTTTCCACAGATCCACATTTGCTTTCTCTCGCGAGCAAAGCAGCTCCCCTCAACTCTGTAAAAGTGAACTACCAAACTGGGTCAGGGAAAGGAAATTCAGATCAGATTAGGGGCCTGCATGCTAAAACATACAGTCATGGTCGTAAATGTTGGCACCCCTGAAATTTTTCCAGAAAATGAAGTATTTCTCACAGAAAAGTATTGCAGTAACACGTTTTGCTATACACATGTTTATTCCCTTTGTGTGTATTGGAACAAAACCAAAAAAGGGAGGGAAAAAAGCAAATTGGACATAATGTCACACAAAACTCCAAAAATGGGCTGGACAAAATCATTGGCACCCTTTCAAAATTGTGGATAAATAAGATTGTTTCAAGCATGTGATGCTCCTTTAAACTCACCTGGGGCAAGTAACAGGTGTGGGCAATATAAAACTCACACCTGAAAGCAAATAAAAAGGAGAGAAGTTCACTTAGTCTTTGCATTGTGTGTCTCTGTGTGCCACACTAAGCATGGACAACAGAAAGAGAAGAGAACTGTCTGAGGACTTGAGAACCAAAATTGTGGAAAAATATCACCAATCTCAAGTCCATCTCCAGAGATCTAGATTTGCCTTTGTCCACAGAGCGCAACATTATCAAGACGTTTGCAACCCATGGCACTGTAGCTAATCTCCCTGGCCGTGGACGGAAGAGAAAAATTGATGAAAGGTGCCAATGCAGGATAGTCCGGATGGTGGATAAGCAGCCCCAAACAAGTTCCAAAGCAATTCAAGCTGTCCTGCAGGCTCAGGGAGCATCAGTGTCAGTGCGAACTATCTGTCGACATTTAAATGAAATGAAATGCTATGGCAGGAGACCCAGGAGGACTCCAGTGCTGACACAGAGACATAAAAAGCAAGACTACAGTTTGCCAACATGTACAGTTGTGATCAAAATTATTCAACCCCCAATGCTGTAAAGGGGTTTAGGGACTATAGCGTACATTTGTAATTGTATTCAGAATGAAATCCTACAAGGACGTTTTACAGAACCAAATGCAACTAAAATGACATCAATTGTTTTTGTAATACAGTAGTAAATGTTTCTTTTGTGGTTTCTTCATTGACACAATTATTCAACCCCTTAAAGACTACCACTCTGAAGAACAGAGGTTCATTCAGGTGTTTTCGATCAGGTATTGAAAACACCTGTGGATGTCACCGAGCAGCAATCAAGCATAATAAGCACCAATTAGGCAGCTTTAAAATGACTGTGATACTCAGCTCCTTCTAGACATTTACTGGTGTGGTTACAAACATGGTGAAGGCAAGAGAATGGTCCAGGAAGACAAGAGAAGAGGTGATTTCTCTTCACAGGAAGGGCAATGGCTATAAGAAGATTGCAAAGATGTTAAACATACCAAGAGACACCATAGGAAGCATCATTCGCAAATTCAAAGCAAAGGGCACTGTTGAAACGCTACCTGGTCGTGGCAGAAAGAAGATGCTGACTTCGACTGCTGTGCGCTACCTGAAGCGTAGAGTGGAGAAAAGTCCCCGTGTGACTGCTGAGGAACTGAGAAAAGATTTGTCAGATGTGGGTACTGAAGTTTCAGCTCAGACAATAAGGCGCACACTGCGTAATGAAGGCCTCCATGCCAGAACTCCCAGGCGCACCCCCTTGCTGTCTCCAAAGAATAAGAAGAGTCGACTGCAGTATGCCAAAAGTCATGTGGACAAACCACAAAAGTTGTGGGATAGTGTTCTGTGGACTGATGAAACAAAATTAGAACTGTTTGGGCCCATGGATCAACACTATGTTTGGAGGAGGGCCTATGAAGAAAAGAACACCTTGCCTACTGTGAAGCATGGCGGAGGGTCAACCATGCTTTGGGGCTGTTTTGCTTCTGCAGGTACAGGGAAGCTTCAGCATGTGCAAGGTACCATGAATTCTCTTCAGTACCAGGAGATATTGGATGAAAATGTGATGCAGTCCGTCACAAACCTGAGGCTTGGGAGACGTTGGACCTTTCAACAGGACAATGATCCCAAGCATACCTCCAAGTCCACTAGAGCATGGTTGCAGAGGAAAGGCTGGAACATTTTGGAGTGGCCATCGCAGTCACCAGACTTAAATCCAATTGAGAACCTCTGGTGGGACTTAAAGAAAGCAGTTGCAGTGTGCAAGCCTAAGAATGTGACTGAACTGGAGGCTTTTGCCCATGAAGAATGGGTGAAGATACCCGTAGATCACTGCAAGACACTTGTGTCAAGCTATGCTTCACATTTAAAAGCTGTTATAACTGTAAAAGGATGTTGTACTAAGTACTAAGATTGAATGTCACTTGGGGGTTGAATAAAACTGATAATGATGTGAGCACAGAAACGACATTTGTGGTTATTTCATTATAAATGTTATGTTATATTTGTCTGACCTACAAGTGCCTCTTTGATGTAAATGTAAGCAAGATGACTGAATGATCAAAATCAATGTCAAACTGGCCAAAACACTCAATTTCAGTGGGGGTTGAATAATTTTGATCACAACTGTACTTGAGTAAGCCAAAATCCTTCTGGGCAAACGTCTTGTGGACAGATGAGACCAAGATAGAGCTTTTTGGTAAAGCACATCATTCTACTGTTTACTGCAAACGGAATGAGGCCTACAAAGAAAAGAACACAGTACCTACAGTGAAATATGGTGGAGGTTCACTGATGTTTTGGGTTGTTTTGCTGCCTCTGGCACTGGTTGCCTTGAATGTGTGCAAGGCATCATGAAATCTGAGGATTACCAGTGGATTTTGGGTCGCACTGTAGAGCCCAGTGTCAGAAAGCTGGGTTTGCGTCGGAGATCTTGGGTCTTTCAGCAGGACAATGACCCCAAACATACATCAAAAAGCACCCAGAAATGGATGGCAACAAAGCGCTGGAGAGTTCTGAAGTGGCCAGCAATGAGTCCAGATCTCAATCCCATTGAACACCTGTGGAGAGATCTTAAAATTGCTGTTGGGAAGAGGTGCCCTTCCAATACGAGAGACCTGGAGCAGTTTGCAAAGGAAGAGTGATCCAAAATTCCAGGTGAGAGGTGTAAGAAGCTTACTGATGGTTATCGGAAGTGACTGATTTCAGTTATTTATTCCAAAGGGTGCACAACCAAATATTAAGTAAAGGGTGCCAATGATTTTGTCCAGCCCATTTTTGGAGTTTTGTGTGACATTATGTCCAATTTGCTTTTTTTCCTCCCTTTTTTGGTTTTGTTCCAATACACACAAAAGGGAATAAACATGTGTATAGCAAAACATGTGTTACTGCAATTCTTTTCTGTGAGAAATACTTCATTTTCTGGAAAAATTTCAGGGGTGCCAACATTTACGGCCATGACTGTATGAAGAACAGTTGTAAGAACTAGGCATGGCTAGTCTAGTGAAGAGAAGGACTAGTGGTGACATGATAGCAATCTTCCAATATTTGAGGCACTGTCAGAGAGGTGGGGAGCAACCTGTTTTCCAAACCACCCAAAGGCCACACAAGGAATAATGCATGGAAAATGATCAGGGAAAGATTCAAAGTAGAAACAAGGAGAAATTTTCTAGTGAGACCGATGGAACAGCTTGCCTTAAGTAGTTGTGGTTGCTTCATCACTGGAGGCTTTCAAGAGACTCAATTGCCACTTGTCAGAAATGGTATAGGGTCTGCTGGATGAGTCCGTCCTGTCTCCCCCCCAGCTCCCCGCCCCTCAGAGAACCACAATGCTGATCCAGCCTTCAAAGAAATCTAGTTTGACACACCTGGTATAGGGTCTACTGCTTGAGTAGGGGGTTGGACTAGATTAGAGGTCCCCAGCCTTTTGACCCCAGGGACCACGTTCATAATTTTAAATCCCGCGGACCACTAATATGAATCCAGTGCGCCGCTTGAAGTGCCTGGACTCCCAGTGACAGGATGGGGTCCTTCGGCACTCTCCCTCCTCTTTCTCTCTCTCCCCTCATTCTCTCTGATTCCCTGTCTCTCTCTCTATCATTCTTTCATTCTCTTTCTCTTTGTCTCTCATTCTGGTTCTTTCTTTATCTCTGATTCTTTCATTCTTTCTGATTGTCTCGTTCTCTCACTCTTTCATTTTCTCTTTCATTCTCTCCCCCTCTCATCTCTCTTCCCCCTTTCTCCCTTTCATCTCTCTCCTTTCTCATTCTCTCTTTCATTCCTTCTGTCTCTTTCTTTCTCTTTCATTCTCTCTTTCTTTCTTTCATTCTTTCCATCTCATCTCTCATATCCCTCGTTTGATACTAAGACAAGTTTAAACTAAAGAGAATAATGCAAGTAATTAAATGTTTAATTGTTCAGCTGGGTTTCCAATGAGAGACAACAAACAAAAATCAAGATTCCTCTACACACATCAAATGTTGCCTCATGTCAAATTTCTTGTGTGTGATAAGGGAGGAACTTTGTGTGAAACACTGTCTGCAATCTAGCTATTTGAATGGTTACTCCCCTATGTGTAACCTTACATGGTTTATAAGGCTAGTCCTATAACGGAAATCTTTCCCACAATCTGGACATTCATACGGTTTCTCTCCTGTGTGAGTCCTCCAGTGTATCACCAAACTGGAATTCCAACTAAAACTTTTCCCACATTCAAGACACTCATATGGTTTCTCTCCTGTGTGAGTCCTCTGGTGTTTCACCAAGTAGGAACTATAACAGAAACTTTTCCCACAATCTGGACACTGATATGGTTTGTCTCCTGTGTGAGTTTTCTGGTGTATCACCAGATAGAAATTCTGACTGAAACTTTTCCCACAATCTGGACATTGATATGGTTTTATTCCTGTGTGACTTTTCTGGTGTATCACCAGGTGGGAATTCTGATTAAAACGTTTCCCACAATGCAGACACTCATACGGTTTCTCTCCTGTGTGAGTTCTCTGGTGTCTCAACAGCTTGGAATTCCAAGTGAAACTTTTCCCACATTCAAGACACTCATACATTTTCTTTCCAGTGTGAGTCCTCTGGTGTTCCAACAGATAGGAATTCTTACTAAAACTTTTCCCACACTCCAGACATTCATACGGTTTCTCTCCCGTGTGAGTCCTCTGGTGTATTACCATGTTAAAATTCTGACTAAAACCTTTTCCACAATCTGGACACTTATATGGTTTCTCTCCTGTGTGAGTCCTGTAATGTCGCAAAAGGAAGGCATTTTGAATGAAACGTTTCCCACACTGGAGACACTCATACAGTTTTTCGCCGGTGTGAATCCTTTGGTGTATCGCCAGATGAGAATTAGAGTTGAAACCTTTTCCACAATCTGAACACTCATATGGTTTTTCTCCCGTGTGAATCCTCTGATGTTTCACCAGGTCAGATTTCCAAGAGAAATCTTTCCCACACTCTGGACACTCATACGGTTTCTCTCCAGTGTGAGTCCTCTGGTGTTTCACCAGGTCAGACTTGCAACTGAAACCTTTCTCACAATGACATTTATATGGTTTTTCACCTGTGTGAATCCTTTGGTGTATCACCAACTCAGAAGTAGACTTGAAACTTTTCCCACAATCTGAACACTCATATGGTTTCTCTCCTGTGTGAATCCTCTGGTGTCTCACCAGGTCAGATTTCCAAGAGAAATCTTTCCCACACTCTGGACACTCATACGGTTTCTCTCCAGTGTGAATCCTCTGGTGTTTCACCAGGTCAGACTTGCAACTGAAACCTTTCCCACAATGACATTTATATGGTTTTTCACCTGTGTGAACCCTTTGGTGTATCACCAAATCAGAATTAGACTTGAAACCTTTTCCACAATCTGAACACACATCGAGTTTCTCTCCCGTGTGAGTCCTCCGGTGTTTCACCAGGTAGGAATTCTGACTGAAACTTTTCCCACAATCTGAACATTTATATGGTTTCTCCACAGTGTGGGTCCTCTGGTGTTTTATCAGGTAGGAATTCTGACTGAAACTTTTCCCACAATGACATTTATATGGTTTCTCTCCTGTGTGAGTCCTCTGGTGTTTCACCAGGTCAGAATTGCAACTGAAACCTCTCCCACAACCTGAACACTCATACGGTTTCTCTTGCATGTGAGTCCTCTGGTGCAACACCATGTCAAAACTCTGACTGAAACTTTTCCCACAATCTGTACACTTATATGGTTTCTCTCCTGTGTGAGTTCTTTGATGGCGCAAAAGGAGGGAATTTTGAATGAAACTTTTTCCACACTGCAGACACTCATATGGTTTTTCACCTGTGTGAATCCTTTGGTGTATCACCAGATGAGAATTAGACTTGAAACCTTTTCCACAATCTGAACACTCGTACGGTTTCTCTCCCATGTGAATCCTCTGGTGTTTCACCAAGTCAGATTTCCAAGAAAAATCTTTCCCACAATCAGGACACTCATATGGTTTCTCTCCTGTGTGAGTCCTCTGATGTTCCACAAGGTGGGAATTCCAACTGAAACCTTTCCCACAAAATAGACACTCATACGGTTTCTCTTGCATGCGTGTTCTCTGGTGTATCACCACATCAGAATTCCAAGTGAACCTTTTTCCACAATCAGGATACTCATATGGTTTCTGTCTCAGGTGTATAACCAGGTCAGAATTCCAAGTGAAACTTTTCACACAATCAGGACATTTGAAGATTTTCTCCCCAGTGTGAGCCGTCACCAGATTGGTGTGCATGCTAAATCCTTTGCCACATTGGGAACACTGGTAGAGCAGCTCTTCCTGCATCGGCTGTTCCATGAGTCATGGGAATCCTATGCTGAGTAAAGCTTTTACCAATCTCTAAGCATGTTAGGGTTTTCACAGGATGTATCCTCCTGGGCATAAATTAACTGTTATCTGCTATCTGTTTCCCCCCAAAATAGGCAGTCTGTGGGGTTTTCCCAACACTGATATTTTTGGATTCACGAGGGGGCAAAAAATACTTCTGATCCCTTATTTGGTGGTGCTTTGATTCAAGACACTCTTTCCTTCCTCAATGGCTTTCATTAATGCCTTTGGTTGTCCAAGGGATCTTTTCTATTTCTCACTTATTCTGAATTTGGTAATTATATCTTTTTGCCTTTTCATGCAATATTTTCTTCATTTCCACAAAATCTATTTCTTCTACTTGAAAACCCTGTTCCTGTTATTCTCTCCTTTGTCTCCCTCCATCTACTGAGGAAAGGGAAGTTTTAACACTTTCTGGAAGAAGTGGGAAAGATTTTGATTGAAAGATTTTGTTTTGCATTTTAATGCTTCTTCTCATTCCCTGTTTTCCAGACTGCTCTACTCGGCCTCCTCTTTGTCTATAAGATTCATATTAATGGATTGATTTCATTATTGTTTAAAAAGTGGCTGCAGAACCTGGGGAAAAAGCAAAAAAACCCATCCATATATTACTATGAAAAAGCAAATATATCAAAATGCTTGTTTAACCATTAACATTCATTATGATTTATTAGGCACATAAACATGTGCCTAGCAAAATCCAAGATCAAATATCCAGTTAAACTTCAAATCATGAAATTCTCGTTTGCTTGGCTAGATCACAAATTAATATCACTGCAAAGTGTTATAAAAATACCTGAAAATACTGAGGTTTATACAGATACACATATAAATACACACCTATAAATTTATCTATGTACAAAAACTATGTGTATTTCACTCTTCAAAATGTGTCAGATGTGGATGCACTCGATTTGTTTGATCTAATTTAAGAAAGGTGGGGACTCCAACAGATGAAATGATGCCCAAATTCTATGCAAGATTTAAAGAATCTGTTTTGCCCATGAAACTCCTCGCTTGTCAGGAAAGCAGCGTGTCAATAACATCACAAGGAATCAAGTGTTAGGGGAAGACCGAGGGAGATAGAAATATGAAAGAAAGACTTCTTAAATCTCCCATCACAGGCAGCAATTTTAAATCCTGCAGCAAAAGGATAACAACATTTGGGGAGAGAAAGAATACTCAGCAGGAGCCCTCATTTCAGCCTCGTTGCTTTCTCTGCTTCCCCACCGTGGAGGAACCCAAACTTCCTCCCGGCTTCTCCTCCGACCTTCCCTCCACTCACCTCCCAGGAGCCGCTTCCACCCTCCAAGCAGCACAAGAGGCTCCGCCGACGCCATCACCCTACTGTGGGTGAACCGGAAGAGAAAGTTCCTCTACCCTTCTCCAAAGTCCTCTCTAGCAATCCAATCCTCTATCGCTTCAACTCGTTCCATCGCCTCCTCTAGCCCCCCCCCCCCCCCCCCCCCCCCCCCCGCAGTCTAGCAATGCCACTACTGTACTGTATTCACAGCTTTCTAGTCTCGAGTGTTTCTTCTTTCCAGAGCGCCATCTAGTGACATAAGGCTGAAAAAAGTGTCTCCTTCTATCTCTACTCTAGAGCGTTTGCAAGAGGTTTTCATGGATTCCGTGGTTCCTTCTGTCACGTTCTATGATTTTAAAAAAATTACAAAAATTCATAGACCTGAGCAATAATTCTCCATCCTCTGCTACCATTTGTCAGATATATACTGATGGTCGTGCTCATTCAGTCTATGAGGAAGTTATTTAGGCCATACAGCTTCAGGTTCAAAAAGTTATTTTATTATTTACAAATATACAATAATGAACAGGGTGTCCTGTTGCATTTGTTACCCTAACTGTATTACTCAGATGTTGAGAGGGAGAGAAGTTCACTGTTGTCTTGCTGAGATAGATGGGAAGAATTAGGGAAGATATTCAATTGATTTGTGGGTAAGACTCCAATAAGGGAGTTCATTGGTTTATACAGTCACATGGGATGTCTGTAAAAACTTAACCCCTTCTGGTCCCTGGGGCATCATACGTAGGCAATATCTGACACCTTCTGTGCCACCAAGTCTTATTCGACTCCCACCGAGGACAGGAATAGCTTTCGTCCCATGACAATGTATCCTATACCTTTTCTTTCAGGTCTCCTAAGAGTGCACTCATTGTCCTGTAGGAAGAAATATCCTTCTGGGTTCAGCTCCAAATGGGGAAAAAGACACTGGAAACATGAAGACTGCTTGGAAAAATGGTTTAATGGTGGACAGGATCACATGGTTTGAGTTCCTAAACAGAAAAGGGCAGAGATGCTGCGAGTCCCTTGGTTTTATGCTTTCTCTGGCTTTGAACTTCCTGGGCCCCCCCCGAAAGAGTCCCAGACTGTCAGACTCCCAGGGGATGGGGGTCTTAGCTAGCCTTGCTGGCTGATGTAATCTTCCCCAGGTGTCATGTGAGGAGTTTCTGTTGCTAGATGGGTCCTATTGTGTTGCAGATGATGGTCCTTTGACAAAGGATTGGGTTTCTGCCTCTGGCCCATTGACAAAAGGGAGGGAGGGAGGCAGGAAGGTGGGAGCTGCTTTGTCTTTAAAACATGTTTCTCCATTTCTCAACCAGGGAAATATAATATTCTACTTTTTTAATATTTCCTAAAATATTTCATTCTTCTAGGAAAGGGGTGGGTGCTAACTTCCTACAGTCCCTCTTGCTGCAAATAAACCATCTGCTTCGGTAAATGATTGAAACTGTAAGAGCGAAGCTTGACCGTACTTAGGTTCACAGATTTAGTCCAGTGGTGTGCCCACGTGACTGATTGCAGCTTCTTGCCAGCATCCCCTAGTCAGAAGCTAGGTAGGAAGGTCAGAAATGGGACCATAAATGTGCACCCTTGGCAGCATTCAAATTGGTTGAACTCCTTTTCCTGCACCTTCAGAACCACAGGAAGTGCTGAAGAATGGTCACTGATGAAGTGTCACCACGGCCACAAATCTATGGACCAGGTGTTATACCTGCTTTTACAGTGCTGTTGGAAGGGAAATCCATCTGGTTCAGTTCCATGTTGGGAGAAAGATGCTGGAAACAACATAGAGGCTGGGGGGCTGATTGGAAAGAAGGTTCATTTATTTGATGAACAGAACCACCAGAGTTTGTGGTTCTGGTGCAGTTGACCAATTAGCTAGATGAATGCCAGGATTTTATACATGTCCTGAAATGCTGCTGGGGTGGGGTGGGGTGGGATGGGGTTGTGGAATGTCTGAAATGCCCTTTAGGAAATTGTGCAATGTAATGAGCTAAATGGTAGTAAATTAATCTTATGATGTCCTAAATGGTCATGTCCTGTTCTTAGAATTTGTGTGGAGGGGAATATATATTTTTGATCTCATCGCTGGAGGTGAAAGTTTTTTGTTTCTGAATAGGCAGGCCCAGTCTTTCTTAATGGACACAAAATGTCTTCTGGGGGCTATTAAGAAAAATTCAATCTCCTTTCTGCCTTTAAGAGGATGTTTCTCCATTTCTCCTTTGGAGAAATATAATATTCTGCTTTTTAAATATTTCCCAAAATATTTCATTCTTTGGGGGAGGGAGGGGCTTTACCCCACTGCCATAGTAATTTTGAAGGCTCAGGGAACAAATGGTGAGGGCTGCCTATAAAACTGAACCTCGTAAAGGATCCTTTACTACCAATTTGTATGGCTATATGACAATCTTCTGCTACCATTTTTATATAATAATACAGAATTTCTAACATCCCTAATGATATTTTTTATAAAATTGTGGGTTAATCCCAGATGAACCTGGCTAATATACTGATGGGACTCTAATAGGAAAAAACGGAGCTTGTTAGCTAAACATAGGTTTAGAGAGAGAGCAGTGGCAGATCAGTCCCATAATGTTGCCAAGAAAACAACATGTCCGTAAAATCCCAAGGAATCACTCTTAAGTTCAAGGTGTTTAAAATCTTCCAATCAGCAGAACATTATGGATTTCAATTTTAAGGACTGCAGAACCAGTGCAATAAAATCTTGGGTGGGAAGGAATACGTAGCAGCCGACAACATTCAGCCTAGTTGATTCTCTGCTTTTACACGATGGAATGAACTAAACAGTCCTACTTGCTTCCGGCTTCTCCTCGGACCTGTTCTAAACTCACCATCCACCTGATGATAACTTTCCAAAACTACCTTTACAACTGAGGGAAACTTGAAGAGGGAAGCTTCATCCTACTTACCTTCACAAGGTTAGCCAGGTGCTGCATCATAAAAGTTGATCAAGGGGTTTTTTTTGTATGTGAAGCTTTAGATGATTGCACCTTCATCCCACTAATAGAAAAATGAAATATGGGACAAAACCATGAAGTGGTTTTTCTAGGCAGCTTGTGGAAACCATTTGGAGGGCCCTAGTTTGTTGAAAGGTGATCTAAAGAGCCCTGAGCTTTAGTGATTGTTTCTCAGTTCCTCTCCCAGGCCCAGAAAGGAGCAGGCCAGGAAACCACCCGTTGGCCTATAACTCTCACGTGTTGACCTACTTGCCTGGGACTCCTATCTCTTCGCACATCAAAATCACATGAGGTCCTCACTTAATGACCAACGGGTTCCTGGAATTGCAGTGGCAACTGGAAGTGCCAAGATTGCCCTCACCAAGCAATCTGGTCATGTGTCACTTTTTATAACCTTATAAATTTACATTATAAGCAATGTAAATTCTGGTGTCAATTGCTGTCACAACCCAAGAACTACCCATATATATTTTTTTTTACAAGTGCAAGAGAGGGTTGGTAATTTCCCCCTTCTGAATAGTTGGAATCCTTACTCGCTTTATACCTCCAACAGCATTTTTTAATGCATAATAAAATCATAAGGGGTTTTCCTGGCAGAGGAGTTCCATTACTGCAGATTAAGATCTTCTGTAAGTGCATCTGAAGAGGGCAATGAAAGGTTGGCAGCCTGGAACTATAACTCACCCTCTGCTTGCAACTCTTGAGTTTGCCACCTGGAGAAAGGGCTGTGCAGGAGGAGAAAAACACCTGGGCCCTTCTCAGAGTGGGTTCAAGCCAGGGCACATCCCCAAAACAGCATTGGTTACAATTGTCATGGAGTTTTGAGGGGTTTGAGATAGAAGGGGTATTGTGTCCCACATAGGCCTCTCATCAGGTTTCAATACATCAAGCAGAATATCCTTCTGGACTGGCTTTGGGGACTAGAAATGGAAGGCACTTTATTACTGTGGTTCTACTTCTGTCTCCATGGCGGTTCTAGGCGGTGTGAGTAGTAGAAGAGAGGCCGAGTCTTGGTCCCTGCAGTTTGGGGTGCCCTGAGGCTCAAGTCTTCTGCTGTTCCTTTTTAACATCTACATGAAACCACTAGGGGAGGCCGGCCATACTATGACACCTGATTATGTACAGGTAGACGTTTCATATAACATTTCATGTAACAACCATTTAAACACGGTTGCTGGAATTGGGAATGTCTAGTTTAATGAAAAGAACTACTAGGGGTGACATGATAGCAGTCTTCCGATATCTCAGAATCTGCCACAAAGAAGTGGGAGTCAAGCTATTCTCCAAAGCACCTGAGGGCAGGACAAGGAGTGGATGTAAACTTATCAAGGAGAGAAGCAACCTAGAACTAAGGAGAAATTTTCTGACAGAACAATTAATTACTAGAACAACTTGCTTCCAGAAGTTGTGAATGCTCCAACACTGGAAGGTTTTAAGAAGAGATTGGACCACCATTTGTCTAAGCACTGGGTTGAACTTGGAAACCTCCAAGGTCCTTTCCAACTCTGTTATTCTCTTCTATTCATTTGAAGTTACAACAGCACTCAAAATAGTGACCTATGACCATTTTTTACACTTATAACCATCACAGCATCACCATTGTCACATGATCAAAATTCAGACACTTGGCAATTAAGTCATACGTGTGACAGATTCCATGTCCTGGGGTCATATGATCACCTTTGTAGACTCAGCTGGTGCACAACCTGGGGGTTCTCTGGTGCTCATGGCTCTTGCTTGAGAAGATCATGGCTGGGGGAGGCGCTTTGCAGATTCATCTATTGCACCAATTGTGCCCTTTCCTGGACCAGGGAGGCCTTGCACACGGGTCACCGATGCCTTGGTCACCTTCTGTTTGAATCCCTGCACTGGACCACTAGAAACTTCAACTGGTGCAGAATGCAGCAGCGCACGCAGTAACGGAAGCCCCTAGGTTGCTCATGTTAACATCTTTGTGTTGTGAGCTGCACTGAATTCGTTCCTTTACAGGTGCAATTGAAGGTCATCATGTTTAACAGTATTTGTTTATTATAGCAACAGCCATTAGAATTATATACCACCACAAAGTGCTTTATACCACTCAGTTTATAGTGTCAGCATATTGTCCCCAACAATCTGGCTCGTCATGTATCCCTGACACCAACCTTCAATCAACCTTGCTAGAAGTGCCCTATATTTGCAGGGTAAGAATGTGTTAAATGTGCCATTTTCCTATGTGCAATAAATGGGGTTTATTTGTTTCTGTATTAAGGTTTTATTGCTGTAAAAAACGGGCGTCAAACTTGATCACGTCACGGGCTGGATTGTGACGTATCACATTTTTTGCCTTTGTGGAGCTGGGGTGGGTGTGGCCTGTGCATGATGTATCCGGCCCACAGGCCTCCAGCTTGACAGGCCTGCTATAAACCATGTGGAATCACCTTGAGTTGGATTGCCATGTACATTTTCTTAATGAATAAAAATGCATTAAAAACATATTTATATCCCCTTTTATTATACGTAAAAATAACTCAAGGCAAAAAGCATACCCAATAGAGATGTAAGCTCCTTTACCCCTGTACTCCGTGAAAGGCAACAATCGCACTGGGACAGAGAAAGGAAGTTCAGATCTTGTCACTCATGTTTAATACTGAGACACATTTGACGAAAAAGAATACGGAAAGAAATTAAACAATTATCTCAGCTGGCCTTCCAATGAGAGACGAGAAACAAAGTTCAAGAGTTCTGTACACACATCAAATTTTGCCTCATGTGGAATTTCTTGTGTTTGACAAGTGAGGAATTCCCCGTGAAACACTTTCCGCAATCTGGGCATTTGAATGGTTTCTCTCCTATGTGTAACCTTACATGATTTAGAAGACTAGACCTACTACTGAAATCTTTCCCACAATCCGGACATTCATACGGTTTCTCTCCTGTGTGAGTCCTCCAGTGTATCACCAAACTGGAATTCCTTATGAAACTTTTCCCACACTCAACACACTCATATGGTTTTTCTCCTGTGTGAATTATCTGGTGTTTCACTAGATAGGAATTCTGACTGAAGCTTTCCCCACAATCTGAACATTGATATGGTTTTCCTCCTGTGTGAGTTCTCTGATGTGTCATCAGGTAGGAATTCCGAATGAAACATTTCCCACAAAACAGACACTCATATGGTTTTTCTCCTGTATGAGTCCTCTGATGCACCACAAGGTTGGAATTCCGACTGAAACTTTTCCCACAATCTGGGCACTCATTCGGTTTTTCTCCTGTGTGAATCCTCTGGTGTTTCACTAGATAAGACTTTTGACTGAAACTTTCCACACAATCAGAACACTGATAAGGTTTTTCTCCTGTGTGAGCTCTCTGGTGTATTATCAGGTTGGAATTCTGACTGAAACTTTTCCCACAATATAGACAGTCATATGGTTTCTCTCCCGTGTGAGTTCTCTGGTGTATCACCAGCTTGGAATTCCGAGTGAAACTTTTCCTACAATCTGGACACTCATATAATTTCACTCCTGTGTGAGTCTTCTGGTGTATCACCAAGTCACACTTTCGAATGAAACTTTTCTCACAGTCAGGACATTCAAAAGGTTTCTCTCCTGTGCGAGTCTTCTGGTGTTTCACCAGGTAGGAATTCTGACTGAAACTCTTCCCACAATTTGGACACTGATATGGTTTTTCTTGTGTGTGAGTCCTCTGGTGTAGCACCAGGTTGTAATTCCGAGAGAAACTTTTCCCACAATCATGACAGTTATAAGGTTTCTCTCCTGTGTGAGTCCTCCGGTGTATCACCAGGTGAGAATTCCTAGTGAAACTTTTCCCACAATCAGGACATTCGAAGTATTTCTCTCCATTGTGAGTCCTCTTTTGTCTTACCAGATTGGTGTGCATTGTAAATCTTTT
This sequence comes from Ptyas mucosa, assembly GCA_012654045.1. NCBI lineage: Eukaryota > Metazoa > Chordata > Lepidosauria > Squamata > Colubridae > Ptyas > Ptyas mucosa. The sequence goes on along the minus strand of WNWU01000120.1, from coordinate 158,011 downwards.
GCCACAATCTAATATGGGTCATTCTACGAATCACAAGGAAGCTTTTCTGAGTAAAGCTTCAAACTCCAAACATTTCTATAGCTTTTCACACGATGGATTCTCTCGTGCATAAGCAACTGTGACCTGCAATCTGTGTTTTTCTTGCAATACGCAGTCTGGGCAGGTTTTCCAACACTGATATGTTTGGACTCTTAAGGAGGTCAAAAATATTTCTGATCTATTACTTGGAGGTACTTTGATAGAAGCCACTTTCCTTCCTCAAAGGCTTTAATTTATGCCTGCCAATTTTGGCTACCAAGGAATATTTTTTCTTTCCGCTGACTTCAAGGTATTTTCAACTTTTTCTGTAAGATTTGGAAATTTCCCCCTTGACTTCTCATGTAATAGCAATAGCAATAGCATTTAGACTTATATACCACTTCACAGTGCTTTACAGCCCTCTCTAAATGGTTTACAGAGTCAGCATATTGCCCCCAACAATCTGGGTCCTCATTTTACCCACCTTGGAAGGATGGAAGGCTGAGTCAACCTTGAGCCTGGCGAGATTTGATCTGCCAAATTGCAGGCCACCGGCAGTCAGCAGAAGTGGCCTGCAGTACTGCCCTCTAACCACTGAACCACCACGGTTCTTGTTTCCTTCAGTTCCACACGTTGTAATGTTTCTTTGAGTTCCACATACTCTATTTTATCCAGCTCAAAATTTTGAGAGATGGGTTTGTTTTTTTTAATGCTGCTTCTCATTCTTTGTTATCCAGTGTTCTTTTTGGCATCCTCTTTCTCTGTAAGATTCAAATTAATGCGTTAGTTTCACTATTGTTTAAAAAATGGCTGCAGGACATGTCAAAGCAGCAAACAGAAAACCCCATATATTGCCATGAAAACATCAATATTCTAGCTTTACCTCTAATTATTTGCAGATAGAAGACTAATGAGATTCAGGTTCAAATTGTAAATTCAATTGCAAAATTCTTTTTTTGGGTTGGAGAGATCACACGTATACGCACACAAATGCACACAGAGATGAAATTTTTATGTAATTTTTCGTTCCGTGAATATTTTCCTTGTAAGCCGCCCTGAGTCCTTCGGGAGAAAGGCGGCATATAAATTACATACATACATACATACAAACATACATACATACATACATACATAAATAGTTCCTAAATCTTAGGCAAAATTTAAATCATCCATTTTGCCCATGACACTGTTCACTTGCCAGGAAAGCAACATGTCAATAAAATTGCAAGGAATGAAGTGTGAGTGAGATGGGCGGATATGAAATATATATTAAAAAGATTTTTTTAAAATCTCCCAAATCTCAAATTCAGAGCTGGAAGCCTCCTTGTAGGTCATCTAGCCCACCCCTTTCTCAAGCAAGAGACCTTATATACCTTTTACTCACTGATGCCAAACAGGTACATGCTTCACTTACGCGCAGCTCCCCCCGTGCCCTGTACGCACAACCACACCGTCTGCACATGTGCATGGCTTTTGCGTGGCTCCGTGCACTGTGTGTGCAATTGCACCATCTGCGCATGTGTGTGGCTTTTGCGTGGCTCCACCCATGTGCTGTCTGTGCAGTTGCACCATCTGCGCATGCCTATGGCTTCTGCGCATACCAGTGAACATCATCTGCGCATGCTGTGTGCAGGTACTCATGTGTGCATGCACAAACAGGAGAGCTCCGTACCCAGCTGCGTCTCCGGAATTGCGCACATGCGCATCGGAGGCCCGAACAACAGCTGGGGCGAGCGGGCATGCACAGCAGCTGCAGGTGAGTTGGGCGCCAGCTCGCGTGCTCTGAAAGATGGCTCTGTGCCACAGGTTCGCCATCACGGCTATATACCATTTCAGACAATTGGCTGTCCAGTCTTTTCTTAAAAACTTCCTTTGATGAAGCACCCACAACTTCTGAAGGCAAAGCTGTTCCACTGATTGTTCTCATTATTTCTCCTTGCTTGTAAGTTGGTTTTGAACGTGATTAGTTTCCACCCATTGTTTCTTGTCTTGCCTTTTGGTGCTTTGAAAATAAACTGCCCCCCTGCTTTTTGTGGCAATCTCTCAAACACTGAAATACTGCTATCAGGTCCCCCCTAGACTAAGCCATGCCCAAATCCTGCAACACTTCTTCATATGTTTTCGTCCCCAGCAGGGGTGAAACCCAACAGGTTCTGACATGTTCTGGAGATCCAGTAGCAGAAATTTTGAGCAGTTTGGAGAACCGGCAAATACCACCTCTGGCTGGCTCCAGAGAGGGGTGGGAATGGAGATTTTGCAGTATCCTTCCCTCAGGAGTGGGGGGGAATGGGGATTTTGCAGTATCCTTCCCCCTAGAGTGGGGAGGAAATGGAGATTTTGCAATATCCTTCTCCCAGGAGGTTTTTTTTAAAAATTTGATTTATATGCCGCCCTTCTCCGGAGACTCAGGGTGGCTTACAATGCGTTAAACAATAGCTTTCATACTTTTTGTATATTTATACAAAGTCAGCTTATTGCCCCCACAATCTGGGTCCTCATTTCACCTACCCTAGAAAGGATGGAAGGCTGAGTCAATCTTGAGCCTGGTGAGATTCGAACTTGCAGTAATTGTAGGCAGCTGAATGTTAATCAGTGCCTTAGTCTACTGCGCCACTCAGGGCCAGGAGTGGGGATTTTGCAATATCCTTCCCCCTAGAGTGGGGTGGGAATGGGGATTTTGCAATATCCTTCCCCCAGGAGTGGGGCGGGAATGGGGATTTTGCAATATCCTTCCCCCAGGAGTGGGGCAGGAATGGGGATTTTGCAATATCCTTCCCCTGCCACACCCACCAAGCCACGCCCACAGAACCGGTAGTAAAAAAAAATGGGTTTCACCACTGGTCCCCAGGCCTTTCAATTTTAGTCTCTCCCATTTCCCAGCAGAAAATTACAGGCAGCATTTCAAAATCATGCAGCGTTGGTGTCAGAATATTTGGGGAGGGAGAAAGCAAAAGCAGCAGCTGCAGCCGACAACTTTCAGCCTTCTCCCTTCGCTGCTTCCAGGCCGTGGAGGAACCCAAAAGGCCCGACTTGCTCCCGGCTTCTCCTCCGATCTTCCCTCCGCTCACCTCCCAGCTGTTGCTTCGGCCCTTGGAAGAACAGAACTGCTACCCTCCAGGCCTCCATCCTCCCACGGATGAACCGGAAGAGGAAGTTCCTCTGCCCTTCTCCTCCCCTCGACGTCTTTTCTAGCAATACTCGATGGTTTCAATGCCTTTCAACTCAGCTGCTCTCCATCTTTAGCGCGCCACCTAGTGACGTGAGGCTGAAAATGCGCTCCTTTTGTCTGGTGTTTTTTTTGTAATGAAGAGCCGTTTTTCCACTCTTAGTGACCACCACATGCATAACTTTTATACTGGACCATCTAGCCCAGGGGTGAAATCCAGCAGGTTCTGACAGGTTCTGGAGAACCGGTAGTGGAAATTTTGAGTAATTCGGAGAACCGGCAAATACCACCTCTGGCTGGCCCCAGAGTGGGATGGGAATGGAGATTTTTCAGTATCCTTCCCCTGCCACACCCACCAAGCCACACCCACCAAGCCACACCACGCCCACCAAGCCCACAGAGCCGGCAGTAAAAAAATTTGGATTTCACCACTAATCTAGCGACCGTTGTTGCATCCCTGTGGTCCTTTAATCAAAATTCAGTCTCTTGTCAATTAACTCATATTTATGACGGTTGCAGTGCAGGGGTGAAATGTTCCCGGTCCAAAAAAAAAAGCCTCTACTGACCAGGCAACTCAGCTGGGATCGTCAGAGCCTTTTGAAAACAGATTCACTTAACAACAGTTTTTGATTAATTTAACAACTCATTGATTCACTTAATTGTGACAAGAATATGTCGCAAAATGGGACAAACTCACTTAATATATGTTTCACTAACAAGAGAAATTTTGGGCTCAATTGTGATCATAAGTCAAGAACTACCTGGAACAGGCACAAAACCGTGAAGTCCCCACCCACATTGTTTCTAAACACATTTAGATAGGATCTATTATTTTTCCATCTGCATTCTTGCAGGGCCTAAATCTCACTAGAGGGCAGAATTCCTCTGAGCAGTCTTCCCAATTTCCAGAGGAGTTAAGATTCCAGCATTGAATGTATCCAGGCAGCTTGGGCAAAAGATTTGGAGGGAGCTAGCTTGTAGAAAAGTGATCTAAAGTGTCCTGTGCTTTATTAGTGAAGAGAAGGACAAAGGGGAGACACGATAGCCATCTTCCAATAGTTGAGGGGCTGCCACAGAGAGGAGGGGGTCAAGCTGTTTTCCAAAGCCCTGAAGGCCAGACAAGGAATAATGGATGGAAACTGACAAAGGAGAGATTCAACCTAGAAATGAGGAGGAACTTTCTGACAGTGACCACAATCAACCAATGGAACAGCTCGCCTTTGGAAGTTGTGGGAGCTTCATCACTTGAGACTTTCAAGAAAAAATTGGACTGCCATTTGTCAGAAATGGTGTCGGGTCTCCTGCTTGAGCGGGGGGGTTGGACTAAATGACCTATAACAGTGATGGCTAACCTTTTTGTCGTTGTGTGCCAAAAGTGGGGGGAGCGTGGGGGGGTCATGAGTGCGGGTGCCCACATCCATAATTCAATGCACCCTGCCCTCCCACACATGCGCACGTGACCCCCCACACTTCCCCCTGCTTATGGCACAGTAGGCCTGGTAGGCCCGTTTTTCCCCCTCCCCAGGCTCCAGAGGCTTTCTAGGAGCCTGTGAGGGGAAAAACAGCCTTCCCCATCTCCCCGGAGACCTTCTGGAGGTCGGAAACAGCCAGTTTCCCAACTTCCAGTGGGACCGGGAGGCCTGAAAATCAGTTGGCTGGTGCGCACATGCGCGCTGGAGCTGAGCTAGGGCAACACTCGTGTGCCCACCAATATGGCTCCGCGTGCCACCTGTGGCACCCGTGCCATAGGTTCGCCATCACGGACCTATAAGGTCCGTTCCAACTCTGTTAATCTGTTAGTCGACTTTCAGTCACTGGCAAAACCTCTAAATCCCCCAAACTTTATTATTGATTTCCTGTGGCTCCCAAGGATTTTGGAAATGGAAGCACCAGCTGGCAAAAGGCTCCAAGGGAACTATCTTCAGTCCCAGCCAGGGCTGTGTCTAAGATTTTAAGTCTGCTAAATGACATGTACATGTGTAATTTCCTTAGCACAGAAATCTGCATTAAGTCAAAGTGAGTGAGACATGTACACAGCAGAGCCTAGAAAAAGGGAGCACCAAAAGGGACTGTCTATATTGTATTTGGTAAACAACACTAATACACTTTTCAAAGAAATGTTTGAAAGTGTTTTAAAAAGAATGGTAGCCTGCATGTGCACACATAAGTCTTTCTGCCTGACACTCATTTTTTAAATTAAAATTTTAATGATCAAAACACACATAAACCATAGAAAATCAGCAATTTCATAAGAAATTGGGGAAAAAACAGGTCATTTATGCCTTCCCTCTTTCTTTCTATTAAGTCATATACGTTCCTGTTTGGAAATTGAGTCCCGTCGGTCAGAAGAAACAGATCCTGGTCTTAAATCCATTCCTCAGAGAAATCCAGACCAATATTTCCCTTCCACATTGCTCACATCTGTGCAAAAGAACAGGGTTAGCTACCTAAAGAAGATGGGGAGAGAGAGACAGAGGGAGGGGGGAGAGGGTTTAACACTAGGTACCGTATTTTTCAGTGTATAAGACGCACCTTTTTACCCCCCAAAAGGGGGTGAAAATCTGGGTGCATTTTATACTCCAAACGTAGCAGCAGGCATACCTGGGGGGGAGGGGGGAGGGAGTTGATGTGATGGCGGCAATGGCGGGAATGGTGACAATGGCGACAACTGTGGCAACAGACAGTTGGGATCCAACCACCAATCAGAAAAGTGAAGAGCAAATGGTTCTGGGAACCGTTTGCTATAAATTGAGCCACTGCCTGAGTTCCCACCTGAGCTGCCCCTCAGCTGTGGAAACTATCTGAGCCATTGCTGCCTGCCTGGAGAAGCCGCTGCCGAAGCCACTGCCATCCACCCCACCACCACCACCACCCCGCCTCTTGCCTTAAGCAGCGGAAGCTGCTCCCTCCCAGTGCTGCCTCTTGCCTTAAGGAGCCGAAGAACCACTTGCTTGAAGAAGCTTCTGCCGGACAGGTTAGTATTAAAGCAATCAACTCTTTAACTCTTAGAATTCTGGGAGTTGAAGTCCACAGGTCTTAAAGCTGTCATGTTTGAAGACCCCTGGGTTAGGGTTAAGGTTAGCATCTGTTTATAACAGGTTAGGGTTAGCACCTGTATATAATGGGTTAGGATTAAGGTTAGGGTTAGCACTTGTTTGCATAGGGTTAGGGCTCTGGTGGCGCAGCGGACTAAAGCACTGTTATTAACATCAGCTGCCTGCAATTACTGCAAGTTCAAATCTCACCAGGCTCAAGGTTGACTTAGCCTTCCATCCTTTCAAAGGTAGGTAAAATGAGGACCCAGATTGTGGGGGCAATAAGCTGACGTTGTATGAATATATACAAAAAGTATGAAGGCTTTGTAAGCTGCCCTGAGTCTCCGGAGAAGTGCGGCATATAAATCAAATTAAACAAAAAGGGGGTTAGGGAGGAAACAAATCACCAATGTCCTAAAATTCTCAGCTTGCTATTGTTACTGTAGTTTAGGGCAGGGAGGGGCATAATGAGCTACCCTAGTGTGTGCGTATGAATGAACATGGTTTCAGCTACAGTCCTTTGCATTGTTATAAAGGACACAATATTGTTCTTTCTTGCAGAAAAATGTGAAAGCCAAGAAAGCAAGCATACAAAAATCTCTTTCAAGCTGGAAGTCGTGAAATATGCTCAGGAGCATGGAAATAGAGCAGCAGAGAAACATTTTGGGCCATCTCCAACTGAAAAAATGATAAGAGAGTGGAGGAAACCGGTGGAACAGCTGCAAAAGGTAAAGGATAAAAGCAAGCACAACTTTCGTACGGTTCCTGCAAAGTGACCACAGTTAGAGGAGGACATGAGAGACTGGATCACAGGTCACCGGAACAGTGGCTTCGCAGTCACCACAAAAATGGTGATGTATGAAGCCAAATGCATTGCTGCACAGAAAGGCATTCAGGATTTTACTGGATCACCATCGTGGTGCTTCAGATTTATGAGGCGATATGGCCTTGCTATGCGCACCAAAACTAGAATGCGCAAAGAATGCCAAAAGAGTATGAATGTGAGATTCTGTCTTTTCATACTTTTGTGATAGACTCCAGGAAGAAAAATAATTTTGAAATTGGCCAGATTGGGAATATGGATGAAGTCCCACTAACTTTTGATGTGCCATCAAATAGGGCTGTTGATGTGAAAGGTGCCAAAAGCATAACCGTGAAAACCTCAGGACATGAGAAAACACATTACACGGTTGTGTTGTCCTGCTGTGCAGACAGCACCAAATTGCCACCAATTCAAGAGAAAAACCTTCCCCAAGGAAGTGATTCCAAGAGGTGTTGTTGGGCATGTCCATGAGAAAGGATGGATGGACAAACATGGAATGAAAGTATGGATTGAAAGAGTGTGGTTCAAATGTCTGGGAGGGCTTCTGAAAAAACCTCCTTTGTTAGTGCTTGACCAGTTTAGAGCACATATTGGTGAAACCACAAAGAAAAGGTTCAAAGAAGTGAAGACTCATCTAGCTGTAATTCCTGGGGGTCTTACCAGCCAGTTGCAACCTCTTGACGTTTCCATCAACAAGCCATTCAAAGTGTACATGCGAGAAGAGTGGAACAAATGGATGGCTGCTGGTAATCATGATCTGACACCCACTGGACTAATGAGCGGGCCCACTATCACTCAAATTTGTGAATGGGTGAAAACATCATGGAACTTAGTGAAGGGCAAAATTGTTACACGGTCCTTCAAAAAATGTGGCATTAGTAATGCCTTAGATGGAACTGAAGATGATATCATTTATGAAGGTAGCGAAGAAAGTGATTGTGAGCAACTGAGTTTCCTAAACTCTGATACCAGAGACGATAAATTCTTGAGGTTTTCAGAAAATTAGAGGAATGCTTGAACCTTAAAGTCTCTCCTCATTTGTTAACGACAGTGATGATGGTTCTTAATACCGCTGTTGACTACATGGTTGTAAAAAGTGTACATGGTTGTAAAAAATATACATGGTTATAATAAGTATATATGGTTGTAAAAATTATTCTGCTATACTGGTATTTTATTAAATAATATATTACTACACCATTTGGTTCAGAATACTTTTTTCCTTGTTTTCCTCCCCAAAAAGTAAGGTGCGTCTTATACTCCAGTGCGTCTTATACTCCGAAAAATACGGTACATATGGAGATTAGGATTAGAGAAATGTGGAGGTTAGGAATAAAAAAAGGAGATATAGTGATACAGGCCGCTTGAAAGTATAGAGTAGACGTAGACCATACAGAAAGTAGGAAATTTGAGATAGATCTTATATTAGAAGCATTTCGGTGTACTTCCTCTCCCAGGCCCAGAAACGAACAGGCCTGGAGATCACTCACTTGCCCGTAACTCTCACCTGCTGGCCTGGGACTCTTACCTCTTCCCACATCCAAATCATGAGGTCCTCACTTAATGACTCACAGGGTGCTGGAATAACCATGGCAACAGGGATGGCCAGGATTCCCATCACTAAATAATGTGGTCATTGTATAATGTGATGTCACGTGACATCAGCAATAGAGATTATGGTGCAAATTGTTGTCGCAACCCCAGAACTACCCATATTTCTTTTCCAAGCTCAGGAGAGGCCTGAAAGAGTCATTTCCTCCTACTGGGCAATTGGCATCCTGGCCCACTTTATACCTCCAGCAGCAGTTTCTTATGCATAAGAAAATAATGAGAAGCTTTCTTGGCAGAGGAGTTCAAGGCACTGCTGCAGATTAAGATCTTTTGTAAGTGCAGCTGAAGAAGGCAATGAAAGGTTGGCAGCCTGGGACTTCAACTCACCCTCTGCTTCCAGCTCTGACTTTGCCACCTGGAGAAAGGGCTGTAAAGGAGAAAGGCACCTGAGCCCTTCTCAGTCTCGCTTCAGGCCGGGGCACATCACCAAAATGGCATTGGTTGCAATTCTCATGGACTTTTGGAGGGTTTGGGATAGACGATGTACAACCATTTCATCCCTCCAAGACCTCTTATCAGGTTTCAATACCATTGACCATGATATCCTTCCGGACAAGCTTTGGGGACTGAAAATAAGAGGCATGTTATTGTGGTGGTTCTACTTCTACCTCCATGGCTAGTTGACATCAGTGTGGATAGCAGAAGAACAGCTGCATCCTAAATCCCTTCCCCCAATGTGGGTTACCCTGGGGCTCAAGCATTCACCATTCCTTTTCAACATGTACGTGAAACTGCTAGCAGGGGCCATCCATCCTGATACCCAATTATGTACAGGTAGTCCTTGACTTACAAAAATGGTCATTTAGTGACCATTTTGTGGAAGTGCCCCATACTTGCAGAGCAAGTACATGTTAAATGTGGTGGCTTTGCACTTTGCAATATGCATCATCAGCCAAAATAGCTAATACAATCCTTGGTTGTATATACAGAGGCATAGAATCAAAATCATGTGAAGTATTAGTACCAATTTGGTAAGGCCACTCATGGAATAGTGCATATTTGCATACGAAGAAAACCTATACAAAATGTTTTATAGGTGGCATCTTCCACCTATAGGTCAATATACATTCTCCCCTTACTAGAGAGATTGCCAGGGAGGACAGAGGACTTTTATATAAGTTTTCTCCTCCAAGACTAATCCGGCGATCACGCGTGTAGTGGCAAAATTTTGTGTCGCTGCAATATCCACAAGAAAAAAATTGGTTACCGAATTATAATATCAACTGGTGCCAATATTTTGAGATCTATAACATTTACCCACATATTTATAAGCATGTAAATTAGGATTGAGATAATGTATTTTTATAACAGAGATGTTATTCACAATTAATGTCAGAAGTAATTTTAATTCATTGTATGTCTATTGCTGGTCGGTGACCGTAATAAAGTTCTATTCTATTCTTCATATGTGGTGGTCATGTACGAAAGCCAAGGAATTTGGCATCTGATAAAGACATTGTTGGAAGAGATTCTAGACCCAAATATAGATTTGAAACAAGAACTATTCCTATTAGGAATTATAAAAGAAATATAGTAAAGAAGTGATATACTTAACGCTGCATGTCATAACAGCAGCAAGATTAGTGTATGCGCAAAATTGGAAAAATAAAGATACCCCTCCGAAGAAGATATAATAAAGAAAATAATGGCTTGTGCAGAAATGAACAGACTAACACTAGAACTTAAAAATAAAGGTGAGATAGAGTATTACGAAATTTGGAACAAAATGTATCAATGGTTGGAAATGAGGAAAAGGAGTCAAAACAGAAAATATTGATTTGTAGAACTGAAATTGGACAATACTTAGACAAATATTCAAATGAGGATAAGAGATATGTTTATAATACCAAAGTAACAATGTACGATGAGTGGGAATTGTATCTGTAGTTATGTTAAAATATGTATGGAAATGACAAAGCCAGGATGATCGCACTGTGTCCATTGTTTTAATGTTTATTTAATAAAAAAAAAATTTTTTTAAAGAACATTGCATCCAGTTTTTGTTACCACATTACAAAAAAGATGTTGAGACTTTGGGGAAAAATGCAAAGAAGAGCAAGTAAAATGATTAAAGGCCTGGATAGTAAAACATATGAAGAAAGGTTGCAGGATTTTGGTTTGGCTAGAGAAAAGGACTAGGGGAGACATTATAGCAGTATTTCAGTATTTGAGAGGTTGCAACGAAGAGGAGGGGGCCCACTTATTTTCCAAAGTGCCAGAGGACAGGACAAGAAACAATGGATGGAAACAAATCAAGGAGAGAAGCAACCTGGAATTAAGGAGAAACTTCCTAAAAGTGAGAATAATTAACCAGTGGAACAGCTTTTTTTTTTTTAATTTGATTTATATGCCGCCCTTCTCCGGAGACTCAGGGCGGCTTACAATGCATTAAGCAATAGCCTTCATACTTTTGTATATTTATACAAAGTCAGCTTATTGCCCCCATAATCTGGGTCCTCATTTAACCTACTTTAGAAAGGATGGAAGGCTGAGTCAACCTTGAGCCTGGTGAGATTCGAACTTACAGTAATTGCAGACAGCTGGTGTTGATCACTATGCTTTTAGTCTGCTGAGCTAAACCAGGCTTCTTGAAACTTGCCTTCAGAAGTTGTGGGTACTCCATCACTGCAGGTTTTTAAGAAGAGACTGGACAGCCACTTGTCTGAAATGGTCTGCCTGAACAGGTTCGACTAGATGACCTCCAAAGTGCTTTCCTGCTCTATTCTGATTGATTGCACATATGGGGTTTTTTTTTTTTACAAATACTTTATTAAGTTTCAAAATTAAAAGAAAACTAAAAAATTTACAAGGTCTCTTTGTTATCCGGAGGTACAGTGTTCTTTTAAATTAAATATCATATATCTAATCTACTTTGTCCTAAGCTATCTTTTTTCCCATCATTATATTTACATTCTATAAGTACATAGTCGTGTTTCACAGTATCTATTCACAAAAAAAAAACAGGTCGTCTTTTTCTATTATTTAGCCAGTTATACCAATTTTCCCATACTTCATAATATTTAGATATCTCATCATCCATTAGCAGACTCGTTAACTTTGCCATTTCTGCACACTCTAATATTTTGTTTATTAACATTTCTTCTGGGGGTTGAGTTTTACTTTTCCAGGATTTCGCAAATACCAATCTAGCCGCAGTTAATACTTGGGTTATAAGCTGGGTTTTATTATTTTTTAGGCCGTCACCCACTATACCTAAAAGGAAGAGTTCTGGAGATAAGATTACATCTTGCTCTAACATTTCGCATAGCCATTGTCGTACTTTTGTCCAGAACCTTTTAGCTACATATGGGGTTTATTGGTTTCTGTATATCGCTCTGCATTTTGCCATTTGCAATATTCTGTATTAGGGTTTTATTGCTGTAACTGCCTGGAGTCACCTTGAGTTGGGCTGCCATATAAATTTTTCTTAATAAATTAAAAATACATACATGCATAGATATTTATATCCTGCCTTTATTATATGTAGAAATAATACATTCCTTGTTAGCTAACCATGGAAATAAAAAAAAGTAAAATCCCAATAGAGACCAGTAACAGATCTGTCCCATATTGTTGCCAAGAAAACATGTCCATAAAATCCCAAGGAATCAATCATAAGCTAAAGGAGACTTTTTCCGAAGTAGAAAATTGTAAGTACCAGTTTTAAAGTCAGCACAGGTAGAATAAAATCTGGAGTGGGAAGGATTATATAACAGCCTAGCTCCTTCTCTGCTTTTACACTGTGGAGGAAGCCAGACAGCTACTTGCTCCTGATTTCTTCTCTGACCTGACCTCAACCCACCTTCTAGCTACTGCTTCGGCCCTGGGAAGAGCACGACTGCCATCCCCCCCACCATCTGATAGGAGCTAGGAAGTGAGTCTTTTCCATTGCAGATCCTTCCCTATGAAAAACTTTCCCCCTCAACTTTGGAGGTCTTTATCCTCCCAGTCTTCTCTAAAGCAAAGAAGATCTAGCTGTTTCCCTAAGTACTGGGATAAGAAGAGATGCCTGCTCATCAGAAACTTCATTTTGAACCAGGTGTTTGCTTATATTTATTAACTTAATATGCCACTTAATCTGCAGTGATTTTGAGCAGGCGGTTCGACTAGATGACATACAAAGTCTCTTCCAACTTCGTTATTCTATTCTATTCCTCCCTCATGTTTGATACTAAGATGTTTCCTAAAGAGAATCAGGCAAGTAATTAAATGTTTCACTGTTCAGCTGGGTTTCCAATGAGACAACAAACAAAATTCAAGATTAGTCTACACACATCAAATGTTGCCTCATGTGGAATTTCTTGTGTGATAAGCGAAGGAACTTTGTGCAAAACACTGCCTGCAATCTGGGTATTTAAATGGTTACTCCCCTATATGTAACCTTACATGATTTATAAGGTTAGACCTACTACTGAAATCTTTCCCACAATCCGGACATTCATACGGTTTCTCTCCCGTGTGAGTCCTCTGGTGTATCACCAAATGGGAATTCCAAGTAAAACGTTTCCCACATTCAAGACACTCATATAGTTTCTCTACAGTGTGAATCCTCTGGTGTTTCACCAAGTAGGAATTATGGCAGAATTTTTTCCCACAATCTGGACACTGATATGGTTTTTCTCCAGTGTGAGTTTTCTGGTGTATCATCAGGTAGGAATTCTGACTGAAACTTTTGCCACAATCTGGACACTGATATGGTTTTTCTCCTGTGTGAGTTTTCTGGTGTATCACCAGGTTGGAATTCTGACTGAACCTTTTCCCACAATACAGACACTCATGTGGTTTCTCTCCTGTGTGAGTTCTCTGGTGTCTCAACAGCTTGGAATTTTGAGTGAAACTTTTCCCACACTCTGGACACTCATACAATCTCTCTGCTCTGTGAGTCTTCTTGTGCTTCACTAGTTGAGACTTGCAATTGAAACATTCCCCACATTCTGGACACTCATACACTTTCTCTTCCGTGTGAGTCCTCTGGTGTTTCACCAGGGAGGAATTCTGACTATAACTTTTTCCACAATCATGACATTTATATGGTTTCTCTCCTGTGTGAGTCCTCTGGTGTTTCATCAGGTAGGAATTCTGACTGAAACTTTTCCCACAATGACATTTATATG
>WNWU01000120.1:110831-132800 GCA_012654045.1 Ptyas mucosa | reverse complement strand
GAAAGTGGATTCACTGAGTTTGTTTGATCTAAATTTTAGAAAGGTGGGGGGACACTAACAGATGAGATGGTGCCCAAATCCTATGCAAGATTTAAAGCATCCATTTTGCCCATAAAACTAATATAAGGTGACCAGATGTCCCGCTTTTGGCAGGACAGTCCCGATTTTCAACAATTTGTCCCGCGTCCCGCGGCGTTTTAAAAAAGTCTCAATTGGCGGGAGAACGGGTTTGCTTACCCCGCCCACTCCCAATCTATTGCTGCCTCCTGAGTCCCAGCTAATGGCTAGAGGGGAAAAACTGTTTAAATTCTTGCCGCAGAGCTTCAAAGGGCCGCCCTACAGCTGATCATTGTTAAAAGAAAACAAATGAGTAGACTGGTGCCTGCGAAAATAGAAAAAACAGCCCCTTTCAGCATAGGTTAATTACCATAAGTTGATTAGATCGGCCTCTGGCTCTCAGCTGATTTGCTCTCAGCTGTTTTGGCAAAGAGTGCAAAGAGTACTGCTGGAGCACATTTTTTTTTCTCCTTGTGCAATTCAAGCTGAAAACAAAACCAAAACTAAAGCAGGTCGTTGGCTTTGCTGTTTGCTTGCAACCTTGGAAAGGCAGATTTATTTTCTTTTTCTTCATCAAAAAAGGTAGGTGCAAACAATGGGAAATTTATGGCAAATGGTAAAAGTGGAGAGTTCAAGATTTTAAAACACAAAAGAAAAAAAAGCTGTATTTAACTAGGGAATTGTAATAATTGAGATACTATTAATTGTATATTGTGTTGAAAGCAGAAATGAAGTGTTACGCGAAGACCGAGGGAGATAGGCGGTTAAGAAATATGAAATTAAGACTTTTAAATGCCCCAAATCTCCCATCTCCCAGTAGGAAATTACTGACAGCAATTTTAAATCATGCGGCAAAAGGATAATAAAATTTTGGAAGAGAAAGAATATACAGCAGCAGCCCACATGATTCACCTTCGTTGCTTCCTCTGCTTCCAGACCGAGGAGGAACCCAAAGGGCCCGACTTGCTCCCGGATTCTCCTCCGACCTTCCCTCCACTCACTTCCCAGGAGCCACTTCGACCCCTTGAAACAGCACAAGAGGCTCCGCGGACACCATCATCCTCCCGGGGGTGACCCGGAAGAGGAAGTTCCTCTGCCTACTGCAAAATCCCCTCTAGCAATCCAAAACTCTATCCTTTCAACTCGTTCCACCTCAGGCTCTACCCCTCCAGTGGACTGCCAGTAGCAATGCCATTACTGTACTCTATTCACAGCTTTCTAGTCTGGAGTGTTTCTCCTTTCTAGAGCGCCATCTAGTGACATAAGGCTTTAAAACACGCTAGTTCCACTTCTACTCAAAAGCTTTTGCAATATGGTTTCTCTCCTGTGTGAGCCCTGTGATGTCTCACAAGGTGGGAATTTTGATTCCCCCCCCCCATACTGCAGACACTCGTATGTTTTTTCACCTGTGTTAGTCCTCTGATGTATCAGCAGATCAGAATTCCCCTTGAAACTTTTCCCATAATCTGAGCACTCATATGGTTTCTCTCCCGTGTGAGTCCTCTGGTATTTTAACAGGTCAGATTTCCGAGAAAAATCTTTCCCACAATTAGGACACTCATATGGTTTCTCTCCTGTGTGAGTTCTGTGATGTTCTACCAGGAGAGAATTCCTCTTGATGTTCCACAAGGTGGGAATTCCAACTGAAACCTTTCGCACAAAATAGACACTCATATGGTTTCTTTCCAGTGTGTGTCCTCTAGAAACGTTTCCCACAATCGGGACATTCAGAGTTTCTCCCAATGTAAGTCCTCTTGTGACTCATCCCATTAGTGTGCAAGCACTGGTAGAGCTTTTCTCCAATATGGGGAGATTAGTGCACTGGACCATCCAGAAACCTCAACTTGTCCAGAACACAGCAGGGCACATAGTAATGGAGGATCCTGGGTTGCCCATGTAACATTTTTGTGATGCGAACTGCCCTGGATTCGTTTCTTTAAGGTGCAATTCAACATGCTGCTCATCACCTTTAACGCTATTTCTTTATCATAGCAATAGGACACAGAATTAATATACCACCCACAGTGATTTATAGCACTTTTGGTTTATTGTCTCCAACAATCTGGGTCATTTTACTGATCTCAGAAGGACGGAAGGCTGAGTCAACCTCGAATCCCGTCAGGATTGCATTCCAGGCTGTGGGAAGAGTCAGATGGCAATACCGCATTCTAACCACTGAGCCAACACGGTGCCTGTCATTATTGCCCCACATTTATTATATTTGCATATTTCCATCTGTTCTACAGGTCAGATAGGGTGGGCACACTCTTAGCCTCTTCCCTTAAATATTGCTGTTGGATAGGAGCTAGGAAGTGAGTCTTTTCCATTGCAGAGCCTGTCCTATGAAAGACTCTCCCTGTGATGTTTGGCAGGCTTTTAGCCTCCTATCTTCCGAAAAGAAGGAAGCTTTAGCTCTTCCCCTAAGCACTGGGATAAGAAGAGATGCCTGCTCATCAGAAGCTTGATTTGGAACCAGGTTTTTGTTTTTATGCATTTGGTTTTAATGTGGTCCTTAATTACCGATTGGGAGCTGGCCAGAGTTTGTCATAACATGGCTGGCTATGTAGTTGAAATAAATCAGAGGAAAAAGTAATGAATCTGAAAAACGGCCCCACTGAGGCTGCCCATCTCCAAGTTGCCTGAGGCACTGAAGTTCAATGTATTTCTTTAATTATCAAATTTATATGCTGCTAATCCTTCAGATAACTTCTCAAATGTAATTCCTTGCAAGGAGAAAGTCTTCCCGTCTTTCACCAGAAGGAATGGCACTGGGCATGAATGTAATTAGTAAGGCCAAGGAGGCCTGGTTAACTTCTAATTTGAACAAAAGCAAGATCAAAAGCAAGAATCATCCTGATCGTCCAAATGCCATCAACTATGCTAGAGGTGCCCTGTATTTGCAGGGCAAGTACATGTTAAATATGAAGGCTTTGCATTTTGCCATTTGCAATATATGGAGTTTATTGGTTTCCATATTAATAAGGGATTCCGGGGTCATTAAAAGACACAAACATTGGTTTTCGTATTAAGGTTTAATTGCTAAAAATAATGTGAGTTGGGCTGCCATATTTTTTTTACTAAATAAAAATACATACATACATGTTTATATATCTCTTTATTTTATATAGAAAAAACTCAAGGCGGCAAACATACCTAATTCAGATCCACACTCGTTTTCTCTCACCCGGAAAAGCAGTTCCTGACTCCATAAAAGGGGAATACCATACTGGGCCAGAGAAAGGAAGCGCAGATCAGATTAAGAGGCCTGCAGCCTAAAACATGTGACAAACAGTTACAAGAACTGGGAAAGGTTAGTCTAGTGAAGAGAAGGACCAGCGGTAAAATGATAGCACTGTTCCAACATTTGAAAGGCTGTCACAGACAAGGGAACAACCTATTTTCCAAAGCAAAAGAAGGGCAGACAAGGAACAATGGATGGAAACTGATCAAGGAGAGATTCAAGCTAGAAATCATGGGAAATTTTCTGACAGTGACAAAAATCAACCAATGGAAGAGCTTGCCTTCAGGAGCTGTGGGTGCTCCATCACCGGAAGCTTTTAAAGAAGAGACTGGATAGCAATTTGTCAGAAATGGTATTGGGTCTGCTGCATACAAAGTTCCTTCCAACTTTGTTATTTTATTGTATTCCTCACTCATATTTGATACTAAGACATGTTTCAACTAAAAAGAATCATGCAAGAAATTAAATGGTTAATTGCTTAGCTGTATTCTCCGATCAGAGTCAAGCAACAAAATACAAGGTTCATATATACACATCAAATTTTGCCTCATGTGGAATTTCTTGTGTGTGATAGAGAGAGGTATCTTGTGCAAAAAACTGTCTGCAATCTGGGTAGTTGAAGGGTTACTCCCCTATGTGTAACCTTACATGATTTATAAGGCTAGACCTACTACTGAAATCTTTCCCACAATCCGGACATTCATAGGGTTTCTCTCCTGTGTGAGTCCTCCAGTGTGTCACCAAATTGGAATTCCGACTGAAACTTTTCCCACATTCGAGATTCATAAGGTTTTTCTCCTGTGTGAGCCCTCTGGTGTATCACCAAGTACGAATTTTGAATGAAACTCTTCCCACACTCCTGACACTCATATGATTTTTCTCCTGTGTGAGTCCTCTGGTGTTTCACCAGGTAGGAATTCTGACTAAAACTTTCCCCACAATCTGGACATTGATATGGTTTCTTGCCTGTATGAGTTCTTTCATGTATCACGAGGTTGGAATTTTGACTGAAACTTTTCCCACAATACAGACACTCATATGGTTTCTCTCCAGTGTGAGTTCTCTGATGTCTCACCAGCTTGGAATTTCGAGGGAAGCATTTCCCACAATCTAAACACTCATAGAGTCTCTCCTCTCTGTGAGTTCTTTGATGCTTCACCAATTCAGATTTGCAACTGAAACTTGCCCGACATTCTGGACATTTGTACAGTTTCTCTCCTGTGTGAATCTTCTGGTGTATCACTAGGTGGAAATTCCAACTGAATCTTTTCCCACAATCCAGGCACTCATACGGTTTTTCCCCTCTGTGAGTATTCTGGTGTTGCACCAGGTTGGAAGTGTGATTGAAACTTTTCCCACAATCAGGACACTCATATGGTTTCTCTCTCCTGTGAGTCTTCTGGTGAATAAGCAAGTTGGAATTTCGAATGAAACTTTTCCCACAATCCAGACACTGATACTGTTTGTCCCCCATGTGAATTCTCTGGTGTACCACCAGGTGAGAATTCCGATGGAAAATTTTCCCACAATCTGCACACTTATATGGTTTCTCTGCCGTGTAAGTCCTCTGGTGTTTCACCAGGTAGGAACTCTGACTGAAACTTTTCCCACAATCACATTTATATGGTTTCTCGCCTGTGTGAGTCCTCCGATGTTTCACCAGATCAGAATTACAACTGTAACCTTTCCTACAATCTGAACACTCATACCGTTTCACTCCTGTGTGAGACCCCTGGTGTTTTACCAAGTAGGAATTCTGACTGAAACTTTTCCCACAATCATGACATTTATATGGTTTCTCTTCTGTGTGAGTTCTCTGATGTTTCACCAGGTCGGAATTGCAACTGAAACCTTTCCCACAATCTAGGCACTCATACGGTTTCTCTCCCGTGTGTGTCCTGTGGTGTATCACCAGGTAAGATTTCTGACTGTAACTTTTCCCACAATCTGGACACTTATATGGTTTCTCTCCTGTGTGAGTCCTCTGATGTTTAATCAGGTCATAATTGCAGATGAAATCTTTCCCACAATCTCGACACTCATAGGGTTTTTGTCCTGTGTGTGTCCTCTGGTGTTTCACCAGGTAGAAATTCTGACTAAAAGTTTCCCCACAATCACGACATTTATATGGTTTCTCTCCTGTGTGAATCCTCTGATGTTTCACCAGGTCACATTTCCAAGAAAAATCTTTCCCACAATCAGGACACTCATATGGTTTTTCTCCTGTATGAGTCCTCCTATGTTCCACCAGGTGGGAATTCCAATTGAAACTTTTCCCACAATCTGGGCACTCATATAGTTTCTTTCCTGTGTGAGTCCTCTTGTGTCTCACCATATTAGTGTGCATGCTAACTCTGTTGCCAAATTGGGAGCACTGGTAGAATATCTCTCCAGTAAAGTTTTTGCCACAATCCAAACATTTGTATCACTTTTTCCTGGGTGGTTCATCTCATGCATAATCACCTGTTATCTACAACTTCTATTTTCCCCAGACTAAGCAGTCTGTGGGCCTTTTCAAATTCTTGAGCAGGCCAAAAATGTTTCTGAGCTCTTATTTGGAGGTTCTTTGCTTTAAGTCACTCTTTCCTTCATCATTAATTTATGCCTGCCCATTTTGGCTATCCAAGGGTCCTTTTTCTTCCCATTCACTTCTAGTTATT
Source organism: Ptyas mucosa (assembly GCA_012654045.1). Lineage (NCBI taxonomy): Eukaryota > Metazoa > Chordata > Lepidosauria > Squamata > Colubridae > Ptyas > Ptyas mucosa. Next base: position 126,842 of record WNWU01000120.1, on the reverse strand, counting down.
TGAACTTTTTTATTTGGATATTATCTACCTGGAGTTATCATGTAATGTTTCCTTGAGTTGCACATATTTTTTCCAGGTCAAAACTTTGTTCTTGTTATTCTCTCCCTTGTCTCTCACCTGATGAGGAAGGAGAAGAGTTTTTACACTTTCTGGAGGAATTGGAAAAGATTTTGACTGATGGTTTGTTTTGCATTTTAACGCTGCTTCTCATTCTCTGCTGTCCAGAGTGTTCTTCATGGCATCCTCTTCATCTGTAAGATTCATATTAATGGATTAGTTTCTTTATTGTTTAAAAAATGGCAGCAGAACATGTGAAAGCAGCAAAAAAAATCTCTCATATATTATCATGAAAAGAACAAAATTCTAGTTTCACCTCTAACCTTATCATTCAATTGGAATATAGAAGACAAGCAAAATTAAAGTTCAGATACTGTTTCAATCATAAAATTATCTTTCTTGGTTGGATAGATCACACATATATGCATACATATGTCCACAGAAATAGACACCTAAGAATGGATGTATTTCTGTGTGCACATGCGTGTGTATATCAATCAGAATACGTCTTTTAGCCCAACTCCCTGCTGAAACAGCAGACTCTATACCATTTCAGACAAGTTGCTGTCCAGTCTTTTCTTAAAAACTTCCTTTGATGAAGCACTCACAACTTCTGAAGACAAAGCTATTCCACTGGTTAATTGTCCTCACTGGTAGGAAGTGTCTCCTCAATTCCAGGTTGCTTCTCTCCTTGATTGGTTTCCCTCCATTGCTTCTCGTCTCGTGTTCTGGTGCTTTGGAAAATAAATTGACCCCCTCTTCTTTGTGGCAGCCCCTCAAATACTGTAATACTGCTATCATGTCCCCACTAGACCTTCTTTTCTCAAGACTGGTCACACCCAAATCCTGCAACTCTCCTTCATATGTTTTACTCTCCAGGCCTTTTAATTTTAGTCTCTCCCATCTGCCAGAAGGAAATTACAGGCAGAAGTTTTAAATCATGCAGGATCAGTGTAACAGAACTTGGGGAGAGAAAGAATATTCAGTAGTAACCGGCATATTTCAGCCCAGTTGCTTCACTGCTTCCAGGCCGTGGAGGAAACCAAAGAGCCCGACTTGCTCCCGGCTTCTCCTCCGAGCTGCCTTCCACTCACCTTCCAGCTGCTGCTTCCACCCTGGGAAGAACACGACTGCCACCTTTCAGGCCTCTATCCTCATCCATAGATGAGCCGGAAGAGGGAGTTCCTCTGCCCGTATCCTCTCCTCGACATCCTTTCTAGCAATACTAGATGGTTTTAACTCTATGTCACCTCTGCTGCTCTCCCTCCGTTTGGATGTCCCAACAAAGCCACCAGCGATGCAGATTATATTGATGGTATTCTAGGCCCTGGTTTTGTGTTAGAGCTCCCCCTTGTGACGTGAGACTGAAAATACGCTCATTTTGTGGCTGGCGTTTCGAAGGCTTTTTTTTCTTTTCTTTTTTTAATGAAGTGCTGTTTTCCAACTCTTAACCATCATATCCATAACTTTTTCCCTGGACCATTTCTAGCCCTAGTCTGTCCTATCGGGTCTTGTAAGGGACGTTGGGATTGTTGCTCCACTGGAGCCAGGAGCTTCATTTGAAAGATTTGGCCTGGCTAGGTGGCTCAGTGGCTAAGACGCTGAGCTTGTCGATCAAAAAGGACGGCGGTTCAAATCCCTACTATAGGTCTCCTGCGTGAGCGGAGGATTGGAGTAGATCAGGGGTCACCAACCTTTCGGACCTCAGGGACCGCTAAATTCATAATTTTAAATCCCACGGACGACTAATATGAATTTTTAAAAAGATAAATAGTATTTAGTCAGGGGTGGGCTCTAAATTTTTTTACTACCGGTTCTGTGGGCGTGGCTTGGTGGGGGTAATGTGACTGGGTGGGCGTAGCCAACTTTTTTTTTTTAACTTTTAAAAGAATCTTTTCTACAACCTTAAGAGGTTGCAGGAAAAAATGCTTTTAGAAGCCTCTGACGGGTTGCTACCGGCCGTTGCTAAGGGAGGAAGTACTTCCTGGGGGATCGGAAGCGCTTCCGGGGAACGAGGTTGGGCTTGAGTGGGAGAAACAAGCCAGTCCAATTTTGTTGGAAGAGAACTTAAGGACTTCAGCATGGCTGCTGAGTTGGTTTTTTCACCCCCTGAAATCCCAGAGCCCACCTTTATGGAGAACATCTTACACTATGGCCTTTTCTTTGGTGCCATTTGCCAGCTCATTTGTGTTCTGGCGATAATCCTCCCTGTTCCAAAGACATATAAAATGGATACTGAAAGCTTTGAAACAAAAAGTGCTGAAGTAGTCAAGAAACCCAAACTTGGGCTTCCAGTGGGACAGCGACATCGCCAGACGCTTCTTTTTGAAGCGCCAGCCCAGGGCTCCGTAGAACCGCAAAGAACAGCGACTATCAGCTGTCTTGCGGTTTGAAAACTTTCCCCCTGGTATGAGGGGGGAAAGTGAGTAGACGGGTGGGGTAGAGCTCCCTGAAAGTGCCGGATTTCACACATAATCTGGCGCTTGAAGATGAGAGCTCCCCGTTAAGCCTGTCAGTACTCCGGACCCTGGATGCCTCTGCTTTGCAGAGCTAGATGTCGTTTACCATTCCAGCACCAACTTTAAACAGATATTTTTTGAATCGAGCTGGCGGAGCACGAGCAGTATGAATCAAACAGCAAGTATTTTTTTTTCCTTTTAACTCCAAAGATTTACTTTCTTTAAAAGATTCTTCCTAAGCTGAAAGTGAAAGCAAGATGGCGTTTGAGTTTTAACGGGGCGTGAAGAAGTGAAAGCTAAAAGTAATTATTGACAAGCCCCTGTTTGAAACGTAAAACTCCTTTTTGAAAAGTGGATGTAATAAGAAAGGAATAATAATAATTGAAGCAGCAATACAAATTACAAATTGTAAAGGATTCCCTTTTTTTTTCTTCTTGAAACTCTTTTTTTCTTTTCTCTTCCCCTTTTTTTTCTGTCCTTCTGGAAGGGAAGGAAGAAGGGGGGCAAGATGGCTGGGCTTTTTGAAAGCAAAGGAGGGTTATTTAACCCTCAATGGTCTGAATTTGAGGAAGCTTTGAGTTCAATTACCTCTGCTTTATTGAAAAGAATTGATACTATATTTCAAGTTTCTCAAGCTGGAAATAATGAAATACATGGAAATACTGAGTTGCAATCTAGCAGTGGGGGATTGAATGAAGAGTTGGGAGATGCAAAAAAACAACAACAGATTATAGCAGATTTTACTGAGGAGAGAAAGATGAATGTTCTGCAAAATAAGGAGCAAGAAGTGTTGCAAGCTGATGAAATTTTGGTTTCACGAATTTTTTTTTATAAAACTCAATCTGCACTTAAAGAGTTGTTTCCAGAAGAAGCTACATTTCTCCAAAAATTTTATAATATGCAATCCCAAAAACCGCAAAATTTTACTGGAGCTAAAAAAGGCAGAGGGATCAAAGTTAAGAAGAAAGTTCGTAAAAGGGAAAAGAAGAAAGACTGGAGAAATGGAAAATAACCCTGCTTGATGAGATGATGGTCCTTAAAAAGTACTGTTTAACTGTTTAAAGATTTTGAACTTTTTGGAAAAAGAAAAAAAAAACAGACAGCAGCTTAATGCCAGTTAACTAAGCGATGAGCGACGATGAGGAGGCAATCTACAGCTGTATTGGAATATTTGAGAAGAATAAACAGATCACAGCAATGCTGGTGTATTGGGTTGTGAAATATGCCCTGACTTGAATGATTTGGAATATTTTATTAAGGACTGCAACAAATTTGGACTTAATTGCAATCGCAGAAGTTCTACTGAATATAGCAAATTGAAGTTTCCTGCTTGATGGTAATGAATACAAGGCAAAAGGACTATGGACCTAGGGCAATTGCAGTTGATCTGGTGGTTTCCCTAATATGTCTGACGAATTCATTAATCTAATTTTTGACTGGATTTGATGGATATCATTTCAAATATAATTACAATTACAAAGTCACTCGGGGGGCTTTTTTTTATATATACAGAAGCAATTTTTATTTAGGGGGGTAGACGTAAATGAAGATATCTTATATGCTGTTGGAAGATGTGAAGACAAGAAGATTAGCAATTGGTTTAATCTAGTATGAAGAATTTAAAGGATTGATAAAGTTCTTAAATGATGCTCTTAGTTGATTTGTTAATATGTATTGATATAAGAGGTTTGATTATTAATTAAAAAATTATTGTTAATATTATTTCTTATTAAGTGTTTTGATTATAATTGGACCTTGATGGTTTAAAAGTGAAGGACGGAAGAGTTTATATAGTAATTTTTTTTTAAAATCGGAGGTTTTTTGAGTGAGGGTTTCCTTTTTTTTTCTTTCTTTTTGTTGTTGTTGTTGTTTTGTTTTAAATGAAAGAAGTTATAAAATATTTTGTTAAATTGTATAGACCTAATAATTTGTTAAGTAACAATTAGCCAAATTGAGTAATGATAGGTTTGATTAGATAATACTTAATTGTTTTAATTGCTGTAATTATAAATGGAGATAATTTTGTTGAATTAGATGGAATAAGGAGAAAAAAAGACTTGCTTTCCTTTTATCTATTTGTTTAATGATTATGATTATAATAAGTGTGAAATGGAGTTTAATTTAGAGAATTTAAGCTGTATTTTATTTTGTACTTGCTCTGGGAAGTCGGGGGAGGTGGTTGGGGAGGGGGGGAGAAAATGTATGTAAAATTTTTAAAACTTTTTCAATTAAAAAAAAAGAAACCCAAACTTGCTGCTATCTCGGTGAACAAGAAGCTCAAAAAAGAAACAAAGAAGAAACGATAAAATGATATCACGATGAAATTTTCACAGCAGCCATATGGCAACAAGTCAAATTGCAGTGACGATGACACTGCAAATATATTTGATGAAGCTGTTCTTATTCTGATTTTGAGGAAGTAGATAACACTTTCTAAAATGGCTCCAGGTTTATTGTTTTACCTGATCTGCAATAAATAACTTGTAAGGTTAGTGTGAAATATCTTACAGTTTGGTTCAGTAACAGAAAAACAATATTTTTGGGGGGCCAATGTTTGAGGGACAACTGGATCATAGACATGTCCCACCACATCACTCTTTTCCATTTTTTAAACAGGGGGATTGAACACTCTTACTACTTTTGTTAATGTTGTTAATATAATTGGTTATATTATTATCCTTTCATTTTCTTTTATTAAAAAAACAGAAATAAAAAAAAGAAGCCTCTGACGATCCCAGCTGAGCCACACAATCATCAGAGGCTTTTTTTTTAACTTTTAAAGCATTTTTTCGGCCAAAGAGGTTGTAGAAAAAATGCTTTTAAAAGTAAAAAAAAAACCTGATGAGGTGGGCGGTGTAAGAGAGTGGCGACCGGGCCAGGGACCGGTTTTGGGACGTGGCCAGCCAATGTTATTACCGGTTCTCCGAACTACTACAAACTTACTACCGGTTCTTGCGAACCGGTGCAAACCGGGAGCAACCCACCACTGTATTTAATGCAATATAAAAATGCAAATAATTTTTCTGTGGACCATCAAAATTTCCTCACGGACCACCAGTGGTCCATGGACTAGATCAGCGGTCACCAACTGGTGGTCCATGGACCAGGGGTGGGTTCTACTTACCATTACTACCAGTTTGTAACGGGGCCACGCATACACTCTTCTGTGCATGTGCAGAAGCATTCTGATGACGTCGGGGTCAGTGGGCGGAGTCTCCCGCCGGTTTTACTACCAGTTCTATAGAACCAGTGCGAACTGGGAGCAACCCACCACTGTCATGGACCACTGGCGGTCCGTGAGCAAATTTTGGTGGTCCACAGAAAAATTATTTGCATTTTTTATATTGCACTAAATCAGGGGTCCTCAAACTACACCCCCTGGGCTGAAAAATGCAATGAACATTTGTGTTGCTGCATAGAGTCTCACCCCTTTGGGGTCTTCTTGTGTGGTCAGAGGGGGGAAGAAATTCCGACTTGGGGTCTGCTTCAGCCTCCTGGTGTGGGGCTTTGGGCGAAGGCTGGAGGGACGTGCCGCTGGTGGTGAAGAGCCGGAGAGCCTCGTTCCAGTGGGACTGCATCATGGCCTGGAACTGGCTAACCATTTTAGGCTGTTTAGCCTCCAGGCGCCGGTACCTGGCCTTGCACTCCCGCAGGTCTTCCCTCTGCTTGGAAAGCCTATGCTCATAGTCCTCAGTGAAGTACTTCTGCTGAGCCTTCTTCACAGTCAGATCCATTCTGAACTGAGCTATTTTGCCAACTGTTTTTCGTGGTGGCTGTTTAGCTCCAACAACTGTTTCCTGCTGGGGCCCTAAGAAGCCCAGGTGGGGAGGCGAGGAGGGGCATGTAGAGGCCAGCAAGACGTCCCTCAACATGAATGACATCAAGTTGACTATGCCCATCCAGTCACATGACCACCTAGCCACACCCACCCAGCCAGTCATTAGGAAGATCATATTAGTGGTCCGTGGGATTTGAAATTATGAATTTAGTGGTCCCTGAGGTCCAAAAGGTTGGTGACTCCTGGACTAGATAACCTCCAAGGTCCTTCCCAATTCTGTTACTATTAAGAGCTAAACCGAGGGAAAGCATCCATGGGGGGGGACACAAAGTGCCATTGGGCAACAAGAATGCACACTTCCGTGAAGACTCTTCCAGCCAGCTCTCTCTTTGGAGTGCAGGATAACTCCCTGAAACTATCTTTGCAAGTGAGGGAAGCCTGAAAAGTATAGTTTCACCCTACTTACCTTCACAAGATTAGCCAGGTGCTGCATCATAAAAGTTGATAAAGGTTTTGTTTGTATGTGCAGCCTTAAATGATTGCCAGCTTCATCCCATTAATAAAATGAAATAAAGGACAAAACCTTGAAGTTCCCACCCATATTGCTTCCAAATACAAGCTGATTTAGAGTCCTGGTTTAAGCAGTCGCCTCTCAATTCCTCTCCCAGCCTCAGAAAGGAGCAGGCCTGGAGACCACCCACATCTCCATAGCTCTCACCTGCTGGCCTGGAATTCCTACCTCTTCCCACACAACAATCACAAGAGGTCCCCACTTAATGACCCACAGGGTCCTGGAGTTGCAATGGCAACTGGAACTGTCCAGCTTGTCCTCAGTAAGCAATGTGGTTTAACATCTACATGAAACCGCTAGGGGAGGTCATCCATCTTGTGATGTTCCAATGAGGTACAGCTAGCGCTCAATTTACAACACTTTGTTTAGTGACCATTTGAAGTTACAACGGCATTGACAAAAATGACATGACCATTTTTCACACTCAAAAGACCACTGCAGCATGCCCATGGTCCTGTGTTCAAAATTGAGATGCTTGACAAGAGGGAGGCCTTGTACATGGGACACTTGTGCCTTGCTCACCTCCTGTGGATCCCTGGACTGGACCACCCAGAAACTTCAACTGGTCCAAAATGCAGCAGCAGCAGCACACACAGTAATGGGAGTCCCTAGATTGCCCATCTATTAGTTTGGTTGTGTGAGCTCCGCTGGATTCATTTCTCTACAAGTGCAACTGAAGATGTTGGTCATCGACTTTAATGTTATTTACGATAGCAATAGCGCTTAGAATTATATACCACCCCACAGTGCTTTATAGCACTTTCGGTTTATTGGCCCCAAGAATTTGGCTCATTTTATCAATCGCTGAAGGACGGAAGGCCGAGTTAACCTCGAGGCCCGTCAGGATCGAACTCCAGGCTGTGGGCAGAGTCAGCCAGCAATACTGCATTGTAACCACTGAGTCACCAGGGCACCTGTCATTATTGTCCCACCTTTATTATTTTTGCATTTCTCCTTCTACCAGGTCAGATAGGGTGAGCACGCTGCTAGCCTCTTCCTTTAAATATTCCTATTGGCTAGTGAGTCATTTCCATTGCAGACACTGCATCAGAAGCTTGATTTGGAACCAGCTGTTTTTACATATTACATTTATATGCCGCTAATCCTGCAGTGAACGTCTCCAACGTAACCCCTGCGAGGTGAAAAAATAACTAGTTCTGAGCAAGAATGGCACCAGGCACAAACGTAAATAGTAAGGTAAGTAAATTTATAAATTGAACAAAAGCAAAAGTCATCTGTTTAGAATCTTCAGATAATCAAATTGCCACCAACCTTGCTAGAAGTGCCCTGTATTTGCAGGGCAAGTACATTTTAAATGTGGAGGCTTTGCATTTTGCCATTTATTTATTTATTTATTTATTATTTATTTATTGATGAGATTTATATGCCGCCCTATCTCCAGCCGGACTCAAGGCGGCTCACAACAGTTAAGAAACATCTAATAAAAAGTTAAAAAATTAAATCCAAATCTCATAATTTAACAGTTAAAAATACAATTAAGACTAACAAGTTAAAATTAAATTAGAATTAAAACCCCATCAGTCCAGGCCGGCCAAACGGAACAGCCATGTTTTCAGGTCACGGAGGAAAGAGCGGAGGTCGGGGGCCACCCGGAGCTCCAGGGGCAGTTGATTCCAAAGGGTAGGTGCGCCCACAGAGAAAGCCCTCCTCCTGGGGGTCGCCAGCCAATACTGTCTGGCCGACGGCACCATGAAGAGGCCCACTCTATGGGAACGCACCGGGCGATGGGAAGCTGTTGCTGGCTGCAGATGGTCCCCCAAATATCCTGGGCCTAAGCCACGTAGGGCCTTATAGGTAATCACCAGCACCTTGAATCTCACTTGGAGGGCAACCGGCAACCAATGCAAGTCATGTAAGTGTAACATAGGAGTGTCAGGATATTCCCATCACAACCCGCGCTGCCACATTCTGCACCAGCTGAAGTCTCCGAGTGGTCTTCAAGGGCAGCCCCACGTAGAGGGCATTGCAGTAGTCAATACGGGAGATGACAAGCACATGAGTAATCGTGCATAGGGCATCTAGGTCCAAATAGGGCCGCAACTGGCGCACCAGGTGAACCTGGGCGAATGCCCCCCATTTGCTATATATGGGGATTTACTGGTTTCTCTATTAAGGTTTTATTGCTGTAAACCGTGTGGAGTCGTACGAGTTGGGCTGCTATATACATTTTCTTAGTAAGTAAAAATACATACATTTATTTTATATATATATATATATATATATATATATATATATATATATATATATATATGATATAGTTTATATCCCCCTTTATTATATATAGAAATAACTCAAGGCAGCAAACATAATTTCTAGAGATCCATGCTCGCTTTCGCTCGCCCAGCAAAGGAGTTCCCCTCAACCCCCCTCAACCACACTGGGCCAGACAAAGGAAGCTCAGATCAGATCAGAGTCCTGCAGGCTAAAACATATGAAGAACAGTTGCAAGAACTGGGAATGGTTAGTCTAGTGAAGAGAAGGACCAGCAGTGACAAGATAGAAGTCTTCCAATATGTGAGGGGCTGTCACAGACAGGAGAGGAGCAACCTATTTTCCAGTGGAAGAGCTTGCCTTCAGTAGTTGTGGTTGCTACATCACTGGATGCTTTCAAGAAGAGACTTGACTGCCACGTGTCAGAAATGGTATAGGGCAGTGATGGCTAACCTTTTTGTCGACAGCGTGCACGTGTGCCAGCAACCATAAGGCAATGCACACATGCCCCCGCCCCCCTGCACATGTGCACACAACCCTCCCGCACCCCCCTGCCCATGCACATGTGACCCCCCCCACACGTTTCCCGCCCCCCACCCATTTTGGCCCTAGTAGGCCTCCCTGCAGCCTCCCGAGACCAAAAATGGGCCATGGGGGGACGTGCAACACCCCCCCCCACACGGGCATATCACCCCAACAATTGCATGCGCATCTCCTGCATGCGCCCCACTCCCTGCACATTCCCAAAATCAGCTGGCCGGTGGGAGGCGTGTGCGTATTCAGGATGGAGCTGAGCTGCACAATGGCTTGCATGCCCACAGAAAGGACTCTGCGTGCCAGCTATGGCACATGTGCCATAGGTTCGCCATCACAGGTATAGGATCTCCTTCTTGAGCAATGGGTTGGACTGGTTGACATACAAAGTCCCTTCCAACTTTATTGTTCTGTTCTGTTCTTTTTTTTTTAATTTGATTTATATGCCGCCCTTCTCTGGAGACTCAGGGCGGCTTACAATGCATTAAGCAATAGCCTTCATACTTTTGTATATTTTATACAAAGTCAGCTTATTGCCCCCACAAACTGGGTCCTCTGTTCTGTTCTGTTCTGCTCTACTCCTAGTCTAGTCCTCATTCATTTTTTATACAAAGACAAATTTCACTAAAAACAAGCACACAAGTAATTAAATATTACTCAAGGGGGCTTCCAATGAGAGACAAGAAATGAAATTCAACATTCCTCTACACACATCAAATTTTGCCTCACTTGGAATTTCTTGTGTGATAAGGGAGGAACTTGCTGTGGGAGGAACACTGCCCACAATCTGGGCATTTGAATGGTTACTCCCCTATGTGTAACCTTACATGATTTATAAGGGTAGACATATAACGGAAATCTTTCCCACAATCCGGACACTCATACGGTTTCTCTCCTGTGTGACTCCTCAAGTGTATCATCAAATGGGAATTCCGACTGAAACGTTTCCCACATTCAAGACACTTATATGGTTTTTCTCCTGTGTGAATCCTCTGGTGTTTCACCAAGTAGGAATTCTGATTGAAACTTTTCCCACAGTCTGGACACTGATATGGTTTTTCTCCTGTGTGAGTTTTCTGGTGTATAACTCGGTTGCAATTCTGACTGAAAGTTTTCCCACAATACAGACACTCATATGGTTTCTCTCCTGTGTGAGTTCTCTGGTGTCTCAACAGCTTGGAATTCCGAGGGAAGCTTTTCCCACAATCAGGACACTCATACAGTCTCTCACCTCTATGAGTCTTCTGGTGCTTCATAAATTCAGATTTAATACTGAAACTTTGCTGACATTCTGGACAGTCGTACAGTTTCTGTCCTGTGTGAGTCTTCTGGTGTATCACTAGGTAGGAAATCTGATTGAAACATTTCCCACACTCTGGACACTCATACTGTTTCTCTGCCATGTGAATTTTCATGTGTTTCACCAGGTAGGAATTCTGACTGAAACTTTTGCCACAATCATGACATTTATATGGTTTCTCTCCAGTGTGAGTCATCTGGTGTTTCACCAGATAGGAATTGTGACTGAAACCTTTCCCACAATCAGGACATTTATATGGTTTCTCTTTTGTGTGAGTCCTCTGATGATTCACCAGGTTAAATTTCTGAGGGAAATCTTTCCCACAATCAGGACACTCATATGGTCTCTCTCCTGTGTGAGTCCTCTGATGTTTCACCAGGTTAAATTTCTGAGGGAAATCTTTCCCACAATCAGGACACTCATATGGTCTCTCTCCTGTGTGAGTCCTCTGATGCTTCACCAGATTAAATTTCCGAGAGAAATCTTTCCCACAATCAGGACACTTATATGGTCTCTCTGTTGTGTGAGTCCTCTGATGTTCTACCAGGAGAGAATTGCAACTAAAATCTTTCCCACAATCTTGGCACTCATATAGATTTTCTCCTTTGTGAGTCATCTGGTGTATCTTCATGTGACAAATCCAAATGAAACGTTTTCCACAGTCGGAACACTTATATGGTTTCTCTTGCATGTGAGTCCTCTGGTGTATCACCAAATCATAATTCTGTGTGAATCTTTCCCCACAATCAGGGCATTCAAAGTTTGTCTCCCCAGTCTGAGTCCTCTTCTGTCTCACCACATTGGTGTTCATGGTTAATATTTTGTTGTATTGGCAGCACTGATAGATTTTCTCTCTGATATGGATCATTCAATGAACCATGAGGAAGCTTTTCTGAGTAAAGGCTTTTGCCACACTCTAAACATTTGTATCATTTTTCACTGGGTGGATCTTCTCATGCATAACCAGGGTTTTTTCCAAAACTGATATTTTTGGATTCTTAAAGAGGCAAAAAGTATTTGTGATCCCTTACTAGGAGGTTCTTTGATTCTAGTCATTATTTCCTTTATCAAAGGCTTTAATTAATGCCATTTTGGCTATCCAAGTGACCTTTTTCTTCCCACTGATTTCCAGGTATTTCTCTCTTTTTTCTTATTTGGAAATTATCCTCCTTGACTTTTCATGTAATATTTTCTTGAATTCCAGATACTGTATTTATTTCCAGGTGAAAACATTCTTGATTTTATTCTCTCCCTTGTCTCTCATCTGCTGAGGAAAGAGGTGGGTTTTTACCATTTGCAGAGGAAGTGAGAAAGATTTTGATTGATGGCTTGTTTTACATTGTAATGCTGCTTCTCATTCTCTGTTGTCCAAAGTGCTCTTCTTGGCATCCCCTTTATCTGTAAGATACACATTAATGAATTAAGTTTCATTATTGTTTAAACATTAGTGCAGTACATGAGAAAGCAGCAAAAATACCCCATACATTTGCATGAAAAAAACAAACATCAAAATTGTAGTTCAATCTCATAAAATTCTCTTTTTGGCTTGGCTAGATCACACAAATATGCACACATATTCATGCAGAAATAAAGACCTATGGATTTATGTATGTAGACAATGCATGTATATTTATTTCAGTGTGCAAAATGTTCCCAAAGTGCATTCGCTCAAATTTTTTATCTAAATTTAGAAAGATGCAGACACTAATGGATGAAATGGTGCCCAAATCCTATGCAAGGTGTAAAACATCTCTTTTGCCCATGAAACTCCTTACACTTTCCATCAAAACAACATGTCAAAAATATCACAAGGAATCAAGTGTTACGTGAAGGATGAGGGAACTGGGCTATTAAAAAATATGAAAACTAAAGTGTCCTAAATCTCCCAGCAGAAAATCGCAGGCAGCTGTTTCAAATCATAGAGCATAAAGATAACCACATTTGGGGAAAGAATATGCAGCAGCAGCCCCCATGTTTCAGCTTTGTCCCTTCGCTGCTTCTACCTACAACATGGAGGAATCCAAAAGGCCCGAGTTCCTCCCGGCTTCTCCTCCGACCTTCCCTCCACTCACCTCCCAGGAGCCGCTTCCACCCTCCAAACGGCACAAGAGGCTCCGCCGACCCCATCCTCCTCCCGTAGGTGAACCGGAAAAGGAAATTACTCTGCCCTTCGCCTCTTCTTCACATCCTCTCTGGCAATGCAATACTCTATCGTTTCAACTCGTTCCAGCCCAGCCTCTCCCACTTCCCTAGACTAGTTCGGCCGCCGCTGCACCATAGCGACTTTCTTAGCGCAAGTGTTGCTTCTTTGTAGAGCGCCATCTAGCGACTGAAGGCGGAAGAACATGCTCCTTCTACCCTAAGGCGTTTGAAGATGATCTCATTGATTCCGTTCTATTCGACTCCCACCGAACTCAAAAGCTTTTCTCCCTGAAGATCCACCCCCCCCCAAAACCTTTTGTTTCAGCTCCCCCAAAAGGGTATCCATTGCCCCTGGAGCTGCGACCGAAGCTTCGTTTGCCAGAAACGGCAACTAAACCAAAGGAAAGTTTCCTTTCCATGTGTATATGGGGAGGGGGGGGGGGATGACGTGCAAATTGGAAAGGAGAAAGGATGCCCTTGCATCAAGGCACTTTTTCCTCGTGGGTGGGGCCCAGGATAACTGCTGGAAACTTGCCTCTGAAACTTAACGAAGCTGTAAGAATGAAGCTTGATCCCTTGTCTCTGCTGGGTGGTTGTTTTTTTGTCCATGAAATTCCTCAGTTGCCAGGAAAACAACATGTCAATAAAGTCACCAGGAATCAAGAAGACTGGGGGAGATGGGCGGTTAGGCAATATGAAAACTAAAGGCAGTATGGGAAAAAAAATCTCCCAAATCTCAAAATTCAGATTAAGAGCCGGAAGGGTCGTTATAGTTCTTTTAGACCAACACCCTGTTCAAGCAAGAGATCCCCTACTATTTCAGACAAGTGGCTGTCCCGGTTCTTCTAAAAAAAAACCCAATGATGAAGCACCCACAACTTCTGAATTCAAGCTGTTCCACTGATTTAATTGTTCTCTCTATTAGAAGTTTCTCCTTAATTCCAGGATCCTTCTCTCCTTGATTTCTTTCCCACCAATTGCTTCTTGCCTCATCTTCTGATGGTTTGGAAAATAAACTGACCCTCTTCTCTTTATGGCAGCCCCTCAAATACTGGAATATTGCTTTCATGTTCCCCCTGGTCCTTCTTTTCTCTAGAGTAGCCATACCAATATTACGCAACCTTTCTTCATGTTTTTGTCTCGTAACCTTTAGATTTTGGTCTCTCCCATCTCGCAGAGAATTACAGGTAGAAGTTTAAAATTATGCAACTTAAATGTAATAACATTTGGGAAGAGAAGGAATATGCAGCAGCAGACTACATAGTTCAGCCTTGTTCCTTCGCTGCTTCTACTCAATGGAGGAAACCAAATGGACCTACCCACTGTCAGAAAGTTCCTCCTCATTTCTAGGTTGAATCTCTCCTTGGTCAGTTTCCATCCATTATTCCTTATCTGGCCTTCAGGTGCTTTGGAAAACAGCTTGACCCCCTCCTCTCTGTGGCAGCCCCTCAAATATTGGAACACTGCTATCATTTCTCCCCTGGTCCTTCTCTTCACTAGACTAGCCATGCCCAGTTCATGTAACCGTTTTTCATATGTTTTAATCTCCAGTCCCCTAGTCATCCTGGTTGCTCTCCTCTGCACTTTTTCTAGAGTCTCAACATATTTTTTTATAGTGTGACCAAAACTAGATACAGTACTCTAGGTGTGAGAACTGAGAACTGCCCATGCTGCTTTTCCAAGCTCAGGATAGGTCTGAAAAAGTCATTTCCCCCCATTCAGACAATTGGCATCCTGGCAGGCTATATACCTCCAACAGCAGTTTTCTATGCATAAGGAAATGATGAGAGGTTTTTCTAGCAGAGGAGTTCAAGGCATTGCTGAGATTAAGATATTTTGTAGTGTATCTGAAGAGGGCAATGAAAGTTTGGCAGCCTGGGACTTCACCTTACCCTCTGCTTCCAGCTCTGACTTTGCCACCAGCAGAAAAGGCTGTGCAGGAGAAAGACAACTGGGCCCTTCTCAGTCTTGGTTCAAGGTGGGGTATATTGATTGCAATTCTCATGGACTTCTGGAGGGCTTGGGATAGATGGGCTACAACTATTATGTCCCTCCTAGACCTCTCATCAGGTTTCAATAACAATGAACATATCTTTCTGGACTGGATTTAGGGACTGTAAATGGGAGGTACTTTTATTATGGAAGTTGTACTTCTATCTCCATGCCCACTTCTAGTCAGCGTGTGTAGGTGAAGAGAGGCAGTCTCTTCGCCCCTGGAATTTGGGGTGCCCTGGGGATCAAGCCTTTTGCTCTTTTTTAACATGAAATCACTAGGAGTGGCCATCCATCCTGATACCCAATTATGTACATGTAGTCCTGGATTTATAACATTTCATTTAGCGACCATTTGAAGTTACAATAGCACTGAAAGAAGTTAAATTTCGACCAATTTTCACACTTATAACCATTGTTACATGATCTAAATTCAGAAGGTCGGCAATTGACTTATATTTGTGGCAGTTACAGTGTCCCGGGGTCATGTGATCACCTTTTGTGACTGAGCTGCTGCACAACCTGGGTGTCAACCCTGAATAGAATAGAATAGAATTCTTTATTGGCCAAGTGTGATTGGACACACAAGGAATTTGTCTTGGTGCATACGCTCTTGGAGTACATAAAAGATATGTGTATCAAGAATCATAAGGTACACCACTTAATGATAGTCATAAGGTACAAGTTGTTGTCTGAACTGTGGCCATTTTCTTTTTTGTAGTTTTTAGGGAGGCTTCTTTTCTCACTGCTTCAGGGCTGACTGGAGACTGGAGTGAAGGGGCCGGGGTGGGTTAAAGATTAGCTGGGGTATTGTAGCCTAAATAAAATTCTTTCCCCTGGGAATCAAGAACGTTCATGCAGGTGCCCGCAGGTCGGAGATTGAGATCATCTAGCAACTGGGCTGTATGCTGATTGGACCATGTGACTGAGACTCTGGGGGGGGGGG
>WNWU01000120.1:79210-106952 GCA_012654045.1 Ptyas mucosa | reverse complement strand
CCACAATCAGGACAGTTATATGGTTTCTCTCCTGTGTGAGTCCTCTGATGTTTCACCAGGGCGGAATTGCAATTGAAATCCTTCCCACAATCTGAACATTCATACAATTTCTCTCCTGTATGAGTCCTCTGGTGTTTCACCAGGTAGGAATTCTGACTGAAACTTTCCCCGCAGTCACGACATTTGTATGGTTTCTCTCCTGTGTGAGTCCTCTGATGTTTCACCAGGTCAGATTTCCGACTGAAATCTTTCCCACAATCAGGACACTCATAGGGCTTTTCTCCTGTGTGAATCCTCTGATGTTCCACCAGGAGAGAATTCCAATTGAAACCTTTTCCACAATCTTGGCACTGATATTTATTTTCTCCTTTGTGAGTCCTCCGGTGTATCTTCAGACGACAGATCCAATTGAAACTTTTTCCACATTCAGAACATTTATATGGTTTCTCTGCCCTGTGAGACATCTGGTGTATCACCAGATCAGAATTCCGTGTGAAAATTTTTCCACAAACAGGGCATTCAAAGTTTGTCTCCCCAGTCTGAGTCCTCTTGTGTCTCACCACATTGGTGTTCATGGTTAATCTTTTATCGCACTGGAAGCACTGATAGTTTCCCTCCAGTTTGGGTCATTCAATGAATCATGAGGAAGTTTTTCAAATAAAGCATTGGCCACACTCTAAATATTTGTATCATTTTTCAGTGGGTGGATCCTTTTCTGCATAATCAGCTGTGATCAGCAAGCTGTGTTTTTTCACAATAGGCAGTCTGTGGGTTTTTTACCACACGGATATTCTTGGATTCTTGAGGAAGCAAAAAATATTTGGGATCCCTTACTTGAAGGTTCTTTGATTCAACCCATTATTTCCTTCCTCAAAGGCTTTAATTAACGCCTGTCCATTTTGGCTATCCAAGGGATACTTTTATACTGACTTCCAGGTATTTCCCTCTTTTTCCTTATTTGGAAGTTATCCTCCTTGACTTTTCATGTAATGTTTTTTTGAGTTCAAGATACTGTATTTATTTCCAGGTGAAAAAATTATTGATTTTATTCTCTCCCTTGTCTCTCATCTGCTGAGAAAGGAGAGTTTTTACAATTTGCAGAGGGGGTGGAAAAGATTTTGATTGATGGCTTGTTTTACATTTTAATGCTGCTTCTCATTCTCTGTTGTTCAGTGCTATTCCTGGCATCCTCTTTATCTGTAAAATATATATTAATCAGTTAAGTTTCATTACTGTTTAAAAATTAGTGCAATACATGAGAAAGCAGCAAAAATGGCCCATACATTTGCATGAAAAAACAAACACCAAAATTGTAGTTTAATATCATAAAATTCTCTTTTTGGCTTGCATAAATCACACAAATATGCACCCATATTCATGCAGAAATAAAGACCAATGGATTTATGTTTGTAGATAATGTATATTTATTTCAGTGTGCAAAACGTTCCCAAAGTGCAGTTGCTCAAGTTTTATCTAAGTTTAGAAAGATACAGACACTAATGGATGAAATGGTTCCCAAATCCTATGCAAGGTGTAAAACATCTCTTTTTGCCCATGAAACTCCTCACTTTCCATCAAAACATGTCAATAATATCACAAGGAATCGATAAAACCGATAAAATTAGGAAGGAAATTCTTTGAAGAATTAAATAAAGTAATATTAACAACGTTTGGGGAGGGAAGGAATACGCAGCAGCAGCCGCTACGTTTTAGCCTCGTTGCTTCCTCCGCTTCATACATCGTGGAGGAACCCAAAGGGCCCGACTTCCTCCCGGCTTCTCCTCCGACCTTCCCTCCACTCACCTCCCAGGAGCCGCTTCCACCCTCCAAGCGGCACAAGAGGCTCCGCCGACGCCTTCATCCTCCCGTGGGGGACCCGGAAATTCCTCTGCCCTTCGCCTCCTCGTCTCTCTCTCTCTCTCTCTCTCTACATCCGCTCTAGCAATCCAGTACTCTAATGTTTCTACCCATTCAATCTCAGTCTCTCCCCCTTCGCTAGAAGAAATCGGTGGCCTCGGTACCGAGTGTTGTTTCTCTATAGCGCGCCATCTAGCGATATAAGGTGGAAGAACATGCTCGTTCTACCCTAAGGCGTTTAAAGATGTTCTTATTGATTCCGTGCTTCCTTAAGTGCCATTAAATCCTATTTGACTCCCATCGAGCTCATCGGTAGCTTTTCTCCCTGAGGCTCCATCCCAAATCTTTTCTTTCAGGTCCCCCAAGAGCGAACTCCTTGTCTCTGAGCCTGACGTTTCGTTTGTCAGAAACGGCAATTAAACCAAAGGAAAGTTTCCTTTCCTTGTGTATATGGGGTGGGGTGGGGTGGGGGAATGACCTACAAATTGGAAAGGAGAAAGGATGCCCTTGCATCAAGGCACTTTTTCCTCGTGGGGGTATGGGAGGAGGCAATATAACTCCTCGAAACCTGCCCCTGCAACTTGACAAAGCTGTAAATATGAAGCTTCATCTCACGTCTCTGCTGAGATTTTTTTTTTGCCCATGAAATTCCTCACTTGCCAGGAAAACAACATGTCAATGAAGTCACAAGGAATCAAGAAGACTGAGGGAAATGGGCCCTTAATCAGTATGGAAAATAAAGGTTTTTTTTTTTTAAATCTCCCAAATCTCAAATTCAGAATAGACTGGAAGGGTCTCTATAGGTCTTCTAGCCCAACCCCCTGCTCAAGCAAGAGACCCCCTACCATTTCGGACAAGTGGCTGTTTCCCCTTAAACAGCCGCTTGTCTTGTGTATTGTGAGCCGCCCTGAGTCTTTGGAGATGGGCGGCATATAAATTTAATTAATTTAATTAATTAAATTAAAAAGTGATGAAGCACCCACAACGTCTGAAGGCAAGCCGTTCCTCTGGTTACTTGTTCTATTAGAAGTTTCTCCTTCGTTCCAGGATCCTTCTCTCCTTGATTTCTTTCCCACCAATAGCTTCTTGTCTCGTCTTCTGGTGGTTTGGAAATTAAATTGATCCCCTCCTCTTTATGGCAGCCCCTCAAATACTGGAATACTGCTTTCATGTCCCACCTAGTTGTCTTTTCTCTAGAGTAGCCATATCTACTCTATCTGATACAGAGCCTGTAGTACAGTGGTTTAAAGCACCCTGTTATTAACATCTATTAACATCTGCTGCTTGCAATTACTGCAAGTTCGAATCCCACCGGGCTCAAGGTTGACTCAGCCTTCCATCCTTTCTAAGGTGGGTAAAATGAGGACCCAGATTGTGGGAGCAATAAGCTGACTTTGTATAAATATACAAAAGTATGAAGGCTATTGCTTAACGCACTGTAAGCCGCCCTGAGTCTCCCGAGAAGGGCAGCATATAAATCAAATAAAAATTTAAAAAAAATATCTAAATTAAGCAACCCTTCTTCATGTTTTTGTCTCGTAACCTTTAGATTTTGGTCTTTCCTATCTCGCAGCAGAATTACAGATAGAAGTTTAAAATTATGCAACATAAATAACATTTGGGAAGAGAAGGAATATGCATCAGCAGACTACATATTTCAGCCTTGTTCCTTCACTGCTTCTGTTCAGTGGAGGAAACAAAATGGACCTACTGAAACCTCCAGGCTTCTCCTCCGACCTGCCCTCACAACTCATCTTCCACCTGCTGCTCACCTTTCAACTATCTGGCATTTCTAAGGTGTCTTTTAATGAAGTGCCATTTTCCACTCTTCGCAACCACATCCATAACTTTTCTCTAACACCACCTAGCCACTAATCTGTTTTTTGGGGTCTCAAAGGAACACCCTTATCATCACTGCACTCAGACAGGAACTTCTTATGGAAAAACTAATCCAAGGGAAACTTGCCTTGCAATTTAGTGAAGCTGTAAAAGTGAAGCTGGCCCCTTTGTCTCTTCTGGGATTTTTTTTTCTTTTTTCTTTTTTGAATTTGATTTATATGCCGCCCTTCTCCGGAGACTCAGGGTGGCTTACAATGCGTTAAGCAATAGCCTTCATACTTTTGTATATTTATACAAAGTCAGCTTATTGCCCCCACAATCTGGGTCCTCATTTCACCTACCCTAGAAAGTATGGAAGGCTGAGTCAACCTTGAGCCTGGTGAGATTAGAACTTGTAGTAATTGCAGGCAGCTGAATTTTAAATCAGTGCCTTAGTCTACTGCGCCACTCAGGAAAATTTTATTTTGTTTTACTTCCATGTTTAGCTAACAAGCATGGTATTTTCTCTTGGTGTCCCATCCCTACCTAGCAATGGAAATTCTGATGCCTATTGCTGTTGCAAGCTGAGAACTGCCCATATTTATTTTCCAAGCTCAGGATAGATCTGAAAGAATCATTTCCCCCCCATCTGGACAGTTGGTATCCTGGCAGGCTATATACACTACTTCCAACAGCAGTTTCCTATGCATAAGGATATGATGAGAGGCTTTTCTAGCAGAGCAGTTCAAGGCATTGCTGCAGATTAAGATCTTTTCTAAGTGCAGTTAAGAGGGCAATGAAAGGTTGGCAGCCTGGGACTTCGACTCACCTTCTGCTTCCAGCCCTGACTTTGCCACCTGGAGAAAGGGCTGTGAAGGAGAAAGGCACCTGGGCCCTTCTCAGTCTGGCTTCAGGTTGGGGCACATCACCAAAATGCCATTGATTGCAATTCTCATGGACTTTTGGAGAGTTTGCTATAGACAGGATGCAACCATTATATCTCTCCTAGACCTCTCATTAGATTTCAATACCATTGACCATGATATTCTCCGCAGTGGTTGGATTAAATTTTTTTTACTACCAGTTCTGTGGGCACGGCTTGGTGGGCATGACAGGGGAAGGATACAGTAAAATTTCTATTCCCATCCCATTCCAGGGGAAGGTTACTGCAAAATCTCCACTTCCAATCAGCTGGGACTTGGGAGGCAGAAAATAGATGGGGGCAGGGCTAGTCAGAGGTGGTATTTACTGGTTCTCCAAACTACTCAAAATTTCCACTACTGGCTCTCCAGAACTGGTCAAAACCTGCTGAATATCACCTGATTCTCCTGCATCAGGAGACTGGACTGGGAGACACTTTGTTACTATGGTTCTACTTCTCCATCCATGCCCGGTTCCAGTCAGTATGGGTAGGAGAACTGAGAAGGAGAACTGGGGCCGATCTTGGCCCCTGCCATTTGGGGTGCCCCTGGGATCAAGCCTTTTGCAGCTCCTTTTTAACATCTACATGAAATCACTAGGGGAGGCCATCTATACTATGACACCCAACTATGTACAGGTAGACCTGGACTTACAACATTTCATTTAGTGAACATTTGAAGTTACAACAGCACTGAAAGAAGTGACCTATGACCATTTTTTGCCCTTACAACCATTACAGCATCACCATTGTCACATGATTAGCATTCAGAGGCTTTGCAATTGACTCATATTTCTGATAGCCACAGTGTCTCGGGCAAGGGTGAAATGCTCCCGGTTCGGACTGAATCGCCCAATCTAGTAGCGATGGAGGCGGATAGTTCGGAGAACCGGTAGCCAAAATCCCTGCCCCCCCCCCCAGCCCAGCTGAGCTGCACAATCATCAGAGGCTTTTTTTTTACTTTTAAAAGCATTTTTTCTACAACGTCTTTGATTGAAAAAATGCTTTTAAAAGTAAAAAAAAAGCCTCTGATGATCGTGCGGCTTAGCTGGGATCATCAAAGGCTTTTAAAAGCATTTTTTTCTACAACCTCTTCAGAGGTTGTAGAAAAAATGCTTTCAAAAGGCTCTGATGATTCCAGCTGAATTGGCTGATCTGCAGAGGCTTTTTTCTTTTAAATGCCTCTGATGATCCAAGCTGAGTTGCCCGATTGTGAGAGGCATTTAAAAGAAAAAAAGCCTCTGCCAATCAGGCAACTCAGCTGGGATCGTCAGAGCCTTTTGAAAGCATTTTTTTACAACCTCTTCGCAGAAGAGGTTGTAGAAAAAATGGTTTTAAAAGTAAAAAAAAATGGCCACGCCCACCCAGTCACATTAACCCCTCCACCAAGCCATGCCCACAGAACCAGTAGTAACAAATTTTAGATTTCACCACTGGTCTTGGGGTTATGTGATCATCTTTGGCAACTGACCTGGTGCACAATCTGGGGGTCCTCCTGGACTCATGGCTCCTGCTTGAGAGTGTGACAGGGGGCGTGGTTTTGCACAGATTCATCTATTGCACCAATTGTGACCTTTCCTGGACCGGGAGGCCTTACAAATGGGTCACTCATGCCTTGGTCACCTCCTGTTTCGATCACTGCATCGGACCACCAAAAAACATCAACTGGTCCACAACGCAGCAGTGGACACAGTAATGGGTTTTCCAGGACTGTGTTGTCCATGTAACATCTTTGTGACGCAAGCTGAACTGGATTCATTTCTTTAAGGTGCAATTGAAAATCTTAGTTATGATTTAAATCTAATCGTTTATTATAGCAATTGCACTTAAAATTATATACCACCAGACAGTGCTTCATACCACTCTCAGTTTACAGTGTCAGCATATTTCCCCCAACAATCTGGGTCCTCATTTTAACAATCTCAGAAGGATGGAAGGCCGAGTCAACCTCGAGCCCCCTCAGGATTGAATTCCAGGCTGTGAGCAGAAACAGCTGGCAATACCGCATTCTAACCATGAGCCACTGTCATTATTGCCCCTTTATTATTTTTGCATCCGTCTGTTCTACCAGGTCAGATAGGGTGGGCACACTCTTAGTACCTTGCTTTAAATATTGCCATCTGACGTGAGCTAGGAAGTGAGCCTTTTCTGTTGCAGACCCTGCCCTATGAAACACTCTTCACCCTGAAGTTTGGCAGGCTTTTATCCTCCTGGTCTTCCTTAAAGAACTACCTTTCCACCTAAGTGCTGGGATAAGAAGAGAGGACTGCACAACAGAAGCTTGAATTGGAACCAGGTGTTTGTTTATATTTATTGAATTTATATGCCTCTAATCCTGCAGTGAACTTCTTCAATTTAACTCCTTGCAAGGTGAAGCATAACCACTTTTGAGGCAGCATGGCACCAGTCATGAACATAGTTGAACAAAAGCAAGAATCTCCTTTTTGGCATTCCCAAATGCCAAAAAGGCATTTTAAAGGCTTTGCATTTTACCATTTGCACTATATGGGGTTTATTGATTTCTGTATTAAAGTTTTATTGCTGTAAATCGTGTGGAGTCATATGAGATAGGATAGGACAGAACAGGTCAGGAGAGGACAGGATAGAATAGAATTCTTTATTGGCCAAGTGTGATTGGACACACAAGGAATTTGTCTTTGGTGCATATGCTCAGTGTACATAAAAAGACAAGATACATTAATCAAGTTAGGCTGCATATACATTTTGTTACTGAATAAAAATACATGAATACCTACATATTTATATCCCCTTTCATTATATGTAGAAATAAATGAGGAAAATTACCTAATATGGATCCCTACACTATCCTATCCTATCCTATCCTATCCTATCCTATCCTATCCTATCCTATCCTATCCTACCCTATCCTATCCTCATATTTCACTAAAAAGAATCATACAAGAAATTAAAAGGTAAATTGCTCAGCTGGGTTTCCAATGAGAGATAATTAACCAAATTCAAGATTCCTCTACACACTTCAAATTTTGCCTCAAGTGCAATTTCTTGTGTGTGATAAGGGAGCAATATTGTACAAAACAATCTTTGTCTGCAATCTGGGAACTGGAATGCTTACTCCCCTATGTGTATCCTTACATGATTTATAAGGCTAGACCTAGTACTGAAATCCTTCCCACAATCCGGACACTCATATGGTTTTTCTCCTGTGTGACTCCTCTGGTGTACCACTAGCTTGGAATTATGCTGGAAACATTTCCCACAATCTGGACACTGATAAGGTTTTTCTCCTGTGTGAGTTCCCTGGTGTACCACTAGGTTAGCTTTCTGACTGAAACTTTTCCCACAATCAGGACATTCAAAGGGTTTCTCCCCTGTGTGAGTTCTCAGGTGTGTCAACAGCTTAGAATTCCGAGGAAAACTTTTCCCACAATCTGGACACTCATAGTGTCTCTCCCCTTGGTGAGTCTTCTGGTGCTTCACCAGTTCAGACTTGCAACTGAAATTTTTCCCACATTCTGGACACTTATACAGTTTCACATCTGTGTGAGTCTTCTGGTGTATCACCAGATGGAAATTCCAACTGAATCTTTTCCCACAATCCAGGCACTCATATGGTTTTTCTCCTGTGTGAGTGTTCTGGTGTTGCAGGAGGTTGGCAGTCTGACTGAAACTTTTCCCACAAAACAGGCACTCATATAATTTTTCTGCTCCATGCGTCCTCTGGTGTATTACCAGGTTAGAATTCCGAGTGAAAGTTTTATCACAATCCACACACTGATACTGTTTCTTCCGTGTGTGAGTTCTCTGGTGTACCAACAGGTAACAATTCTGACCAAAACTTTTCCCACAATCCTGACATTTATATGGTTTCTCTCCTGTGTGAGTCCTCTGGTGTTTCACCAGGGCAGAATTCTGACCGAAACTTTTCCCACAATGACATTTATATGGTTTCTCTCCTGTGTGAGTCCTCTGATGTTTCAACAAGGCGGCATTGCAACTGAAACCTTTCCTACAATATGAACACTCATAGGGTTTCTCTTGCGTGTGAGTCCCCTGGTGTATCACCAGGTCACAATTCTGACTGAAACTTTTCTTACAATTTGAACACTTATATGGTTTCTCTCCTGTGTGAGTCCTGTGATGTCGCAAAAGGTTGGAATTTTGAATGAACCTTTTCCCACACTGCAGACACTCATATGGTTTCTCTCCTGTATGAGTCCTCTGATGTTTCAACAGAGCGGAATTGCAACTGAAACCTTTCCTACAAACTGAACACTCATAGGGTTTCTCTTGTGTGTGAGTCCTCTGGTGTTTTACCAAGTAGGAATTCTGACTGAAACTTTTCCCACAATCATGACATTTATATGTTTTCTCTCCTGTGTCAGTCCGCTGATGTTTCACCAGGTTGGAATTACAACTCAAATCTTTCTCACAATCTGAACACTCATACGGTTTCTCTCCCGTATGAGTCCTCTGATGTTTCACCAGGTCAGATTTCTGACTGAAATCTTTCCCACAATCTTGGCAGTGATATGGATTTTCTCCTTTGTGAATCCGCTGGTGTATCTTCAGGCGACAAATCCAATTGAAACTTTTTCCACAGTCGGAACACTTATATGGTTTCTCCTGCATGTGAGTCCTCTGGTGTATCACCAGATCACAGTTGTGTGTGAAACTTTTCCCACAGTCAGGACATTCAAAGTGTGTTTCATCTGTGTAAATCCTCTTGTATCTCAGCACATTGGTGGTCATGCTTAATTTTTCGTTCCAGTGGAAGCACTGCTAGATTTTCTCTCATGTATGGATCATGCCATGAATTATGAGGAAACTTTTCTGGGTAGTGTGTCAGCATTCCAGAAACCCCCCCAACTTTTGCTATACTGCAAACATTTATATTGTTTTTCACTGGGTGGATCCCCCTCATGCATAGTGAGCTGTGATCAGCAATCTGTGTTTTTCTTAGAATAGGCAGTCTGTGGGGTTTTACAACACTAATATTCTTGGATTCTTGAGGAGGCCAAAAATATTTGTGATTTCTTACTTGGAGGGATATTTTTTCTTCCCACTGACCTCCTGGTATTTCCTTCTTTTTCTTTATTTGGAAATTATCCTCGACTTTTCATGTAACGTTTTCTTGAGTTGTAGATACTGCATTTTGTTCCAGGTGAAAACTTGTTTCTTTTCATCCTCTCTCGTCTCTCATCTGCTGAGGAAGAAAGAGAGTCTTTATAATTTGCGGAAAAGGTAGAAAAGGTTTTGATTGATGGCTTGTTTTATATTTTAATGCTGCTTCGCATTCTCTGTTGTTCAGAGTGCTATTCCTGGCATCCTCTTTATCTGTAAAATATATATTAATCTGTTAAATTTCATTATTGTTTAAAAATTAGTACAATACATGAGAAAGCAGCAAAAATACCCCATACATTTGCATGAAAAAAACAAACATCACAATTGTAGTTCAATCTCATAAAATTCTCTTTTTGGCTTGGATAGATCACACAAATAGGCACAGATATTCATGCAGAAATAAAGACCTATGAATTTATGTTTGTAGACAATGCACGTATATTTGTTTTAGTGTGCAAAATGTTCCCAAAGTGCATTTGCTCAAGTTTTATCTAAGTTTAGAAAGATGCAGACGCTAATGGATGAAATGGTGCCCAAGTCCTATGCAAGGTGTAAAACATCTCTTTTGCCCATGAAACTCCTCACACTTTCCATCAAAACAACATGTCAAAAATATCACAAGGAATCAAGTGTTACGTGAAGAATGAGGGAACTGAGCGATTAAGAAATATGAAAACTAAAGTAAGTGTCCTAAATCTCCCAGCAGGGAATCAAAGGCAGCAGTTTTAAGTCGTTCAGCATAACGATAATAACTTTTGGGGAGAGAAAGAATATGCAGCAGCAGCCGCTACGTTTTAGCCTCGTTGCTTCCTCCGCTTCATACATCGTGGAGGAACCCAAAGAGCCCGACTTGCTCCCGGCTTCTCCTCCGACCTTCCCTCCACTCACCTCCCAGGAGCCGCTTCCACCCTCCAAGTAGCCCAAGACGCTCCGCCGGCGCCTTCATTCACCTCCCGTGGGTGACCCTCTGCCCTTCACCTCGTCTCTTCCATATCCCCTCTGGCTATCTAATACTCTATCATTTCAACTCGTTCCAGCCCAGCCTCTCCCCCCTTGCCTAGAATAGCTCTGCTGCCATTGCACGGTACTTGCTTTGTAGACGGGAGTGCTGTAGCGCGCCATCTAGCGACACAAGGCGGAAGGACATGCTCGTTCTACCCTAAGGCGCTTGAAGATGTTCTCATTGATTCCGTGCTTCTTTAAGTGCATTAAGTCCTATTCGACTCCCATCGAGCTCATCGGTAGCTTTTCTCCCTGAGGCTCCACCCCAAAACCTTTTCTTTCAGGTCATTCATTGTCCCCGGAGCTGCGCTCGAAGCTTCGTTTGCCAGAAACGGCAACTAAACCAAAGTTCTCTTTTGGAGAGCGGGGCGGTGGGGGGGCGGGGAGAAATGATGTGCAAATTGGAAAGGAGAAAGCGTATCTTTCTTTTGTTCCAGGCACTTTTTCGTCGGGCGGGAGGAGGGGGGGTACAGGATAACTCCTGGAAACGTGCCTCTGCAACTTAACGAAGCTGTAAAAATGAAGCTTCACCCCATGTCTCTCCTGGGATCCCCACCCCCACCCCCAATGAAACTCCTCACTTGCCAGGAAAACATGTCAATAAAGTCGCAAGGAATCAAGTGTTACCTGAAGACTGAGGGAACTGGGCAGTTCAGAAATATGCAAAATAAAGACTTTAAATCTCCCAAATCTCAAATTCAGATTAGAGCTGGAAGGGTCTTTATAGCTCTTTTAGCCCAACTCCCTGCTCAAGCAAGAGATCCCCTACCATTTCAGACAAGAGCCTTGGTGGTGCAGCAGACTAAAGTGCTGTTAACTAGCACCAGCTCCCTGCAGTTACTGTAAGTTCAAATCTCACCAGGCTCAAGGTTGACTCAGCCTTCCATCCTTTTGAGGTAGGTAAAACGAGGACCCGGATTGTGGGGGCAATAAGCTGACTTTGTATAAAAAAGAACACCGCTGGGGGGGGGGGGGGCAAAAGTCCTACTAAGCAGGTATATACAAAAGTATGAAGGCTATTGCTTAACGCACTGTAAGCTGTCCTGAGTCTCCGGAGAAGGGCGGCATATAAATCGAACCAACCAACCAATCAATAAAGTGGCTGTTCTGTCTTTTCTTAAAAACCTCCATTGATGGAGCACCCACACCCAACTTCTGAAGGCAAGTTGTTCCACTGATTAATTGTTCTCTCTATTAGTAGTTTCTCCTTAATTGCAGGTTGCTTTTCTCCTTAATTAGTTTCCATCCATTGTTTCTTGTGGTGCCTTTTGGTGCTTTGGAAAATAAATTGACCTCCTCCTCTTTGCAGTCCCTCAAATATTGGAACACTGTTAAAATGTCAGCCTAGTCCTTCTTTTCTCCAGACTAGCCATACCCAAATTCTGCAATACCCTTCTTTATGTTTTTGTTTTATTATCTTTAAATTTTAGTCTCCCCATCTCCCAGCAGAGAATTACAGGTAGAGGTTTGACCTTGATGAATGTAAATCACTGGGACCTGATTGACTACATCCCAGAGTTCTGAAGAGCTGACAAATGTTATTTCAGAACCATTGTATCATATCCTTGAAAAACCTTGGCGCACTGGGAAACTACCAGCAGATTGGAAAAGAGCTGGTGTAGTTCCCTTCTTCAAAAAAAAAGTGGGGGGGGGGGGAGAAGAGACACAGGAAACTACAGACCAATCAGCCTAACATCACTATCTGGAAAGATCCTGGGGAAAAATAATTAAAAAACAGACATGTGAACATCTAGAAACAAATAAAGTTATAACTAATAGCCAGCATGGGTTTGTTAAAAGCAGATCATGCCAAACCAATTTTATTCCATTCTTTGATAAAGTCACTAAATTAGTACACCAGCAAAATGCTGTGGACATACTATACTTAGATTTCAGTAAGTAAAATTAGGTTGTAAGCCGCCCTGAGTCTCCGGAGAAGGGCGGCATATAAATCAAATTTAAAAAAAAAATATTTCAGTAAGGCATTTGACAAAGTAGACCACAATCTACTTCTTGGTAAACTAGAAAAATGTGGGACAACCAGCATCACCACCAGATGAATTTGTAGCTGGTTGACAAACTGCACTCAACGAGTAGTCCTTAATGGGACTACATCTACATGGAGGGAAGTAAGCAGTGGGGTACCACAAGGTTCTGTCTTAGGCCCAGTATTCTTCAATATCTTCATAAATGACTTAGGTGAGGGAATAGAAGGAGAACTCATCAAATTTGCAGATGACACTAAACTGGCAGGAACAGCCAATACCCCAGAAGACAAGCTCAGGATCCAAAAAGATCTTGACAGACTTGAGCAATGGGCCCTATCCAACAAAATGAAATTTAATGTGAAGAAAAGCAAAGTTTTACACCTGGGCAGAAAAAAGCAATGGTACAAGTACAGATTAGGTGAAACCTGGTTCCAAAAGAGTAACTGTGAGGGGGACTTTGGAGTCTTGGTGGACAATCACTGAAACATAAGTCAGCAGTGTGCAGCATCAATAAAAAAAGGTTGTATAAACAGGCATAGAATCAAAATCAAGTGAAGTATTAGTACCGCTTTATAAAGCCTTGGTATGCCTACGCCTGCATCCAGTTTTGGTTACATTACAAAAAAGATGTTGAGACATTGGAAAAAGTGCAAAGAAGGTCAACTAAGATGATTAAAGGCCTGGAGACTAAAAATATATGAAGAATGGTTGCAGGATTTGGGTTTGGCTAGGCTAGAGAAAAGGACCAGGGGGGACATGATAGCAGTATTCTGATAAGAGTGTTTGAGAGGCTGCCACAAAGAAGAGTGGGTCAATTTATTTTCCAAAGCACCAGAGGGCAGGACAAGAAACAATGGATGGAAACTAATCAAGGAGAGAAGCAACCTGGAATTGAAGAGACACTTCCTAACAATAAGGACAATTAACCAATGGAACAGCTTGCCTTTAGACATTGTGGGTGTTTCATCACTGGAGGTTTTTAAGAAGAAACTGGACATCCACTTGTCTGAAATGGTACAGGATCTCCAGCTTGAGCAGTGGGCTGGTCTAGAGGACCTCCAAAATCCTGATTCTGATAAATATAATAAATTTGGGAAGAGAAAGAATATGCTGCAGCAGCCAACATGTTTCAGCCTTGTTCCTTCGCTGCTTCTACACTGTGGAAGAAACCAGGCCGCCCTATTTTCTTGGGGCTTCTCCTCCTACCAGCCCTCACAACTCACCTTCCAGCTGCTGATCATCTTCCAATTATCTGGCATTTCTCAGATTTTGTAATGAAGTGCCGTTTTCCACTCTTAGCAACCACATCCATAACTTTTCTCTGACAATCTAGCCCTAGTCTGGTTTTTTTGGGGTCTCGAAGGAACGCCCTTATCATCACTGCAACTCAGCCAGGAGCTTCTTATGGAAAAACTAAACCAAGGGAAACTTGCCTTGCAACTTCGCAAAGCTGTAAAAGTGAAGCTCGGCCCTTTGTCTCTTCTGAGATTTTTCTTTCTTTTTTTTTACTTCCATGTTTACCTAAGTAGCATGGTATTTCCTATTGATGCCCTATCCCTACTTAGCAATGGATATTTTGGTGCCAATTGCTGTGACAACCCGAGAACTACCCATATTTTTTTCCAAGCCCAGGAGAGGGCTGGAAGAGTCATTTCCTCCCCCCCACCCTCTTTCTGGACCGGTGGCATCCTGGTCCGCTGGATATCTCCAACAGCAGTTTGCATAAGAAAATCACGAGTCATGTGATCAACTTTATCGACTGAGCTGGTGCATAACCTGGGGGTCCTCCTAGACTCACAGATCCTGCTTGAGATCATGGCTGGGGGAGGGGCTTTGCACAGATTAATCAAGTGAGGCAATTGTCTTTCCTGGATTGGGAGGCCTTGCACACGGATTACGCTTGCTCACACTGCACTGGGCCACCCAGAAACTTCAACTGGTACAGAAAACAGCAGCGCACACAGTAATGGAGGCCTCTAGGTAACCCATGTAACATCTCTGTAGTGTGAGCTACACTGGATTCATTTCTTTAACGTGCAATTCAAGGTCATCGCCTTTAAAACATTTTTTTTTAATTACAGCAATAGCACTTAGGCATATATATCACCACACAGTGCTTTATAGCACTCTTGGCTTACAGTGTCAGCATATTGTCCCCAACAATCTGAGTCCTCATTTTACCAATCACAGAAGGATGGAAGGCGGAGTCAACCTCAAGCCACATCAGGATTGAACTCCAGGCTGTGGGCAGAATCAGCTGGCAAAACAGCATTGTAATAACTATGGCACCAGAGCACCTGTCGTTATTGTTCCACCTTTATTTTTGCATCTATCTGTCCTTCCAGGTCAGATAGGGAGGGCACGTTCTTAGTCCCTTGCCTTAAATATTGCCATCTGATGTGAGCTGGGAAGTGAGCCTTTTGCGTTGCAGACCTGACCCTATGAAACACTCTTCACCCTGAAGTTTGGCAGGCTTTTATCCTCCTGGTCTTCCGTAAAGAAAAACTAGCTTTCCCCCTAAGCACAGGGATAAGAGAGGACTGCACATCAGAATCTTGTTTGGGAACCAGGTGTTTGTTTATATTTATTTAATTTATATGCTGCTAATCCTGTGGTGAATTTCTCCAATTTAACTCTGCAAGGTGAACTCTTTTGAGGCAGAATGGCACCAGGCATGAACATAATTGAACAAAAGCAAGAATCCCCTTTTTGCCATTCCCAGACCATCCAAATGCCATCAACCTTGGTAGAACTGCCCTATATTTGCAGGGCAAGTACATGTTAAATGTGGAGCCTTTGCATTTTGCCATTTGCAATATATGGGGTTTATTGGTTTTATTGTTGTAAATCGTGTGGAGTCATACAAGTTAGGCTGCCATATACATTTTGTTAAATAAAAATACATAAATACATACATATTTATATCCTCCTTTATTATATGTAGAAATAAATCAAGGCAACAAACATACCTAATAGAGATCCATGTATTCTACTCTACTCTACACTACTACTATAATAAAACATGTTTCATTAAAAAGAATCATGCAAGAAATTAAATGGTAAATTGCTGAGATGGGTTTCCGATGAGACAAGAAACCAAATTAAAGATTCCTCTACACACTTCAAATTTTGCCACAAATGCAATAATTTCTTATGTGTGATAAGGGAGCAATTTTGTGGAAAACTATCTTTGTCTGCAATCTGGAAATTGGAACGGTTACTCCCCTATGTGTATCCTTACATGATTTATAAGGCTAGACCTAGTACTGAAATCTTTCCCACAATCCGGACACTCATACGGTTTTTCTCCTGTGTGAGTCCTCTGGTGTACCACCAGCTTGGAATTCTCCTGGAAACATTTTCCACAATCCAGACACTGATAGGGTTTTTCTCCGGTGTGGGTCCTGTGGTGTACTACCAGCCTGGAATTATGCTGGAAACATTTCCCACAGTCTGGACACTGATATGGTTTCTCTCCTGTGTGGTTTTTGTGGTGTATCACCAGGTTAGATTTCTGACTGAAACTTTTCCCACAATACTGACACTCATACGGTTTCTCTCCTGTGTGAGTCATCTGATGTACCACCAGGTTGGAAGTCTGACTGAAATTTTTCCCACAATCCAGACATTCATATGGTTTTTCTCCTGTGTGTATCCTCTGGTGTACCACCAGCTTGGAATTCTGCTTGAAACTTTTGTCACAATCCAGACACTGATATGGTTTCTCTCCTGTGTGAGTTCTCTGGTGTATCACCAGCTTGGAATTATGTGGGAAACATTTCCCACAATCTGGACATTCATATGGTTTCTCTCCTGTGTGGTTTTTCTGATGTATCACCAGGTTGGATTTCTGACTGAAACTTTTCCCACAATAGACACACTCATATGGTTTCTCTCCTGTGTGAGTCCTCTGATGTTTCACCAGGTCGGAATTGCAACTGAAACCTTTCCCACAATTTGGGCACTTGTACGGTTTCTCTCCCGTGTGAGTTCTCTGGTGTATCACCAGCTTGGAATTCTGCTGGAAACTTTTCCCACAATCTGGACACTCATATGGTTTCTTTCCTGTGTGAGTCCTCTGATGTTCCACAAGGTGGGAATTCTGCTTGAAACTTTTCCCATTATCCGGACATTCATATGGTTCCTCTATCATGTGACTCCTCTGGTGTATCACCTGGTCAGAATTCTGAGTGAAACTTTTCCCACAATCAGGACGTTCAAACAGTTCCTCTCTAGCGTGAGTCCCCTTCTGTCTCACCAAATTGGTTTGCATGCTAAATCTTTTGTTACAATGGAAGCAATGATAGAGTTTTTCTCTGGTATGGCTCCTTCCATGAATCATGAGGGAGCTGTTCTGAGTAAAGCTTTTGTCTCTCTCCAAACATTTGTATAGCCTTTGCCTGGCTGAATCCTCACATACATAATCAGTTGTGATCTGTAATCTGTGTTTTAGGCAGTCTGTGGTGGGTTTTTTCCAACATTGATATTCTTGGATTCTTAAAGAGGCTAAAATATTTCTGATCTCTTACCTGATGGTTGTTTGGTTCACGTCACACTTCCCTTCCTCAAAGGCCTGGCAGTTTTGGTTAACCACGGAACGTATTTCTTCCCACTCACTTCCAGGTATTCTTTATTTAGAAATTATTCTCCTTGACTTCTCATGTAATGTTTCCTTGAGTTCCACATACTCTATTTTTTCCAGCTCAAAACTTTCTTCCTTTTATTCTCTCCCTTGTCTTTCATCTGCTGAGGAAGGAGGAGAATTTTTAAACTTTCTGAAGGAAATGGGAAAAAATTTTGAATGGTGGCTTGTTTTGCATTTTAATGATGCTTCTCATTCTCTGTTGTCCAGCGTGCTCTTCTTGCCATCCTCTTTGTCTGTAAGATTCATATTAATGGGTTAGTTTCATTATTGTTTAAAAAAATGGATGCAGGTCATGTGAAAGCAGCAACCGCCCCCTCCCCCCCAATATTGATATTACAAAAATATCAAAATTGTAGTTTAACCTCTAACATTATGATTCAGGGCGGTATACAAATTGGAAATAAAATAAAATAAAAATAAATAAAATTTTGGCAGATAGAAGACTAGCAAGATTGTAGTTCAAATATTGACTTAATTATAAAATTTTCCCTTTGAACCTTGGATATATATCACACATATATGGACACATAGGCCCACAGAAATACACAGAAATACAAAGCCACGAATGTATGTATATAGAAAATTTATCGGTGTTTCAGTGTGTAAAGTATCCCAGAAGTGCATGATTTAATTTTAGAAAGGTAGGGACATTTTTTTAAAAAAATTTGATTTATATGCCGCCCTTCTCCGGAGACTCAGGGCGGCTTACAATGCGCTAAGCAATAGCCTTCATACTTTTGTATATTTATACAAAGTCAGCTTATTGCCCCCACAAACTGGGTCCTCAATTTACCTACCTTAGAAAGGATGGAAGGCTGAGTCAACCTTGAGCCTTGGTGAGATTTGAACCTGCAATAATTGCAGGCAGCTGGATGTTAATAACAGGGCTTTAGACCACTGTACTATCCAAGGCTCTTTGGATTCAGCACATTAAGTGCTGAAATGGTGTCCAAATCCTAATACAAGATTTAAAGCATCCATTTTGCCCATGACACACCTTACTTGCCAGGAAAACAACATGTCAATAAAGTCATAAAGAATCAAGTATTATGTCAAGACTGAGAGAGATGGGCAGTTATGAAATATGACAAATAAAGATTTTTAAAATCTCCCAAATCTGAGATTCAGAATAGAGTTGGAAGGGACCTTGGAGGTCATCTAGCCCAACCCCCTGCTCAAGCAAGAGACCCTATACCAGTGATGGCTAACCTTTTTGCCATCGCGTGCCAAAAGCAAGGGGACCGTGGGGGGTTGGGGTTGTGTGTGCACATGGCCACACCCATAATTCAATGCACCCCCCCCCACACACACGTGCTTGTGACCCCCCCCGCTCCCCCTGCTTTTGGTACACGATGGCACAGTGGGTCCAGTAGGCCCATTTTTCGCCCTCCTCAAGCTCCAGAGGCATTTTAAGAGCCCGGAGAGGACGAAAACGGCCTTCCCCACCGCCCCCAGTGGCCCACCGGAGTCCGGAAATGGCCCGTTTATTGACTTCCGGTGGGACCGGAAGGCCTGAAAATCAACTGGGAGCTGAGCTCGTGTGCCCAGCGATATGGCTCCACGTGCCACCTGTGGCATGCGTGCCATAGGTTCGCCATCATGGCCCTATACCATTTCAGACAAGTAGCTGTCCAGTCTTTCTTTAAAAGCCTCCCATGACGAAGCACCCACAGTGTCGGCGAGTTAACTTGCATTTTTTCATCGCTGCCATAATCAAAGAGGAAAAAGAGGGAAAAAAACCAGAGCGAGCAGTACAGTTTGAAATTTAGTGCTTGGCATTTGAGATATTGTCCTTCTCCCCCTTCCTTAATAGATAGGGTTACCCAGGTGATGAAAGGGAGGGGGACATTGCTGTGATCTGAAGCAGTTGGCAGAAGAGACTGACTTGGAAGATGGCCAATGGGCATTGAGATATTGTGAGGCAGAAGGGGAGGGGTTTGGTTTCGGAGAATCAGTTTTGGCTGCATATGAGTTTAGGTCAGATCGTAAATTCTTTAATAAATGAGAGATTCATCAAAGACTTTGTGTTTGAGAATGAAGTTTATTTGAGATTACGCGGAAACCTGACACACAGGAGCCTGAGTGGCGTAGCAGGCTAATGCCTCCTATTAAGGCAGCATTTAACATCCAGCTGCCTGCAATTACTGCGAGTTCTAATCTCACCAGGCTCAAGGTTGACTCAGCCTTCCATCCTTTCTACGGTGGGTAAAATGAGGATCCGGTTTGTGGGGGCAATAAGCTGACTTTGTATAAATATACAAAAGTATGAAGGCTATTGCTTAACACATTGTAAGCCGCCCTGAGTCTCCGGAGAAGGGCAGCATATAAATATAAATAAATTAAAAAAAAAATTAAATTGAAAATTCTGAAGGCAAGCTCTTCCTCTGCTTAGTTGTGCTTACTGTCAAGGAAGTTTCTCCTCAATTCTAGGTTGCTTCTCTCCTTGATTAGTTTCCCTCCATTGCTTGATTTTCCAGTTTCAGGAGGGTGCGCTGAATCCACACAGGGCGGTAAATTGCTACAGAGCTACCATCAAACAGATCAGCCAAGGCATTAGGGCAGGGTGATGGTGCCTACGCACCGTGGCCCCTGTATGATCCACCCTGCTGTCCAACGTCATCCTCCAGTGCTGCTCATCCTACATTTGTGGCACAGCTGGAGGATGATGTTGGACTGCAGGCGCTATGGTGCGGCGCCACCCCCGCCACGCTCCATGCCTCGCCTAATTCGTTCGGTGGTACCGCTGCAACAATTTGCCGCCCTGAGTGGATTCAGCGCACCCTCCCGAAAGCGTCTGCAGAAAAATCAATGCCGTCTCATCTAGTTGGCCCTTGGGCGCAGGAACGGAAAGAGCCTTGGAGCCTCGAGTGGATTTCTTGCCTTTTTTCCACTGCAGGAGTAAAGTGAACAAGCCCGGATGGCCAAAGCTAGAGAAGTGGCATAGGGGCTATGGTGTGGCGCCAACTCCACCCTGCCTCCTGCCTCGCCTGATCTGTCGGGTGGTAGTGCTGCACAACCTGAGGAGCCTGCTGGCGCAGCAGACTAAAGCACTGTTAAAGCACTGTTATTAACATCAGCTGCCTGCAATTATTGCAAGTTCAAATCTCACCAGGCTCAAGGTTGACTCAGCCTTCCATCCTTTCTAAGGTAGGTAAAATGAGGACCCAGTTTGTGGGGGCAATAAGCTGACTTTGTATGAATATATACAAAAGTATGAAGGCTATTGCTTAACGCATTGTAACCCACCCTGAGTCTCCAGAGAAGGGCGGCATATAAATCAAATAAAAAAAAAAAAGATTTCAGTAAGGCATTTGACAAAGTAGACCACAATCTACTTAACGCATTGTAAGCCACCTTGAGTCTCCGGAGAAGGGCGGCATATAAATCAAATTAAAAAAAAAACAAACCTCATCAACAAGATTGCCAAAAGAGACACCGAGAAGAAGGAGGGGAAGGAGAAGGAGGGATATAAGGATAGGAAAGATGACAAGGAAAAGGGAAAAAGCGAGGCCAAGAAAGAAGAGAAGGAGAAGTGGTATTAGTAAGCAGGTTTTCTATTCGTAAATTAAAAGCATGAAGACCTGTGCCCGCCACCTCCTATGCTGCCCACCCCCACGGCTGACAGTGGGGTGAGGTGGCAGTGGCACAGCAGCGGCAGGAATACCAACCATTGCTGCAACAACCAGCAGTGGAACAGGAGCAGCAGCAGAAGGTGCCTCGCTGGCCGCCGTTCCCAGGTGAGACAGGGAAGGGGCTGCTTCAGTCACCGCTGCCACCAGCATCAGGACTTTGCAAGTCCCGCTGCCCCAACAGTATGCTTGGTCACCTATCCGGACAGGGTCGATGCAGAGATAGGTGGCCTTCCGGGGCCCGAAGGGGGATGCGGCTGCAAGAATGATGTAAACTGCCCTGCAAGAGCCAGCAGTCTCCTTTCTTGCAGGGAAGGCAGGGCAAGGCCGGCCGGCACTTCGCAGGGCAGCCTACCTGTATGCCCTGCTCTGTGCTCCACCCTGTTCTGTCCCCGTCTCACACACGCACACAAACAGTCAGCCAGGAGTTAATAAAACCAGCAGTCAGGAATTCCTTTGAGATAACAGAATTGGTAGCAACCCAGTAACTGCCTGCCAAAGACTTTACTCACAAAGGGAGATTTTTCTCCTCAGTCCGATACACCAAAATAAGTCCACAAAGTCAAAGAATTGTCAAGTCCAGTCCATAATAAATCCAAGGAGGGCATATAACAAAGTTCCAGAAACGCAGTATGACTTGCTAGCTTTTCAGTTTTGTCCGTCACAAGGCCTGAATGGCCACCACACCCCCTTTTATCCCCTGTGGGGTGTGGTCCAGTGACTCAGAATCTCTGACACAGCTCTTTCTCTGCTGCGTGCACTTATCTTTCCGACGCTGTCGGAGATCCAGCCAAGACTCATCTCCATCGCTGTCTAACTGCGGCTGCTCTGAAGTGCCTGGCTCCTGGCCAATCTCTTGGCCTTCGGAGGACACCTGAGGCATTGCCAGAGAGGAGGGTTCTGGAGAAGGAGGCCTTGCCAACTCCTCTCCTTCACTTTCGAAGTCTTCTCCCTCTGATAAGACAGGCTCGGGGGTCGGAGTCACAACACACCTGTCCACAATCCAATGACATCCCAATTCAAGTAGTCCTCACTTAGTGACTGCAATTGGGACTGGCATCTGTGTCACTAAGACGCCTGATCATTAAGCATGGTGTCACATGACAGCGCCAACCTATATCTGCTCTTTTAACGTTGTTTAACCTAATCACTGACTGTGGGTTGTTAAAGGCAATTTCACATGATGTCTTTCTTGCCAGCATCCCCTGGTCAGAAGATAGCTGGGAAGGTCACAAACAGGATCATAAATGTGAACCTGTGGTAGAATGGGTACAACTCCTCTTCCTGCACCTTCAGAACCAGAGTAAGTGTTGAAGTGCAGTCACTGAAAAAATGCCACCATGGTCACAAATTTGTAGACCAGGTGTATGTCTGCTTTTATAGGTAAAGGTAAAGATTCCCCTCGCACATATGTGCTAATCATTCCCGACTCTAGGGGGTGGTGCTCATCTCCGCTTCAAAGCCGAAGAGCCAGCGCTGTCCGAAGACGTCTCCGTGGTCATGTGGCCAGCATGACTAAACGCCACAAAGGCGCACGGAACGCTGTTACCTTCCCACCAAAGGTGGCCCCTATTTTTCTACTTGCATTTTTTACATGCTTTCGAACTGCTAGGTTGGCAGAAGCTGGGACAAGTAACGGGAGCTCACCCCGGTAGGCGGCACTAGGGATTCGAACCGCTGAACTGGCGACCTTTCAATCGACAAGCTCAGCGTCTTAGCCACTGAGCCACCGCGTCCCTGATTTTATAGTGCCATAGTAACTCTGAAGACTCAAGGAAGAAAAGGTAAGCGAGGACTGCCTACACAAGTGAACCTCACAAAAGGTCCTCAACAGCTGTTTTTTTTAAAAAAATGCTGCCTTAAGCACAGTTAAATCTGGTTAATACACAGATGAGGCTACACTAGAAAATACCATGTTTGTTAGCTAAACATGGAAATGGCACAAACCCCCCCCCCCCCCATGCCTCCATCCTCCTATAGGTGTGCTGGAAATTCCTCTGCCCATAATTTCTCCTACCAGGGTGGATTTGATTTAAACCAGGGGTCTCCAACCTTGACAACTTTAGACTTGTAGACTTCAACTCCCGGAATTCCTCAGCCAGCAAAGCTAATCACTAGTAAAAAGGCTTTATTTAAATCATCTGGATTTAAATAATATTTTTTAAAGAGTAACTGTCATCTCTGTCCCACAGCGGCTCCTCCTCTTGACGTGCTGTTGACTCACTGACAGTCCCATTAACTTTAATAGGATGGCTGGTGATGCGGCAGTGACACAACAAGGTGAGGGACATGGCAGGAAGCAGGTGAGTGAATGCCAGCTAACAGACGCTGCCATGATGGATCTGAAATGACAGGTGCTCTTTAAATCTAAGGACTCATTCTTGCTGGTAGGTAGAATCTTTAATATTATTATTTATTTTATTTATTTATTGGTTCGATTTATATGCCGCCCTTTCTCCAGAGACTCAGGGCGGCTTACAATGCGTTAAGCAATAGCTTTCATACTTTTGTATATACCTGCTTAGTAGGGCTTTCGGGGGGCCCCTAAGCGGTGTTCTTTTTTTATACAAAGTCATGCAAACAAAATGAAGGCTTCCTGTTTAGCTTGCAGAGCTTGGATTCATTGAATGAATATTTACACCAAAAGTGTAAATATTGTAGAATATACAGCCTCACGCTACATAACTAAGCTCCATTTCATGCTGAATAAACTAAATTAATGTATCTTAAAAAAGAAAGCTATCTTTAGACAGATTTTTACTCCAAAAGCATTTTATTAAAATACATTTGATAAAAATATAAAAAATCCGATTTAAATTTTAAAAATCCTATTTTTTTTTAAATTTAAAAAAAAAATCATGGATTTTTATCCACCCTGTCTCCTCCACATCCTTTCTAGCAACATTCGCTGATTTTAACTCAATTCGCTCCCCTTGGATGTCGCATCTCAGCCACCACCAGACAGTTTTCCAGGCCTGGGGAGGCATGGAGGCTCTTCCAGCCAATTCTTCCTGTTGCGGGTGCAGGAAAACTCCCCAAAACTACCTCTGCAGCTGAGAGAAGCTTGAAGAGTGAAGCTTGATCCTAATTAGCTTCACAAGATCACCAGCTGCTGCATCAGTTTTAAACGTTTGCTAACTTGAGGACCTAACTTGATGGCCCTTGAGGACCATCCGGAGGTTTCAGCTGGTACAGAATGCAGCCGCGCGGATCGTGATGGGTGGTTCCCGATATGCCCATGTTACACCTCTCCTGCGCGACTTGCATTGGTTGCCGGTTGCCCTCCGGGTGAGATTCAAGGTGCTGGTGATGATCTATAAAGCCCTACATGGCTTAGGTCCATGATATTTGTCGGACCATCTGCAATCAGCAACAGCTCCCCATCGCCTGGTGCGTTCTCACAGGGAGGGCCTACTCAGGGTGCCGTCAGCTAGACAGTGTCGACTGGCGACCCCTAGAGGCAGAGCTTTCTCTGCGGGTGCTCCCACCCTCTGGAACTAACTTCCTCTGGGGCTCCGGTTGGCTCCTGACCTCCGCATCTTCCGCCGCAACTTGGTTGTTCAGCCTGGACTGGGGGGGTTAACATGTATTTTAACGCGTTTTTATTCGGTTATTTTATTGTTGCGAGCCGCCCTGAGTCCTACAGAGATAGGGCGGCATATAAATCAAATCAAATAAATAAAATAAATAAAACTTCATCCCATTAATAAAAGAATAAAATATGGGACAAAAACTTGAATTTTCCCCCACCCCACATTGCTTCCAAGCACATCTAGACAGGAGATATTATTTTTCCACCTCCATTCTTGCAGGGCCTAAATCTCACTAGAGGGCAGAATTGCTCTGAGGAGCCAGTTTCGAGAGGAGTCAAGATTCCAGCGTTGAATATTCCCAGGCAGTTTGGGCAAAAGATTTGGAGGGTGCTAGCTGGTAGAAAGTTAATCTAAAGAGTCCTGGGCTTTAATAGTTGGCTCTCAATTCCTCTCCCAGGCCCAGAAAGGAGCAGGCCTGGAGACCAACTACTTGCCCGTAACTCTCAGCTGCTGGGCTGCTTGCCTGGGACTCCTACCTCTTCCCACATCCAAATCACATGAGGTCCTCACTTAATGACCCACGGGGTCCTGGAATTGCAACAGCAACTGGAACTGCCAGGATTGCCCTCACGGAACAATGTGGTCATGTGATGTCATTTTTTATAAACACATTGCATAACAGTGGAAATTCTGGCACCAATTGCTGTCACAACCCAAGAACTACCCATACTCCTTTTACAAACTCAAGAGAGGGCTGGAAGAGTCATTCCCCCACTTCTGGACAGTTGGCATCCTGGCTGGCTTTAAGAAACAGCAGTTTCTTATGCATAAGAAAATCATGAGAGGTTTTCCTGGCAGAGGAATTAAAGGCTTTGCTGCAGATTAAGATCTTTTCTAAGTGCAGTTAAGAGGGCAATGAAAAGTTGGCAGCCTGGGAGTTCAACTCACCCTCTGCTTCCAGCTCTGACTTTGCCACCTGGAGAAAGGGCTGTGAAGGAGAAAGGCACCTGGGCTCTTCTCAGTCTGGCTTCAGGTTGGGGCACATCACCAAAATGCCATTGGTTGCAATTCTCATGGACTTTTAGAGGGTTTGCGATAGACGGGATGCAACCATTATGTCCCTTCTAGACCTCCCATCAGGTTTCATACCATCCAACAGGATATCCTTCTGGACCAGCTTTTCAGGACTGGAAATGGGAGGCACTTTATTATGGTGGTTCTACTTCTGTCTCCATGGCTGTTTCCAGTGTGGGTAGAAGGGGACAAGACCTGGCCCTGAAATTTGGGATGCCCCAGGGCTCAAGCCTATTGCTGTTGCTTTTTCATATCTACATGGAACTGCCGGGGAGGCCATCCACCTTATACCAAATTATGTACAAGTAATCTGTCATTTATAAGATTTCATTTAGTGACCATGTGATGGCTAAGTATTGGGGATGAAATTGGGATATTCAAAGAAATGAGTGGTATAATGAAATTTGCAGTATGGCAACAAATTATAAATTAACAAGAGAAATTAAATTTTAAAAAGGGATAATTAAAGTAAACTATTATAATGAAATATGGGGGAGGGGGTGGAAGGCAAAGGGAATAAACCTACTCAAGAATATAAGTTGTTTTGGAGCGGATAAGGGCACAATTGAAATATATTGTATAACTTTTAGTTTTTATAGAAGAAATATAAGGAAAAAAATGTTCTCCGGGGGGGGGGGTGTGTGCACTGTAAGATTTGTATTTTTTTTCCTTTATTTTTTTCCTCTTTTTTTTTTTTTTGTATTTTGAGTTACAGTAGAACCTCTGGTCACAACCATAATTTGTTCCCCAACTTTGGTCTCAACCCAATTTGGTTGTGACCCGAACCTAACCAAAATTAACGCAGTGGCCACACGTGGGGCACTGTTGTTTGTAAACAAACAGGATATTTGGCGCTTACAAAAACACCCCGATTTGGTCGTGGTCAGAAGTGTTCATGACCAGAGGTTCTACTGTATACGTATTATTTGTATGCAAAATTAAAAAGTCTTGGCCCAGAAATTTGGGGTGCCCTTGGACTTAAGCCTGTTCCTGTGGCTTTTTCACATCTACATGGAACGGCTGGGGGAGGTTATCCAGCTGATGATACCGAATTATGTAGAGGTAGTCTGGGACTTGTAACATTTCATTTAGCGACCATTTGAAGTTACAACAGCACTGAAAAAAATGACCATTTTTAGCACAACCATTGCAGCATCCCCATTGTCACATGTTTAAAATTCAGAAATTCCATTCTATTCCAAAAAGAATCATACAAGAAATTAAATGGTAAATTGCTCAGCTGAGATTCAAATGAGAGACAAATTTCTTCTACACACATCAAATTTTGCCTCAAATGCAATTTATTGTGTGTGATAAAGGAGGAATTTTGTGCAAAACAATTTTTGTCTACAATCTGGGTAGTTGAATGGTTACTCCCCTATGTGTAACCTTACATGATTTATAAGGCTAGACCTAGTACTGAAATCTTTCCCACAATCCGGACATTCATACGGTTTCTCTCCTGTGTGAGTCCTCCAGTGTATCACCAAATGGGAATTCTGATTGAAACATTTCCCACATTCAAGACACTCATATGGTTTTTCTCCTGTGTGAGTCCTCTGATGTTCCACTAGGTGGGAATTCTGACTGAAACATTTCCTACAATCTGGACACTCATATGGTTTCTCTCCTGTATGAGTCCTTTGATGAATCACCAGGTTGGAATTATCCTGGAAACTTTTCCCACAATCCAAACACTCATATGGTTTATCTCCTGTGTGAGTCCTCCGATGTCTCACCAGGTGGGAATTCCGACTGAAACTTTTCCCACAATCTGGACACTCATATGGTTTTTCTCCTGTATGAGTCCTCTGGTGAATCACCAGGTTGAAATTATCCTGGAAACTTTTCCCACAATCTGAACACTTATATGGTTTTTCTATTGTGTGAGTCATCCGATGTCTCACCAGGTGGGTATTCTGACTGAAATTTTTCCCACAATCTGGACACTCATATGGTTTCTCTCCCATATGAGTCCTCTGGTGAATCAACAGGTTGGAATTATCCTGGAAACTTTTCCCACAATCTGAACACTTATATGGTTTTTCTATTGTGTGAGTCATCCGATGTCTCACCACGTGGGAATTCTGACTGAAACTTTTCCCACAATCTGGACACTCATATGGTTTTTCTCCTGTATGTGTCCTCTGGTGAATCACCAGGTTGGAATT
>WNWU01000120.1:65514-79200 GCA_012654045.1 Ptyas mucosa | reverse complement strand
TCTGGACACTCATATGGTTTTTCTCCTGTATGTGTCCTCTGGTGAATCACCAGGTTGGAATTATCTTGGAAACTTTTTCCACAATACGAACACTCATATGGTTTTTCTACAGTGTGAGTCCTCCGATGTCTCACCAGGTGGGAAATCTGACTGAACCTTTTCCCACATTCTGGACACTCATATGGTTTCTCTCCCGTATGAGTCCTCTGG
Source organism: Ptyas mucosa (assembly GCA_012654045.1). NCBI lineage: Eukaryota > Metazoa > Chordata > Lepidosauria > Squamata > Colubridae > Ptyas > Ptyas mucosa. Next base: position 78,990 of record WNWU01000120.1, on the reverse strand, counting down.
TGAATCACCAGGTTGGAATTGAGACTGAAACTTTTCTCACAATCCGGACACTTGTATGGTTTCTCTCCTGTGTGAGTCCTATGGTGTACCACCAGGCTTGAATTCTGAGAGAAACCTTTCCCACAATCACAGCACTTATATGGTTTCTTTCCAGAATGAGTCCTCTGATGAATCACCAGGTGGGAATTCTGACTGAAACTTTTCCCACAATCTGGACACTCAAATGGTTTCTCTCCCGTGTGAGTCCTCTGGTGAATCACCAGGTTGGAATTCTGACTGAAACCTTTCCCACATTCTGGACACTTATATGGTTTCTTTCCTGAATGAGTCCTCTGATGAACCGCCAGGTGAGAATTCTGACTGAATCTTTTCCCACAATCTGAACATTTATATGATTTTTCTCCTGCGTGAGTCCTTTTGTGTATCACCAGGTCAGAATTCCTAGTGAAACTTTTCGCACAAGACGGACATTCAAAGAGTTTGTCCCCAGTGCGAGTCCTCTTGTGTCTCACCAGATTGGTCTGCATGCTAAATCTTTTGCCACATTGGGAGCACTGTTTGAGCTTCTCTTCAGTATGGGTGCTTCCATGAATCACGAGGAAGGTTTTTTGAGTAAAGCTTTTGTCGCACTCCAAATATTTGTATGGGTTTTCACTGGGTGGATCCTCTCGTCCATAATCAACTGTGATCTGCAATCTGTGTTTTTCCCACAATAGGTAGACTGTGGTGAGTCTTCCCACACTGATATTCTTGGACTCTTGAGGAGGCCAAAAATATTTCTGATATTACTTGGTGGTTTTTGATTCAAGCCAGCCTTTCGTTCGTGAAAGACGTTCATTGATACCTGTCCATTTTGGCTGTCCAAGGAACCATTTCATTCCCACTGACTTCCAGTTATTTCCACTTTTTCTTTATTTGGATCTTATCCCCCTTGACTTCTTAGGTAATGTTTGCTTCAGTTCCACATACTCTATTTTTTCCAGCTCAAAACTTTGGTCTTGTTATTTTCTCCCTTGTCTCTCATCTGCTGAGGAAGGAGAAGAGTTTTTAAACTTACTGCCCTCCCCTCAGAAGCTTCATTTCGGCCTGCAACGTGCCAGAAACAACCGGTGGAAGACTGAATGGAGCTCCAGAGGGGCTGATTCACCCCTCAGAAGCTGCATTTAGGCTGGCAACGGGCAGGACGAATGTTGCAGAGCCTTTGCAGTTGTTCATAAGGGCAAACATAAGTGGTGCTGCAAGAGTCGTAGTTTTGGGGCTTGTTCATAAATGCTAGGGGCCCCTTATTGCATAGCTTTGAAAGTTCGCTAGGGGAACACTCGTAACTTGGAGACTACCAGTACAGTTGGTCATCCACTTATAAGAGTTCTTTCAGAAGAACTTGAAGTTATAACAGCACTGAAAAAGTAACTTATAATCAATTTTTTTGACACCTACGGGTCTTGCAGCATCCCTGTGGTCATGTATTGAAAATTCAATTGCTTGGCAATTGAGTCATATTTATGACTAATACTTACCATATTTTTCAGAATATAGGACACACTTTTTTCTCCCCTAAAAGTGGGTGAAAATTGTGGTGCTTCTTATACAGTGAATGTTGCTGAAGCCCCGCCCACCATTCAGCCGCCATCCTTCAGCCGTTTTCGGCTTCTGCGCGTCGCATTTTTGGCCCCCGCACGCTCCGTTTTAGACCCATTCCAGGCTGTGGGAACCGCCACAGCACATTGCTGCTGATCGCCACCTTCGCGCATCACGTTTTCAGCCTCTGCGGGTCGCATTTTCAGCCTCCGCATGCCCCGTTTTTGGCCTCCCTGCTGCCTGGAACCGACCGAAAACACAACACACAGAGGTGGCGATTGGTGGTGATGTGCTGTGGCGATCTCCACAGCCTGGAACAGGTCTAGAACGGAGCATGTGGAGGGTTGAAAACGCAATGTGCAGAGGCGGCTGTGGTGATCTCCACAGCCTGGAACAGCTGAATCAGGCTGCAATAACATGCTGAAGTTGATCAGCCTGTTTGCTGTAAGGATGCTAGCCAGATGAATACCAATGTATGCTGGTTGGCAGAGGCAGAATTTTTTTTTTCTTGCTTTCCTGCCCAAAAACTAATGTGCGTCTTATAATCCGGAGCATTTTATACCAAAAAATATGGTATATTATACCCCTGTGCCCTGGAGTAACATGACCCCCTTTCGCAACCTTCTGACAAGCAAAGTCAATGGAGAAGCCAGATTAACTACTGCAGTGATTCATTTAAGAAGTATGCCAGGAAAGGTCATAAAATGGGGCAAACTGACTTAATATATGTTTCAGTTAGCAACAGAAATTTTGGGTTCGGGACTTCCGGTGGGACTGCGACATCGCCGGACGCTTCTTTTTGAAGCGCCAGCCCAGGGCTTCGTAGAACCGCAAGAACAGCGACTACCGGCTGTCTTGCGGTTTGAAAACTTTCCCCCTGGTATGAGGGGGGAAAGTGAGTAGACGGGTGGGGTAGAGCTCCCTGAGAGTGCCAGATTTTACCTATAATCTGGCGCTCGAAGATGAGAGCTCCCCGTTAAGCCTGTCAGTACTCCGGACCCTGGATGTCTCTGCTTTGCAGAGCTAGATGTCGTTACCATCCCAGCAACCAATTTTAAACAAATACTTCCTGAATCAAGCTGGCGGAGCACAAGTTGCACGAATGAAACAGCAAGTACTTTTTTTTCTTTTTTTTTTAACTCCAAGGATTTACTTTTTTTAAAAGATTTTCCTTAAGTGGAAAGTGAAAGCAAGATGGCGTTTGAGTTTCAACGGGGCGTGAAGAAGTGAAAGTTAAAAGTAATTATTGATAAGCCCCTGTTTGAAACGTAAAACTCCTTTTTGAAAAGTGGATGAAATAAGAAAGGATGTAATAATAATAATTCAAGCAGCAATACAAATTACAAATTGTAAAGGGTCTTTTTTTTTCTTGAAACTCTTTTTTTCCCCTTTTTTTTTCTGTCCTTCTGGAAGGGAAGGAAGAAGGGGGGCAAGATGGCTGGTCTTTTTGAAAGCAAAGAAAGCAAAGGAGGGTTAATTAACCCTCAATGGTCTGATTTTGAGGAAGCTTTCAGTTCAATTACCTCTGCTTTATTGAAAAGAATTGATACTATATTTCAAGCTTCTCAAGCTGGAAACAATGAAAAACATGGAAATACTGAGTTGCAATCTAGCAGTGGGGGATTGAATGAAGAGTTGGGAGATGTAAAAAAACAACAACAGATCATAGCAGATTTTACAGAGGAGAGAAAGATGAATGCTGAGCAGAATAAGGAGCAAGAAATTTTGGTTACACAAATTTTTTTTTATAAAACTCAATCTGCATTTAAAGAGCTGTTTCCAGAAGAAGCTACATTTCTGCAAAAATTTTATAATATGCAATCCCAAAAACCGCAAAATTTTACTGAAGTTAAAAAAGGCAGAGGGATCAAAGTTAAGAAGAAAGTTCGTAAAAAGGAAAAGAAGAAAGACTGGAGAAATGGAAAATAACCCTGCTTGATGAGATGATGGTCCTTAAAAAGTATTGTTTAACTGTTTAAAGATTTTGAATTTTTGGAAAAAAAAAAGCAGACAGCAGTTTAATGCCAGTTAACTAAGTGATGAGCGACGATGAGGAGGCAATCTACAGCTGTATTGGAATATTTTGAGAAGAATAAACAGATCACAGCAATGCTGGTGTGTTGGGCTGTGAAATATGCCCTGACTTGAATGATTTGGAATATTTTATTAAGGACTGTAATAAATCTGGATCTAACTGTAATCGCAGAAGTTTTATTGAATATAGTAAATTGGAGTTTCCTGTTTGATGGTAATAAATATAAGGCAAAAGGACTATGGACCTAGAGCAATTGCAGGTGATCTGGTGGTTTCCTTAATACGTCTGATGAATTTACTAATCTAATTTTTGACTGGATTTGATGGATACTATTTTAAATATAATTATAAAGTCACTCGGGGGGGGGTTTATAAAGAAGCAATTTTTTATTTAGGTGGGTAGACGCAAATGAAGATATTCTATATGCTGTTGGAAGATGTGAAGACAAGAAGATTAGCAACTGATTTAATCTAGTATCTGTATTGATAAATTAATAAGAGGTTTGATTGTTATATTTTTTTTAATTAAAAATTTATTATTTTTTTTATTAAGTGTTTTAACTATAACTGGACCTTGATGGTTTAAAAATGGAGGACAGAAGATTTTATATAGTATTTTATTTTAAATTTGGGTTTTTTTGAATGAGGGTTTCTTTTTTTGTTGTTGTTGGGTTTTTTTTCTTTGTTTTAAATGAAAGAAGTTATAAAATATCTTGTTAAATTGTATAGACTTAATAATTTGTTAAGTATTAATTAGCTATATTGAGTAATGATAGGTTTGATTAGGTAATACTTAATTGTTTTATTAACTGCTGTAATTATAAATGGAGATTAATTCTGTTGAATTAGATGGAATAAGAAGAAAGAAGACTTGCTTTCCTTTTATCTACTTGTTTAATGATTATGATTATGATAAGTGTGAAATGGAGTTTAATTTAGAGAATTTGAGCTGTATTTTATCTTGTATTTGCTCTGGGAAGTCGGGGGGGTGGTTGGGGAGGGGGGAGAAAATGTATGTAAAACTTTTAAAACTTTTTCAATTAAAAAAAAAGAAATTTTGGGTTCGATTGTGATCATAAACTGAGGATTAACTAGAATGAAATACAGAACAAATCCTTGAAGTGCCCACCCATGTTGCTTCCGAACATATCTACTGTGCTTCCCTGAAAAAGAGACCCAACCAGAAAATAAGCCTCAGCTAAAGTGTCCTGTGTTGATGGCTCTCAATCACCCTCAAAACCTCTCTACATCCCAACATTTTATGACTGATTTCCTTTGGCTCCAAAGGATTTAGGAGACAGAAGCACCAGCAGGCCAGAGGCGCCAAGGGATCTAGCCTCACTCCTGCTCACCAGGGCCATGTGTAAGATTTTAAGTCTGCTAAATGCCATGTGTTTTTGTATTTTCCTTAGCACAGAAATCTCCATTAAGTCAAAGTGAGTGAGACACAGCAAGGTTTAGAAAAAGAGAGCTGGAAAAGAAGCTGCCTGTATTTGGTAAACTAAACTAAGACACTTTTCAAATAAATGTTGAAAAAAGAACGGTAGTAAATCACACATATATACATGCCTATTCACACAGAAATACACAACTAAGAATTTGTTCCATGTGAACCATTATGTGTACTTCAGGGTGCAAACTGCCCCAGAAGTGCATTCACTCAAGCTTTTTTTGATCCAGTTTTGGAAAGGTGGGGGACATTAACAGATGAAATGATGCCCAAATCCTGTGCAAGATTGAATGCAGCCGTTTTGCCCGTGAAACTCCTCGCTTGCCAGGAAAACAACATGTCAATAACATCACAAGGAATGAAAGTGTTACGTGAAGGGCGAGGGAGATAGGCGGTTAAAAAATATGATTTTTTAAAAAATCTCCCCAAACTCCCAGCAGAAAATCACAGGCAGCTGTTTCAAATCATAGAGCATAACAGCATTAGGGGAGAGAAAGAATATGCTGCAGCAGCAGCCCCCATGTTTCAGCTCTGTCCCTTCGCTGCTTCTATGTACAACATGGAGGAACCGAAAAGGCCCGACTTGCTCCCGGCTTCTCCTCCGACCTTCCCTCCACTCACCTCCCAGGAGCCGCTTCGACCCCTTGAAACAGCACAAGAGCCTCCGCCGACGCCATTATCCTCCCCGTGGGTCAACCGGAAAAGGAAGTCCCTCTGCCCTTCGCCTCCTCTCCTCCACATCCCCTCTAGCAATCCAATACTTTATCGTTTCCATTCGTTCCAGCTCAGCCTCTAGATCCCACCCCCAGTAGACTATCCATGCCACTACTATGGTACTGTATTCGCTTGCTGTCTTAGGCGCGAGAGTCGCTTCTTTGAAGAGCGCCATCTAGCGACATAAGGTTGAAAATCACGCTCGTTCTATTTCTACTCTAAAGCAAAATGATTTCATTGATTTCCGTGCTTCCTTCTCTGCCATCCAGTCACATCCGGCTCGTATCCAGCATATGGATAGTTTTTGTGCAGGACAAACTATCCTAAATCTTTTCTTTCAGGTCTCCCAAGAGGCCACCCACTGTCCCAGTTGCTCAATCTAAACCCAAGGAAAGCGTCCAAGGCAGGTGAATGACTATAATAGCCAACCAGAAAGTGGACCTCCCTGATTGATTGATTGATTGATTGGTTGATTTGATTTATATGCCGCCCTTCTCTGGAGACTCAGGGCAGCTTACAATGCGTTAAGCAATAGCCTTCATACTTTTGTATATACCTGCTTAGTAGGGCTTTCGCCCCCCCAAGCGGTGTTCTTTTTATACAAAGTCAGCATATTGCCCCCACAATCCGGGGCAGCACCCTAAAAGTTCATAAAGTTTTTGTGTCTGTGTGGCCTTAAATGGTTGCCAGCTTCTTGCTATTAATAGAATAATGAAATACTGGAGCAACTCTGAAGCACCCACTGGCATTGCCTCTGAGCCACATCTAGATAGGAGGTAGATATGATCTTCCTGTCTGTTTCATTGGGGAGTCTAAATCTTCCTAGGCAGTAGAATTGCTCAGAGCAGCCTCCCCAATTCCCAACATTATTACCTTTCAGCCTCATTTATTCCCAAGCAGCTGGAGCAAGACACTTTGCAGAAAGCTGGTCTAAGAATTCCTGTCCTTTTTTTTAGCAGTGGTTTTAGGGGAGGTCAAAATTTCTTTAAATCCTCATTCATTTGATGAATGAGTTCTTGTGGCTCTACTGAAGGATGGTGGTGGGAGCCTTATGCTTTGAGGCTGCTTTTCTTCACCTCTAACTTGAGTTTCAGTCAAGGCAGGGGTGAAATCCAGCAGGTTCTGACAGGTTCTGGAGAACCGGTAGCGGAAATTTTGAGTAGTTCGGAGAACTGGCAAATACCACCTCTGGCTGGCCCCAGAGTGGGGTGGGAATGGAGATTTTGCAGTATCCTTCCCCTGCCACACTCACCAAGCCATGCCCACCAAGCCACACCCACAGAACCGGTAGTAAAAAAAAATTGGATTTCACCATTGAGTCAAGGTGGAGGGAATTATGAACAGTTCTAAATATCAGTCAATTTTGGGAGAAAACCTTCAAGTCTCTGCCAGAATCCTGAAGATGAAGAATAATTCCACCTTTCAATAAATTAGAACAGGGGTGTCAAACTCAGATCGTTACGTGAAGTATCACAACTTTTTCCCCATTTGCTAAACCGGGGATGGGCGTGGTCAGTACATGACACATTTGGCCCACGGGCCGGGAGTATGGCACCCCTGACCTAGAACATACTTCCAAGTCAATAAAACAATGGCTTAACCAGAAGATGATCAAAGTTTTGGAATGGCCCGACTAGAGCCCAGACATGTGCGGTGACTCTCACAAACTGAAATATTTGGAGCATTTTGCAAGGAAGAGTGGGCAAAGATTCTCAAGGCTGGATGTGCCATGCTGATCGGCTCTTCCCCCAAAAGTTTGCATACTGTTAGAAAACCAAAATGTGCTTCAAGAAAATATTAGTTTAAGGCAGTGGTGGGATTCAAGTAATTTAACAACCGGTTCTCTGCCCTAATGATTTCTTCCAACAACCAGTTTGCCAAACTGCTCAGAAAGTTAACAACCGGTTCTCCCGAAGTGGTGCAAACTGGCTAAATCCCACCACTGGTTTAAGGGTGTGTGTCATTACGAAACCATGTTGTTGTAAGTTTCTATTGTCATTTCTTCCCAGTAAAAGATTTCAGTTTGAGTTTCAATTGAACTATACATCTTATAAGTTATTTGAAAGCTGGAAAAAATTCTGAGGTCTGATTTTGTTACATCCCGCAAACCTGGCATTTTACAAGGGGTGTGTAGACATTCTATATCCACTATATATCTGGAAGTTTGGGGGATAAGATTATATTCAGATGTATACACAGAGAGAAATACAAATATACACACCTACAAAGGTGTATATATGTAGAGAAAATCCACATATATTTTAGTCTGAAAAATGTCCCAAAATGGCTACAGTCAAACCTTTTGAGCTACTTTTAGAGATGTGGGCTTTAACTGATGCTGAAAGCCCCCGCAAAATTTGAAGCACCAGTTTTGCCCATGGAAGTCTTCAGCTCACAATAAGGACAGAAAATACTGCCCAAAACCTCTCTTGTGACATACCCATTGAAGTAGTCCTCACTTACTGACTGCAATTGGGACTGGCATCTGTGTCACTAAATAGCCCATTCATTAATCATGTCGCATGATAGTGCCAACCTATATCTCCGTAATGGCGAACCTATGGCACGGGTGCCACAGGTGGCACGTGGAGCCATATTGGTGGGCACACGAGCTCAGCTCTGGCAAGCATGAGTGCGCTGGCCAATTGATTTTTGGACCTTCAGGGCCCACCAGAAATCAGGAAACATGCTGTTTCCAGCCTCTGGAGGGCCTCTAGGAAGGGTGGAGAAGGCTATTTTTGCCCTCCCCAGGCTCCTAGAAAGGCTCTGGAGAGAGCAAAAAATGGGCCTACTGGGCCCACCGTGTCGTCACATGCCAAAAGCAGGGGGGGCATGAGGGGTGTGTGCATAGAATTATGGATGTGGGCACATGTGCGTGTGTCCCCCCCACTCCCCCCCTGCTTTTGGCAACCAAAAATATTAGCCATCACTGCTATATCTTCTCTGCGGTTGTTAACCTAATCACTGTGGGTTGTTAAAGGTACTTTCAAATGACTGTGACTGGCGACTTCTTGCCAGTATCCCCTTGTCAGAAGATAGCTGGGAAGGTCACAAACGGGATCATAAATGTGCACCTGTGGCAGCACCCAAATTGATGCAACTCCTTTTCCTGGACCTTCAGAACCACAGGAAGGGCTGAAGTGCAGTCCCTGAAGAAGTGCCACCATGGCCACAAATTGGTGGACCAGGTGTATGTCTGCTTTTACAGTGCGGTAGTAATTTTGAAGGCTCAGGGAAGAAATGGTAAGCGAGGACTCCCGACACAACTGAACCTCACAAAAGATCCTTAACAGCTATTTTTTTAAAAAAACTGCTGGCTTAAGAACGGTTCAACCTGGTTAATACATTGATGAGGCTCCAATAGGAGCTAAACATGGAAGTAAAAGAAAGTAAAATCCCAGAAAAGACCAGTCTAGAGAAAAAAAGGACTGGGGGGACATGATAGCAGTATTCCAGTTCTTGAGGGGCTGCCACAAAGAAGAGGGGGTGAAATTATTCTCCAAAGCACCGGAGGGCAGGACAAGAAACAATGGTTGGAAACTGATCAAAAAGAGAAGCAATCTGGAATTATGGAGAAACTTCCTTACTGTGAGGACTATTAAACAATGGAACAGCTTTGCTTCAGAAATCGTGGGAGCTCCATCACTGGAGGTTTTTAAGATGAGTGGACATTTACTTACCTGAAATGGTATAGGTCCGTGATGGCAAACCTATGGCACGGGTGCCACAAGTGGCACGTGGAGCCATAACAGTGGGCACACGAGCTCAGCTCCGGCATGCATGTATGCTCTGACCAGCTGATTTTCGGGCCTTCTGGGCCCACCAGAAGTCAGGAAACACGCTGACTCCGGAGGGCCTCTGGGGGGGGGGGGAAGGCCGTTTTTGCCCTCCCCAGGCTCTTAGAAAGGCTCTGGTGCCTGGGGAACAGCAAAAAACGGGCCCACCATGTCATCACATGCCAAAAGCGGGATGGAGCATGGGGGGCGAGGCACACAGAATTATGGATGTGGGCACGCGTGCGTGTGACCTCCCCCTGCGTTCCCCCTGCTTTTGGCACATGATGGCAAAAAGGTTAGCCATCACTGGTATAGGTTCTCCTATTTGAACAGGGGGCTGGACTAGAAGACCTCCAAGGTCCATTCCAGCTCATTCATTTCATTCATTCGTTCATTCCAATCCCATATTCATGGTGCCAAGAAAATATCATGTCCATAAAATCCCAAGGAATCAATCTTAGCTTGAAGACTTTTTAAATCTTCCAGCAGCAAAAAAATTGCCGGCATCAGTTTTAAAGCCTACAGCAACGGTGGAATAAAATATGGAGTGGGAAGGAATATGTAACAGCCTAGTTCCTTCTCTGCTTTTACACCGTGGAGGAAGCCAAAGTCTTGCTCCCGGTTTTTTTCCTGACCTGCCCTCAACTCACCTTCCAGCTGCTGCTTCAACCCTGTGAAGAGCATGACTGCTGGCTCCATCCTCGGCTCCTATCCTCTAGTCGAAATTCCTTCTAGCAATATTCGCTTGTTTTAACTCTATCACGCCCATTGGATATCGGCTCTGAGCCACCACCAATACCGCTACGATTTTCCAGGCCTCTTGTGGTGTTAGAACGCTATCTAGTGACATAAGACTGAAAATACGCTCATTCCGTCCCTATCTGATGCTTTTAAGATTTTTCTAAAGTGCCATTTTCCACTCTTAACCATCACATCCATAACTTTTCTCCAGGATGATCTAGCCCCAGTCGACAGACTTTGGGGTCTTCCAGGGATGTCCTCATCATGCCTGGGACTCCTACTTCTTCCCTTATCCAAATCATATGAGGTCCCCACTTAATGACCCACAGGTTGCTAGAATAGCCATGGCAACTGGAACTGCCAGGATTGCCCTCACTAAGCAATGTAGTCACATGATGTCATATTTTATAACCTCATTGCATAGCAATGGAAATTCTGGCACCAATTGCTGTCACAACCCAAGAAATACCCATATTTCTTTTACAAGCCGAGGAGAGGGCTGGAAGAGTCATTTCCCCACTTCTGGACACTTGCCGTCATGACCGTCTTGATACCTCCAACAGCAGTTTCTTATGCATAAGAAAATCATGAAGGGTTTTCCTGCCAGAGGAGTTCAAGGCATTTCTGCAGTTTAACATCTTTTGTAAGTGCATCTGAAGAGGGCAATGCAAGGTTGGCAGCCTGGGAGTTCAACTCACCCTCTGCTTCCAGCTCTGACTTTGCCACCTGGAGAATGGGCTGTAAAGGAGAAAGGCACCTGGGCCCTTCTCAGTCTGGGTTTACGTCAGAATATTCATAAACTGGGATAGACATGGCAACAGGTCAGCCATTGGGGACTGGCTGGAATAAGACGTAGTAAAAAGGTCAGCCAATGAATTAGCATGGCAACAGATCAGCCAATGGAAGCTGAATTGGAAACTGAAACCGGAAGGAGCCTGGGCATGGCTCTGCAGATCTGGAACTGTGCTGAGAACCAAACAAGTCTGGGTTTATCTGCTCTGCTGAATTGAAACTAAGAACTGTTCTCTCCTCTGCCTGTAACTCTCTACCACAGTGATGGCTAACCTTTTTGCCATCGCGTGCCAAAAGTGGGGGGAGTACGGTGGGGTCACACGCACGCGTGCCCACATCCATAATTCTACGTGCCCCGCCCCCCCCTATGCTCCCCCCGCTTTTGGCACGTGATGGCATGGTGGGCCCATTTTTTGCTCTCCCCAGGCTCCAGAGTCTTTCTAGGAGCCTGGAGAGGGCAAAAACGCCCCCCCAGAGCCCCTCCGGAGGCTGGAAACTCTGTGTTTCCTGACTTCTGGTGGGCCCAGAAGGCCTGAAAATCAGCTGGCTGGCACACGCATGCGTGCCGGAGCTGGGCTCGCGTGCCCACCGATATGGCTCCGTGTGCCACCTGTGGCACCCGTGCCATAGGTTCGCCATCACGGCTCTACCACATTATAAGAATCTGCTGTTGTTATTGTAGATTTACTTCATGTGTTACTATGTATATAAAGAAGCTAATGAATCCTGCTGAATCAGTGTACCTGTGTGTGCTTTTTGCATTTGATTTTGCAATAAACTATGACAGTTCAGGCCAGGGAACATCACCAAAATGCCATTGGTTGCAATCCTCATGGACTTTTGGAGGATTTGAGATAGACGGGATGCAACCATTATGTCCCTCCTGGACCTCCCATCAGGTTTAAATACCATCAACCAGCTTTTCAGGACTGGAAATAGGAGACACTTTATTACAGTGGTTCTACCTCTGCCTCCATGGCTAGTTCCAGTGTGGGTAGGAGAGGCCAAGTCTTTTTCTCGCAACCATTGCAGCATCCCCATTGTCACACAATCAAAATTCAGAAACGTGGCAATTGAGTCATACTGTACTTGTGATAGTTTCACTGTCCTGGGGTCATGTGATCCCCTTTGAGGACTGAGCCGGTGCACAACCTGGGGGTCCTCCTGGACTCATGGCTCCTGCTTGAGAACATCGTGACTGGGGAGACGGGCCTTGCAGATATTCATCTGGTCAGCCAATTATGCCATTTCCTGGACCAGGAAGGATTTCCACAGGGGGTCACTCATCCCTTGGTCACGTCCTGTATGGACAACTGCCCTAGGCTATTCAGAAACTTCAACTCGTCTGGAATGCAGCACCGCACAGAGTAATATGTATCCCTGGATTGCCCATGTAACATCATTGTAATGGAGCTGCACTGGATTAGTTTCTTTAAGGTACAATTTAACATGCTCGTCATCAACTTTTAAGCTAATCCTGTGGTTAATTTCTCCAATTTGACTCCTTACAAGGAGAAAGATAACCAGGTCTGAGCAAGAATGGCACCTGACATGAACATAATTAATAAGGCCAGGAGGCCTGGTTAGGTTCAAAATTGAACAAAAGCAAGAATCACCTTTTTGGGATTCCCAGATCATCAAAATGCCATCAACTTTACTAGAAGTGATCTGTATTTGCAGGACTACATTTTAAATGTGGAGGCTCTGTATTTTGCCACCAGCTACATATGGGATTCATTGGTTTCTGTAATAAGGTTTTATTGCTGTAAACCATATGGAGTCATATGAGTTGGGTTACCAGATACATTTTGTTACCGAATAAAAATACATAAATACATACATATCTTTATCCCCATTTATTATACGCAGAAATAACTCAAGGTGGCAAACATATCCAATCACCCTACCCTACCCTACCCCACCCCACCCCTCATGTTTGATACTAAGATCTGTTTCACTAAAAAAAATAATGCAAGAAATTAAATGGTAACTTGCTCAGCGACAAGAGACAAGAATCAAAATTCAAGATTCCTCTATACCCATCAACTTTTGCCTCAACTGCAATTTCGTGTGATAAGGAAGCAATGTTGTGCAAAATAATGTTTGTCTGCAGTCTGGGTAGTTGAATGATTACTCCCCTATGTGTAACCTTACATGATTTATAAGGCTAGCCTTAGTACTGAAATCTTTCCCACAATCCGGACACTCATATGGTTTCTCTCCTGTGTGAGTCCTCCAGTGTATCACCAAATGGGAATTCTGACTAAAACTTTTCCCACATTCAAGACACTCATATGGTTTCTCTCCTGTGTGAGTCCTCCGATGTTCCACCAGGTTGCAATTCCGACTGAAACTTTTCCCACAATCTGGACATTCATATGGTTTCTCTCC
>WNWU01000120.1:50733-65114 GCA_012654045.1 Ptyas mucosa | reverse complement strand
AGCCACATTTGCCCACCCCTGCCCTAGTGTTTATGAACAAGTCCTGAAACCAAGCTGTCTCAGGAATTCTGGGAGTTGAAGTCCACAGGTTGTAAAAGAGCCACATTTGCCCACCCTTGCACTAGGGGATGCTTATTGTGTAACTTCAAATGTTCGCTAAGGAAACACTCGTTACCTCGGGACTACCTGTACAGGTAGTTCTCCACTTACAATCGTTCTTTCAGTGACTGTTTGAAGTTATTAACAGCACTGAAAAAGTAACTGATAACCAATTTTTCCCCACCTATGAGTCTTGCAGCGTCCCCATGATGGAAATTCAGTTGCTTGGCAATTGACTTATATTTGTGACTCATATTTATATTATACCCCAGTGCCCTGGGGCAACGTGGCTCCCTTTCCTGACTTTCTGACAAGCAAGTCAATGGAGAAGCCAGATTTACATTGAGAGTTTGACTGATTTTTACTACTACAGTGATTCACTTAAGAAGTGTCAGGAAAGGTCGTAAAACGGGGGAAACTCACTTAATATATGTTTCACTTAGCAAGATAAATGTTGAGCTTGACTTCGCAAGTTGAGGATTATATGGAATGAAATACAGAACAAAACACGTTGCTTCCGAACACATCTACCGTGTTTCCCCAAAAACGAAGCCCAACCAGAAAATAAGCCCTAGCATAGTTTGCGCCTAATAGCAATAGGTCTTAGACTTATATATCGATTCACAATGCTTTACAACCCTCTCTAAGAGGTTAACGAGAGTCAGCCTATTGACCCCAACAATTTACCCACCTCGGAAGGATGGAAGGCCGAGTCAACCTTGAGCCTGGTGAGATTTGAACTGCCAAACTGCAGTCAGCAGAAGTTGCCTGCAGTACTGCACTCCAACCACTGCTCCACCAAGGCTCATAATATAAGTCCTACCCAAAAAATAAGCCACAGTTAAAATCGTCAGCTTGGAAGGTGCTTTTAATTTACAGGTAGAAAACCTGGTTACTAATAGTACTTCTCCTCCTCCTGCGGCCAGCTGGGACTCCCTGTGGAGTCCCAGCTGGCCTTGCCCAGCCTTCCCTACCAGGAAGGAAACTGCTGCCTCCCACAGGGCCCTTCCCTTCCTTTCTGCAGCCACAGCCCCACTTGGGCCCTGCAGGGCCACCAATCCCCGTGCGGAGCCTAGGCTGATGGGTAGCGAAGGGAACTGTTGGGGCGGTGGCTAGGCCTGCAGTGCCCTGATGCTGGGGATGGCCAGAATAGCCCCGTCCCTCTTGCTTCCGCTCCTGTTCTATTGCCGGTAGCCATGGCGGGGACACGCTTGTTTGCTTTAGTCCTGCAGTGGGAAAGAGGCAAGAAAACCGTAACTGTGAGAGGGACCTTGGAGTCCTAGCGAGCGATGATTTGAATATAAACCAGCAATGTGCAGCAGCAGCAGCAAGAAAAAGCTAGTAAACTCCTGAGTTGTATAAAGAGAGGCATAGAATCAAGAACACGTGGAGTATTACTGCCGCTTTACAAAACCCTAGTAAGACCACACCTGGAACACTGCAACCAATTATGGTCACCGTACTACTTAAAAGATGATGAGACCTTGGGAAAAGTTCAGAGAAGAGCAACTAAGATGATCAAAGGCCTAGAAACTAAACCATATACAGAACAGATGCAGGTTTTGGGTCTGGCTAGTGTAAAGAAAAGAAGAATTAGGGGTGATATGATACCAGAATTCCAGTATTTGAGTGGCTGCCACAAAGGGGGGGTGGTGGTATCAAATTATTCTCCAAAGCACCAGAAGGCAGGACAAGGAAATAATGGTTAGAAACTAATGGAAGAGAGAAGCAACCTGGAATTAAGGAGAAACTTCCAATCAGGAAGGACAATCAACCAATGGAACAGCTTTGCCTTGAGAAATCGTGGGAGCTCCATCACTGGAGGTTTTTAAGAAGAGACTGGACAGTCACTTGTCTGAAATGGTATAGGTTCTCCTACTTGAGCGGGGGGGGGGGGCTGGACTAGAAGACCTCCAAGGTCCCTTCCAGCTCTATGTCTATGTCTCTTCTATTCTTAATTCTATTCCTATTTTATTCATGGAAGGAAAAGAAAGTAAAATCCCAGAAGAGACCAGTGGCAGTTCAGTCCCATAATGTTGCCAGGAAAAGAACATGCCCGTAAAATACCCAAGGAATTCATTTTAATTTGAAGGAGACTTTTTAAATCTTCCAACCAGCAGAAAATTGTGGGTATCAGATTTAAGGACTGTAGCACCGGCGGAATAAAATCCGGGGTGAGAAGGGATATGTAGAAGCCTAGTTGTTACTCTGCTTTTACACAGCGGAGGAAACCAGGCGGTCCCAACTTGTTCCCGGTTTCTTTTCTGACCTGACCACGACTCACCTTCCAGCTGCTGCTTGGACCATAGGAAAAGCCAGACATCCACCCTCCACTCCTCCCACCGCCTATGGGAACCGAAAGAGGAAGCTCCTCTCCCCATCTCCTCTTTCCTCCTCTAAATCCTTTCTAGCAATATTTGGTGGTTTTAACTCTATCATTCCCGTTGGATGTAAGATCTCAGCCACCACCAATGCCGCTATTAGGCTGGAGGTTTTCCAGTGTGGCTCCATCTAGTGACGGAATGCTGAAAATACGTTCATTCTGTCCTAATCTGATGCTTTTAAGATTTTTTAATGAAGAGCTGTTGTCCACTGTTAAGCGACCACATCCATAATTTTTCTCCAGGACGATCTATCCAGAGGTGGGTTTCAGCAGGTTCTGACTAGTTCTGGAGAACCAGTAGCTAGTTCAGAGAACTGATAAATACCACCTCTGACTGGCCCCTCCCCTGTCTATTCTCTGCCTCCAGAGTCCCAGCTGATTGAGAGGGAATGTAGATTTTACAGTATCCTTCCCCTGGAGTGGGATGGGAATGGAGATTTTGCAGTATCTTTCTTCTGTTACACCAAGCAGAAGCCAAGCCACGCCCACCAAGCCATGCCCTGCCCACCAAACCACATCCAAAGAACCCGTAGTAAAAAAATGGGAATCCCACCACTGGATCTAGCCCCAGTCTGTCCTTTGGGGTCTTGCAGGGACCTCCTCATCCTCACTGCAACTGAGCCTGGAGCGTCATTTGCAAGAACTAAACCAAGAGAAAGCATCCATGGGGGCAATACAATGTGCCATCAGGCAACAAGAAAGTTCGCCTCCCTACAGGATCAGCAAAGACTATTCCAGCCAGTTCTCCACTTGGCGGTGCAGGAAAACCCCCCAAAACTAAGTTTGCAACTAAGGGAAGTTGAAAAGTGAAGCTTGATCCTACTTAGCTTCACAAGATTACAAGCTGCTGCATGAACTTTAAACGATTGCCAGCATCATCCCATTAATAAAAGAAAGAAATATGGGAGAAAACGTTAAATTCCCTCCCCCCCCCCCCATCATACATTGCTTGCAAACACATCTAGACAGGAGATATTATTTTTCCATCTGCATTCTTGCAGGGCCTAAATCTCACTAGAGGGCAGAATTGCTCTGAGGTTCCTGTTTCCAGAGGAGTCAAGATTCCAGCGTTAAATATTCCCAGGCAGTTTGGGCAAAAGATTTGGAGCGCGCTAGTTTGTAGAAAGCTGATCTAAAGAGTCCTGGGCTTTAATAGTTGGCTCACAATTCCTCTCCCAGGCCCAGAAAGGAGCAGACGTGGAGACCAACCACTTGCCTGTAACTCTCAGCTGCTGGCCTGCTTGCCTGGGACTCCTACCTCTTCCCACATCCAAATCATGAGGTCCTCATTTAATGACCCACAGGGTGCTAGAATAGCCATGGCAACTGGAACTCCCAGGATTGTCCTCATTAAGCAATGTAGTCACGTTATATTTTATCACCTCATTGCATAGCAATAGAAATTCTGACACCAATTGCTGTCACAACCCAAGAAATACCCATATTTCTTTTAAAAGCTGAGGAGAGGGCTGGAAGAGTCATTTCCCTCCTTCTAGACACTTGGCACCCTAACCGGCTTGATACCTCCAACAGCAGTTTCTTATGCATAAGAAAATCATGAAGGGTTTTCCTGCCAGAGAAGTTCAAGGCATTTTTGCAGGTTAACATGTTTTGTAAGTGCAGCTGAAGAGGGCAATGAAAGGTTGGCAGCCAGGGAGTTCAACTCACCCTCTGCTTCCAGCTCTGACTTTGCCACCTGGAGAATGGGCTGTAAAGGAGAAAGGCACCTGGGCCCTTCTCAGTCTGGGTTCACGTCAGAATATTATAATAGTTGGCTCTCAATTCCTCTCCCAGGCCCAGAAAGGAGCAGGCGTGGAGACCAACCACTTGCCCGTAACTCTCAGCTGCTGGCCTGCTTGCCTGGGACTCCTATCTTTTCCCACATCCAAATCACGAGATCGTCATTTAATGACCCACAGGTTGCTAGAATTGCCGTGGCAACCGGAACTGCCAAGATTGCCCTCACTAAGCAATGTAGTCACATGATGTCATTTTTTATAACCTCATTGCATAGCAATGAAATGGAAATCCTGTCAGAACCCAACAGAACTCTCCTGAGCGTTTACAAGCTCAAGAGAGGGTGGGAAGAGTCATTTCCCTCCTTCTGGACACTTGGCACCCTAACTGGCTTGATGCCTTCAACAGCAGTTTCTTATGCATAAAAAAATCATGAAGGGTTTTCCTGGCAGAAGAGTTCAAGGTTTTGTTGCCAATTTAGATCTTTTATAAGTGCATCTGAAGAGGGCAATGAAAGGTTGGCAGCCTGGAACTATAACTTACCCTCTGCTTGCAACTCATGACTTTGCTATCCGGAGAAAGGGCTGTGTAGGAGAAAGACACCTGGGCCCTTCTCAGCCTCGGTTAAGACCTGGACACCTCACCAAAATGGCATCTGTTGCAATGCTCATGGACTTTGGGAGGGTCTGAGATAGACGGGATGCAACCATTATGTCCCTCCTAGACTTCCAATCAGGTTTCAATACCATCGACCAGCTTTTCAGGACTGGAAATAGGAGGCAGTTTATTACAGTGGCTCTACTTCTGCCTCCATGGCTGATTCTAGTGTGGGTAGAAATCTTTTTCTCACAACCATTGCAGTAACACCCTTTGTCAGATGATGAACATTCAGAAATGGGGCAATTGAGTCTTATTTGTGATATGTCCTGGGGTCATGTGATCCCCTTTGGGGACTGAACAGGCACAGAATCTGGGGGTCTTCCTGGAATTATGGCTCCTGCTTGAAGAAATCGTGACCTTGCACAGATTCATCTGGTCAGCCAATTATGCGCTTTTCTGGACCAGGAAGGATTTGCACAGTCGGTCTTTCTTGTCTTGGCCACCTCCTGTACGGATTACTGCCCTGGACTATCCAGAAACTGCAACTGGTCCAGAATGCAGTAGTGCACACAGTAATGGTGTCCCTAGGTTGCCCATGTGACATCTTTGTAGTGGAGCTGCACTGGATTCATTTCTTTTAAAGTGCAAGTGAAGATGCTGGTCATCACCTTTTAAGCTATTCCTTTATTATAGCAATAGCGCTTAATTATATACCACCCCACAGTGCTTTATAGCACTCTCGGTGTATAGTGTCAGCATATTGTCCCAACAATCTGCCTCCTCCTTTTACTAACCTCAGAAGGATGGAAGACTGACTCAACCTTAAACGCCATCAGGATCAAATTCCAGGCTGTGGACAGAGTCAGCCAGCAATACTGCACTTTAATCACTAGACCACCAAGACAGCTGTCATCATTATTCCACCATTATTATTTTTGTATCTGTCTCTTCTACCACATCAGACAGGGTGGACATGTTGCTAGCCCCTTCCGTTAAATATTACCATCTGATAGGAACTGGGAAGTGTCTCTTTCGTGTTGCAGACTCTGCCCTATGAAACACGACTTCCCTATGAAGTTTGACAAGCCTTTATCCTCTTGGTCCTCTGTAAAATAAGGAAGATCTAGCTGTTCCCTAAGCCCTGGGATAAGAAGAGTTGCCTCCACACAAGAAACTTGATTTGGAACCAGGTTTTTGTTTATATTTATTAAATTTATATGCCGCTAATCCTGAGGTGAACTACTCCAATTTGACTTCTTGCAAGGAGAAAGATAACCAGTTTTGAGCAAGAATGGCACCTGACATGAACATAATTAGTAAGGCCAGGAGGCCTGGTTAAGTTCAAAATTGAACAAAAGCAAGAATCACCATTTCGGGATTCCCAGATCATCAAAATGCCATCAACTTTACTAGAAGTGATCTGTATTTGCAGGGCAAGTCCATTTTAAATGCAGAGGCTTTGCATTTTACCACCTGCTACAAAAGGGATTTATTGGTTTCTGTAATAAGTTTTTATTGCTGTAAACCATATGGAGTCATGAGAGTTGGGTTGCCAGATACATTTCGTTCCTGTAGAAAAATACATATATATATTTATATCTCCCTTTATTATATGTAGAAATAACTCAAGGTGGCAAATATAACTAATACAGATCATTCCATTCTGTTCTATTCTATTATTCTATTCTATTCTATTTCTCATGTCTGATACCAAGACATGTTTCAGTAAAAAGAATCTTCTTTCTAGCATATTCCCACAGGTGCAGAGTCTGCTTTTCACATTACTGAACACCATTTTGCATGGTCAGCTGCGTCTCCAGGGCAAAGGCCAATGGCTTGCATATCTTTGTTGATGGTATCTTGCCATCTCTGTTTTGGATGCCTGCGAGGTCACCAGCCATAGACTTCTACTTCATAGGAAGTCTTGAGCATCATGGAAGGTGCTGCTCTCTGGACATGTCCATACCACCAGTCGGCCTTCTCTCACCTTCTCTGTAATTGGTGCCACAACAAAATGTTGTCGAATGGTGTCATTTGTGATGTGGTCAAGAAGGGAGATGCCCGATATCCAATGGAGTGTTTGCATTTCCATGGCATGGAGATAGCTTTCGGTCCCTGTTGTTGCTGCCCAACATTCAGTGTCATACAGTGCTACAGGACGGATTTTAACTAAAAAGAATCATGCAAGAAATTAAATGGTAAATTGCTTAGCTGGGTAACAAATGAGAGACAAGAAACAAAATTCAAGATTCCTCTACACACATCAAGTTTTGCCTCAAGTGCAATTTCTTGTGTGTGATGCAGGAGGAATTTTGTGCAAAACAATTTTTGTCTACAATCTGGGTATTTGAATGGTTACTCCCCTATGTGTAACCTTACATGATTTATAAGGCTAGACCTAGTACTGAAATCTTTCCCACAATCCGGACATTCATACGGTTTCTCTCCTGTGTGAGTCCTCCAGTGTATCACCAAATGGGAATTCTGACTAAAACTTTTCCCACATTCAAGACACTCATATGGTTTCTCTCCTGTGTGAGTCCTCCGATGTTCCACCAGGTTGCAATTCCGACTGAAACTTTTCCCACAATCCAAACACTCATATGGTTTCTCTCCTGTATGAGTCCTCTGGTGAATTACCAGGTTGGAATTCTGACTGAAACTTTTCCCACAATCTGGACATTCATATGGTTTCTCTCCTGTGTGAGTCCTCTGATGTTTCACCAGGTTGGAATTATCCTGGAAACTTTTCCCACAATCGGAACACTCATATGGTTTTTCTACTGTGTGAGTCCTCCGATGTCTCACCAGATTGGAATTCTGACTGAAACTTTTCCCACAATCTGGACACTCATATGGTTTCTCACCTGTGTGAGTCCTCTGATGTTCTACCAGGTGGTAATTCCGACTGAAACTTTTCCCACAATCCAAACACTCAAATGGTTTCTCTCCCGTATGAGTCCTCTGGTGAATCACTAGGTTGGAATTGCCAGTGAAACTTTTCTCACAATCTGAACATTTGTATGATTTCTCTCTTGTGTGAGTCCTCTGGTGTATCACTAGCTTGGAATTCTGACTAAAATGTCTCCCACTATCCGAACAGTTATATAGTTTCTCTCCTGTATGAATTCTCTTGTGTACCACCAGGCTAGAATTGTGAGTGAAACCTTTCCCACAATCTGGACACTTATATGGTTTCTCTCCTGTGTGAGTCCTCTGATGATCCACCAGGGGGGAATTCTGAGAGAAACTTTTTCCACAAACTGGACATTCATACGGTTTTTCTCCTGTGTGAATCCTCTGATGTGCCACCCGGTGGGAATTCTGACTGAAACTTTTCCCACAATGTAGACACTCATATGGTTTCTCTCCTGTGTGAGTCCTCTGGTGTTTTACCAGGTCAGAATTCCGTGTGAAACTTTTCCTACAATCCAGACATTTGAACAGTTTCTCCCTAGCATGAGTTTTCTTGTGTTTCACCAGATTGGTCTGCATGCTAAATCTTTTGCCACATTGGGAGCACTGGTAGGGTTTGTCTCAAGTATGGGTCCTTCCGTGAATCATGAGGAAGATTTTTTGAGTAAAGCTTTTGCCGTACTCCAAGTATTTGTATGTGTTTTCACTGGGTGGATCCTCTCATCCATAATCAGCCGTATTTTTCCCACAATAGGCAGTCTGTGAGGTTTTTCCCACACTGATATTCTTGGACTCTTGAGGAGGCCAACAATATTTCTGATCTCTTACTTGGAGGTTCTTTGATTCAAGCCATTCTTTCCTTCATCAAAGATTTTCATTAATACCTGTCCATTTTGGCTGTCCAAGGAACCTTTTCCTTCCCACTGACTTCCAGTTATTTGCACTGTTTCTTTATTTCAATATTATCCCCCTTGACTTCTTAGGTAATGTTTGCTTCAGTTCCACATACTCTATTTTTTCCAGCTCAAAACTTTGTTCTTGTTATTCTCTCCCTTGTCTCTCATCTTCTGAGGAAGAAGAAGAGTTTTTACACATTCTGGAGGAAATGGAAAAAAATGTTGATTGATGGATTCTTTTGCATTTTAAGGCTGCTTCTCATTGTCTGTTGTCCAGAGTGCTCTTCTTGGCATCCTCCTTGTCTGTAAGATTCATATTAATGGATTAGTTTCATTCTTATTTAAAAATTTGCTGTATGAAAGCATCAAAAAAACCCCAACCCTCATATATTACCATGAAAGAAAAAAACATCAATGTTCTAGTTTCAGCTCTAACATTAATTATGATTCATTTGGCATGTTGAAGACTACCAGATCCTAGTTCAAATATCAACTCAATCACAAAATTCTTTTTTTTGGCTTGGGTAAAATCACACATATATGCATGCCTAAATTAAAAAAAAATCATTTATGTAGAAAATCTATCTGCATTTTAGTATGCAAAACATCCTAGAAGTGCATTCACATTTTTTGATCTAAATTTAGAAGTGTGGGGGCGCTAACAGACAAAATGGTGCCCAAATCCTATACAAGATTTAAATCATCCATTTTACCTATGCAACTCCTCACTTGCCAAGAAAACAACATGACAATAATATGCCAAGGAATAAAGAGACTGAGGGAGATGGGCAGATATGAAATATAAAAAAATAAAGATTTGTTTACATCTCCTACATCTCATATTCAGGATAGAGCTGGAAGGGTCCTTGTGGGTCTTCTAACTCAACCCCTACTCAAGCAAGAGACCTTATACCAATGATGGCTAACCTTCTTGCCATCACGTGCCAAAAGTGGGGGGGGGGGGTGTGGCAGGTGCGTGTGCCCACATCCATAATTCAATGCGCCCTGCCCTCCCGCACATGCACACGTGATCCCCCACACTTCCCCCTGCTTTTGGCATGTGATGGCATGGTGGGCCCAGTAGGCCCATTTTTCCCCCTCCCCAGGCTGCAGAGCCTTTCTAGGAGCCTGGGGAGGGCAAAAACAGCCTTCCCCATCCCCCTGGAGGCCTTCCGGAGGCCGGAAACAGCCAGTTTCCCGACTTCCGGTGGGACCGGAAGGCCTGAAAATCAGTTGGCTGGTGCATGCATGCGCGCTGGAGCTGAGCTAGGGCAACACTTGCGTGCCTACCAATATGGATCTGTGTGCCACCTGTGGCACCCGTGCCATAGGTTCGCCATCACGGCCCTATACCTTTTTAAACAGGTGGCTGTCCAGTCTATTCTTAAAAACCTCCAGTGATGAAGCACTCACAAGATCTTAAGGCAAAGATGTTTCACTGGTTAATTGTCCTCCCTGTTAGGAAGTTTCTCCTCAATTCCAGGTTGCTTCCCTCTTTGATTAGTTTCCAACCATAGTTTCTTGTCCTGCCCTCTAATGCTTTGGAAAATGAGTTTTGTTCCCCCCCCCCTTCTTCTTTGTGGCAGACTCTCAAATACCGGAGAACTGATTTGGTTTCCACCCATTGCTTCTTGTCTTGCCTTCTGATGGTTTGAAAATAAACTGCCCCCCTTCTTTTTGTGGCAGTTTCTCAAAAACTGGAATACTGCTATCGGGTGCTCCCTAGTCCTTCTTTTCTCTAGACTAAGCCATACCCAAATCTTGCAACCGTTCTTCATATGTTTTAGTCCCCAGGCCTTTCAATTTTAGTCTCTCACATTTCCCAGCAGAAAATTACAGGCAGCATATTTAAGTTATACAGTGTAACTGTAATGACATTTGGGGAGAGAAAGAACAGGCAGCAGCTGACAAGTTTCAGCTTTGTTCCTTTTCTGCTTTTACCCCTTGGAGGAAACCAAAGAACCCGATTTGCTCCCGGCTTCTCCTCCAACCTATGCTCAATTCACCTTCCAGCTGCTGCTTCAACCCTGGGAAGAACAGGACTGGCACACCCCCACCCCATGCCTCCATCCTCCTATGGGTGAGCCAGAAAAGGAAGTTCCTCTGCCTGTATCCTCTCCACATGCTTTCTAGCAATACTCCCTGGTTTTAACTCCTTTTATCTCCCCTGCGCCCTCTTCTGTTGGATGTCACAACTCAGCAAAAGTGTTCAAGGCGCTGCGGTTGTGTTACAGCTCCACCTAGTGACGTGAACCTGAAAATACGCTCATTCTGTCTCTATCTGGAGACAAAAATTTTTTTTAAAAAAAAAATTGAGTTTGCCAGCGGAAGAGAGCAATGAAAGGTTGGCAGCTTGGCAGTACAACTCACCCTCTGCTTGCAGCTCTGACTTTGATACCCGGAGAAAGGGCTGTGCAGGAGGAAAGAAACCTGGGCCCTTCTCAGTCTGGATTCGGGCTGGGGCACATCACCTGTTAGAAAAAAAATCCATGTGGTTCAGATCCAAGCCGGGAATAAAATAAAATGGAGGCTGATTGGAAAGAAAGTTTGATGATGAACACAAGTAACAGCAGTTCTGGGACAGCTGACAAAATGGAGTTGAGAGTGGGTGGGTTTCGATACCTTCTTTGGGCTTTGTATTTGAGCTTCCTGTTCCTGTGCAAGAATATGTCTTTCAATATTCTAATGGCTGTCATCAGATTCCTATGGGGTCATGGCTGGCTCTATAGGCAAAAGGGGAAATGCAAAACCTAGGTGCTTGTCTGAGCTAATCCTCTCAACCAGGGGCGAAATGCTACCAGTTCAGACTGGTTCAGGTGAACCAGTAATAAAAAATGCTATGGGTTCAGCTGAATTGGTATTTCCGACAATCAGCTGGGCGACGATCAGCTGTGACGTGTGATTTATATTAGCTAGAATCGTCGGATTTCCTGCTCTCTAGCTAATCTAAATTACATGGTACAGTGGATTCCCACTCCCCCCATTCTACTTACCTTTGCGGACTCGGCTTCAAAATGTTCCTTTTCTAGCGCTGTGCGGGCGTGCCTCAGGTGCGCATTTGCGCAAAACGCACACTTGGTAGCAGACTCACAGAACCGGTAGCAGGCTTCAGAGGATTCCCTATTGCCCAATCCTATTGCTGTTGCTTTTTAACTTCCACATAAAATTGCTAGGGAGGCCATCCATAATATGATGCCCAATTATATAGATGTAGTCCGGGAGATATAACATTTCATGTAGCAATTATGTGAAGTTACAACAGCACTGAAAAAATTGACTTATGCCCTTTATTTATTTATTTATTTATTTTTTATGCTTATATGCCCCCTTCTCCCAAAGGACTCAGGGCGGCTCACAGAAATTAAAACGATGAAAACAAACAAAAAAATAGCTACAATTTTTCTCACCACCATTGCAGCATCCCCATTATCACGATTAAAATTCAGAAAGATAGCAATTGAGTCTTATTTGTGACAGTTGCAGTGCTCCTGGGGTCATGCGATCATCTTTGGGGACTGAGCTGGCGCACAAGGATGCAAGTCTGACTCAACCTCGAGGGCCATCAGGATCGAATTCCAGATTATGGGCAGAGTCAGCCAGTATCACTGCACTTTAATTATCAGACCACCAAGACAGCTGTCATTATTGCGCCACCGTTATTATTTTTGCATCCATGTGTTCTACCAGGTCAGATAGGGTGGACACACTGCTAGACCCTTGTCTTAAATATTGCCATCTGATAGGAGCTAGGAAGTGTGCCTTTTCCGTTGCAAACCCTGACCTATGAAACACTCTTCCCCATGAATTTTGGCAAGCCTTTATCCTCGTCTTCCATAAAGCAAGGAGGATCTAGCTGTTCCCCTAAAGACTGGGATAAGTAGAGTTGCTTGATTTGGAACCAGGTTTGTTTATATATATTACATTTATATACCGCTAATCCTGTGGTTAACTTCTCCAATCTGACTCCTTGCAAGGAGAAAGATAACCAGTTTTGAGCAAGAATGGACGTTGGCTTATCTGAATGTCCCTTTTCGTTCAGTCCCTAGCAAGCAGATGAGAGAAAACCCAGGCTTGAATTGCCTAAGCATCACGATGGAAAATGGCACCTGACATGAACATAATGAGTAAGGCCAGGAGGCCTAGTTAAGTTCAGAATTGAACAAAAGCAAGAATCACCTTTTCGGGATTCCCAGATCGTCAAAATGCCATCAACTTTATTAGAAGTGTTCTGTATTTACAGGACTACATTTTCAATGTGGAAAATGCATTTTGCATTTTGCCATTTGAAATATATGGGGTTGGTTGATTTCTGTATTAAGGTTTTATTGCTGGAAACCATGTGGAGACATATGAGTTAGGCTGCCATATACATTTTTTTACTGAACAAAAATACATAGATAGGGATATATATATATATATATTTATATCCCCCATTATTGCATGTAGAAACAACTCAAGGCAGCAAACATACCTAATACAGATTCTATTATTCTATTCTATTCTGTTCTGCTCTGTTCTATTCTTCATGTTTGATACTAAAACATATTTCACTAAAAAGAATCATGCAAGAAATTAAATGGTAAATTGCCCAACTGGCTTTCAAACGAGAGACAAGAAATCAAATTCAAGATTTCTCTACACACATCAAATTTTGACTCAAGTGCAATTTTTTGTGAGTGATAAGGGAGAAATTTTGTGAAAAACTATCTTTGTCTGCAAACTGGATATTTGAATGATTACTCCCCTATGTGTAACCTTACATGATTTATAAGGCTAGACTTAGTATGGAAATCTTTCCCACAATCCGGACATTCATAGGGTCTCTCTCCTGTGTGAGTCCTCTGGTGTATCACCAAATGGAAATTCTGACTGAAACGTTTCCCACATTCAAGACACTCATATGGTTTCTCTCCTGTGTGAGTCCTCCAATGTTCCACCAGGTTGCAATTCCGAATGAAACTTTTCCCACAATCCAACACTCATATGGTTTCTCTCCTGTATGAGTCCTCTGATGAATCACCAGGTTGGAATTCTGACTGAAACTTTTCCCACAATCTGGACATTCATATGGTTTCTCTCCTGTGTGAGTCCTCTGGTGTTTCGCCAAATTGGAAATCTGGCTGAAACTTTTCCCACAATCTGGACATTGATATGGTTTCTCTCCCATGTGAGTTTTCTGGTGTATTAACAGATTGGAATTCTGACTGAAACTTTTCCCACAATAAAGACACTCGTATGGTTTCTCTCCCGAGTGAGTTCTCTGGTGTATCACCAGCTTGGAATTCCAAATGAAACGTTTCCCACAATCACAACACTTATGTGGTGTTCTCCTGTGTGAGTCCTCTGATGTGTGAGTCCTCTCCTGTGTGAGTCCTCTGATGATCAAGCAGGTGGGAATTCTGACTGAAACTTCTCCCACAATCCAGACACTCATATGGATTTTCTCCTGTATGTGTCTTCTGGTGTTTCACCAGGTTGCAAGTATGTCTGAAACTTTTCCCACAATCACTACATTTATACAGTTTCTTGCCCGTGTGTGTCTTTTGATGTTCCACCAGGTGGGAATTCCAACTGAAACTTTTTCCACAATCCAAACATTCATATGGTTTCTCTCCCGTATGAGTCCTCTGGTGAACCACCAGGTTGTAAT
Source organism: Ptyas mucosa (assembly GCA_012654045.1). Classification (NCBI taxonomy): domain Eukaryota; kingdom Metazoa; phylum Chordata; class Lepidosauria; order Squamata; family Colubridae; genus Ptyas; species Ptyas mucosa. The sequence goes on along the minus strand of WNWU01000120.1, from coordinate 50,833 downwards.
TGAGACTAAAACGTTTCTCACAATCTGGACACTTGTATGGTTTCTCTCCTGTGTGAGTCCTCTGGTGTGTCACTAGCTTGGAATTCTGTCTAAAACATCT
>WNWU01000120.1:19803-50723 GCA_012654045.1 Ptyas mucosa | reverse complement strand
TGAGTCCTCTGGTGTGTCACTAGCTTGGAATTCTGTCTAAAACATCTCCCACAATCCAGACACTTATATAGTTTCTCTCCTGTGTGAGTTTTCTGATGATCAACCAGGTGGGAATTCTGGTTGAATCCTTTATCACAATCTGGACACTGGTACACCAGGAGATAATTCCTACGGAAACCTTTCCCACAAACTTGGCATTCATATGATTTTTCTCCTTTGTGAGTCCTCCAGTGTATCATCAGGTGAGAAATCCAACTGAAACTTTTTCCACAGTCAGAACACTTATATGGTTTCTCTCCCATGTGAGTCCTCTGGTGTGTCACCAGTTCAGAATTCCGTGTGAAACTTTTCCCACAATCAGCACATTTAAAGTGTGTCTTCCCAGTGTGCGTCCTCGTGTCTCACCAGATGACTGTTCATGCTCAATCTTTTTATCGTATTGGAAGCACTGGTAGAGTTTCTCTCTTGCATGGGTCATTCAACGAATCATGAGAGAGGTGTTTTGAGTAAAGCTTTTGCTGCACTCCAAACATTTGTATCGTTTTTTACTGGGTGGATCCTCTCATGCATAATCAGCTGTGATCTGCAATCTGTGTTTTTCCCACAAAAAGCCATGTGTGGGGTTTTCTCAACACTAATATTCTTGGATTCTTGAGGAGGCCGAAAATATTTCTGATCTCTTACTTGGAGTTCTTTGATTCAAGCCACTCTTTCTTTCCTCAAGGGCGTTCATTAATGCCTGCCCATTTTGCCTATCCAAGGGACCTTTACCTTCTTCCTGACTTCCAGTTATTTTCCACTTTTTCCAAGTGAAAACTTTGTCCTTGTAATTCTCTACTTTGTCTCTCATCTGCTGAGGAAGAAGAAGAGTTTTTACACTTTCTGGAGGTGGTGGAAAAGATTTTGATTGATGGTTTGTTTTACATTTTAAGGCTGTTTCTCATTCTCTTTTGTCCAGAGGGCTCTTCCTGGCATCCTCTTTGTCTGTAAGATTCATACGAATCGGTTAATTTCATTATTGCTTAAAAAAATGTCTGCAGGACATGTGAAAGCAACAACACTCCCCTCCCTCCATGTATTATCATGAAAAAACAAACTCCAAAATTCTAATTTAACCTCTAACATTATGATTCATTTGGCATGACTAAACAGCCACCTGTCTGAAATGGTACAGTGTCTCCTGCTCGAGGCAGGGAGTTGTACTAGGTAGAAGATCTACACGGTCCGTTCCAACTATATTCTGACTGATTGACACAGAGACGACTAGCAAGATTGAAACTGAAGTATCAACTCAAACATGAGGTTCCCTTTTTGGCTTGGGTAAATCAGTCATATACGCACAAATATACAGCCAGAGGGATTTATATTATTTAAAAGAAACAGACCAAATAAAAGAGGAGGTGGAGTTGCAATATATATAAGAAATAGCTACATCTCTATAGAAATAGAGCAGATATGTAGAAAGCACATCACAATAGTAATGGGGGACTTTAACTTCTGTGATATCAATTGGGAAACTGCACCAAGTGGGAGATCAAACAGGTTCCTGACAAACCTAGCAAACAATGTTGTCTCCCAAAATGTAGAGAAGGGACCTAGGGGATCAGCCATGTTGGGCTTAATTCTCACTAAGAGAGATGAAATGATAGAAGGTACAGGAACCTCGGTGTGTGTATATGATCATGTAATATTGGAATTCAACATTATACAAGCGCAATCAATAGAACAAAGTAAAATCATCTTGGACTCTAAGAGAGATAATTTCAATAAATTTAGAGAGATCTTGGGAAGGATTGTGTGGATGAGAATCCTCAAGGGGAAAACAACCCAAGAAGCTTGGGAAACTTTGAAAAGTGAGATTATAAAAGCCCAATCTAACACAATACCAGTAAAGAAGAAAAGTAACAGGTCTCAAAAGAAGCCAGCATGGCTGCATAAAGAACTCTCTGATAAATTGAAAGATAAAAAAGACAAGTATAAAAAGTGGGAAAAGGGGCACATAACTAAGGCAGAATATCAGCAAATACCTGAGCCTGCAAAGATAAAGTGAGGAAAGCTAAGGTTCAAAATTACTAAAGCTTGTGGCAAAAGTAAAAAAAATAACAACAAAAAAAGCTTCTTTCAACATATGAAAAAAACCCAATTTTTTCATATTGGTCCATTAATGGGAGAAAGTGGCAGGAAGGTGACAAGCAACAGGGAGAAAGCTTAACAACAGCTTCATTCATTTTTGCATCTGATAATCTGATAATGGCAGCTAGATTAGTGATGGCTAAATACTGGGGGCGAAATTGGGATATTCAAAGAAATGAGTGGTATAATGAAATTTGGAGTATGGCAACAAATGATAAATTAACAACAGAAATTAAATTTTAAAAAGGGATGATCAAAGCAAACAATTATAATGAAATATGGGGAGATTTTATAAAATCAGTGCTGGTGGAAGTGCTGGTAAACCTACTCAAGAATATATTTATTTATTGGTTTGATTTATATGCCGCCCTTCTCCAGACACTCAGGGTGCTTTACAATGCGTTAAGCAATAGCCTTCATACTTTTCTTTATACCTGCTTAGTAGGGCTTTCGGCCCCCCCACCCCAGCGATGTTCTTTTTTATACAAAGTCAGTTTATTGCCCCCAACAATTTGGCTCCTCATTTTACCCACCTCGGAAGGATGGAAGGCTGAGTCAACTCTGAGCCTGGTGAGATTTGAACTCGCAGTAATTGCAAGCAGCTGGCAGCTAAGTGCCACTTCACAGTGCTTTAGTCTGCTGCTCCACCAAGGCTCCAATATATGTTGTTTTGGGAGGGGATAAGGACACAATTAGAATATATTGTATACCTTTTAATTGTTATAGAAGAAGAAATATAAGGGGAAAAATGGTCCCCGGGAGTGGGGGGTGCACTGTAATATTTGTATTTTCCTTTTTCGTGTGTATTTAGATATATATGTACTATGTTTGTATTGTTTGTATTATTTGTATTTAAAATAAAAACAAAACAAAACAAAGCAGATTACCATAACCATTTGTCTGAAACAACATAGATTTTCTGCCTGCTGCACTAGAAGACCTCCAAAGTTCTTTCCTACTCTGTTCTTGTTCTTCAAAACACAGGAACACAGAAATACACACCCGTGAATTTATATCTGTAGACAATCTTATGTGCGCTTCAGCGTGCAAAATATCCCAGAATTCCATTCGTTCCAACTTTTTGATCTTAGTTTAAAAAGGCGGGGAACACTAACAGATGAAATGGGGGGGGGGGGAGAGACACCAAATCCTAGGCAAGATTTAAAAGATCCGTTTTTGCCCATGAAACTCCTCGGTTGCCAGGAAAGCAACAGGTCAATAACATCACAAGGAATGAAGGGTTAGGCGAAGGCTGAGGGAGATGGGCGGTGAGGAAATATGAAAAATACATATTATTTTTAAATCTCCCAGCAGGAAATCATAGGCATCGGTTTTAAAACTTTAGGAAAGGACAAAATATGCAACACAGCCCGCATCTTTCGTTCTTGTCCCTTCGCTGCTTCTCCGCCGTGGAGGCACCCAAAGGGCCCGACCTGCTCCCGGCTTCTCCTCCGACCTTCCCTCCACTCACCTCCCAGGAGCCGCTTCCACCCCTTGAAACAGCACAAGAGGCTCCGCCGACGCCATCCTCCTCCCGTGGGTGAGCCGGAAGAGGAAGTTCCTTCTGTCCCTCGCCTCCTCTCCTCCACATTCCCTCTAGCAATCCAATACTCTATCTGCCCTATGGAGATTCTCAGTCATCCAGGTCATGGTTGTCCCAAAGGTGCTTTTTCAGGAGGCAACTGGACTTTCTGCTTTTTATCTAAAGACGTTTCGCTCCTCATCCGAGAAGCTTCTTCGGTTCCGACTGGGTAGTAGGGAATGGAAAGGTTTATTTATACTCCTTGTAGACAAGCCAGGTCCGTTATAAATCCTCTGGGAAGACTAACACTCTATCGTTTCATCTCGTTCCAGCCCAGCCTCTCCCGCTTTCCTAGAGGAGCTCTGTTGCCCCTGTACCCTACCTGCTTCCTAGGCGCGAGCGTTGCTTCTTTGTAGTGCGCCATCTAGCGCCATAAGGCTGAAGACCGTGTTCGTTCCACTACTTCAACCCTAAGAGGTTTGCAAGAGGTTTTCAGATTCCCTGCTTCCTGACGTGCCATCAAGCCGTAGGGATAGCTTTGTGAGCTATCGATATCATGAGAACTTTACCTGGCGGAGGTGTTCAATGCATTGCTGCAGATTAAGATCTCTTGTAAGTGCAGCTGAAGAGGCGTATGAAATGGAACTGCCAGGATTGCTCTCACTAAGCAATCTGGTCACATCACTTTTTATGACCACATTGTATAACAGTGGAAATCCTGACACCAATTCCTGTCACAATGCAAGAAATACCCCCCCCCCTTTTTTTTTACAAGCACAGGAGACGGCTAGAACAGTAACACCACCCACCCACCCCGACAGTTGGCATCCTGGCAAGTTTTATACCTTGAACAGCAGTTTGTAATGTATAATAAAATCATGAGAGGTTTTCCTGGCAGAGCAGTTCAAGACATTGCTGCAGATTAAGATCTCCTCTAAGTGCAGTTTTTAAGTTAATTACTGATTGGGAGCCGGCCAGTTTGTTGTTATAACATGGATGGCTACATAAATATTTTAAATAAATCACAGGAAAAAGATTAATCTGGAAAATGACCTTACTGAGGCTGTCCATCTGCAGGTTGCTTGAGGCTTTGAAGATCTATGCATTTCTTTAATTATCAAATTGATATGCTGCTTATCCTGCGACGAACTTCTCCAATTTATTATTTATTTTTTAATGTTATTATTTTATTGCTTGAATTTCTATACCGCCCTTCTCCTTTCGGACTCAGGGCGGTGAACAGCCAGAATAAAACATTCTAACTCCTTGCAAGGAGAAAGATAACCAGATTTGAGCAAGAATGGCACCTGACCTGAATATAATTAATAAGGCCAGGAGGCCTGGTTAACTTATAAATTGAATCACATTTTTGGAATCCGGCTGACCATCCGAATGCCATCAACCTTGCTAGAAGTGCCCTCTATTTGCAGGGCAAGTAAATGTTAAATATATAGGATTTGCATTTTGCCATTTGAAATGTATTGGGATTATTGGTTTCTGTATTGGTTTTATTGCTATAAACCATGTGGAGTCATGAGTGGGGCTGCCATACACATTTTCATGCTGAGTAAAAATACATACATGTTTATATCCTTTATTATGTGTAGAAATAACTCAAGGTGGCAAACATACATAACAGAGATGCAAGCTCCTTTACTCTGGCCCAGCATAGCAGTTCTCCTTGATTCCGTGATAAGGAACAACCGCACTGGGCCAGAGAAAGGAAGGTCAGATAAGGTTAGAGAAAAGAAAGAGAAATGAAGAAGAAAGAAAGAAAAAGGAAGCTCAAATCACATTAGAGGCCTGCAGGCTAAAACATATGAAGAATGGTTAGAAGAATTGGGCAAGGCCAGTCTAGTGAAGAGAAGAACCAGGGGTGACACAACAACAGTCTTCCAATATTTGAGGGATTGTCATAGAGAGAGGGGGACAGTCTATTTTCCAAAGCACCCGAAGGGCAGACAAGGAACAATGGATGGAAACTGATCAAGGAGAGATTCAACCTAGAAATAAGGAGACATTTTGAGACAGTGATAAGAATCAACCAACGGAACAACTCGCCTTCAGAAGTTGTGAGAGCTTCATCATTGCAGCTTTCAAGGAGATGTGACTGCTACTTGCCAGAAATGGTATAGGACAGTGATGGCTAACCTTTTCCAGACCGAGTACCCAAAGCGCATGTGCGCGCCTGAACCCCCAAAATGCAATGCACGCACAGTCCCCGCCCATATGTCTCAAGCCCCGCACATCCATGCGCATCCCCACGTACGCCTCACCTGAGCATGCGTGCGCTGCCTCCCCGCCTTCCCTTCGCATATGCACGGCAGAGACCCAAAGACCAGCTGGCCGGTGGGAGGCCCACGTGGGGCAACGGCCTGCATGCCCACAGAGAGGGCTCTGCGTGTCTCCTCTGGCACACTTGTCATAGGTTCGCCATCACGGGTTTAGGATAACATGTTTGAGCAGTGGGTTGGACTAGATGGCATACAAGGTTCCTTCCAACTCTGTTATTCTATTCCACTCTCATGTTTGATACTAAGACATGTTTTACTAAAAGGAATCATGCAAAAAATTAAATACAGTTGCAAGAAAAAGTATGTGAACCCCTTGGGATTACGTAGAGTTTTGCATGAATTGGTCATAAAATGTGCTCTGAACCTCATCTAAATCACAACAATAGAAGAACACAGTCTGCTTAAAATAATACTACACAAACATTAGATGTTGCCATGGTTTAATTGAACATAACATGTAAACATTCACAGTGCAAGGAGGAAAACGTATGTGAGCCCCTAGCCTAATGACTTCTCCAAGAGCTAATTGGAGCCAGGAGTGAACCAACCTTGACTCCAATCAGTATGATGATATTGGATGTGTTGCTGACAGCTGTCCTGCCCTTTAAAAACACACACCTGTTTTGGGTTTACTGGTTTCAAGAAGCACTGTCTGATGTGAACCATGCCTCGTAGAAAAGAGCTCTCAGAAGATCTACGATCAAGAACTGTTGACTTGTCCATGGTACCATGTGCCCACGGTAAGACAGACTGTCTACAAATGGAGAAAGTTTAGCACTGTTGCTACTCTCCCTAGGCATGGTTGTCCTGTAAAAATGACTGCAAGAGCACAATGCAGAATGCTTCATGAGGTAAAGAAGAATCCTAGAGTGTCAGCTAAAGACTTACAGAAATCTCTGGCACATGCTAACATTTTTGTTGACACATCTACAATAAGGAAAACATTAAACAAGAATGGAGTACATGGGAGGACACCACGGAGGAAGCCATTACTGTCCAAAAAAAATATTGCAGCACATTTGAAGTTTGCAAAACAGCATCTGGATGTCCCACAGCACTACTGGCAAAATATACTGTGGACAGATGAAACCAAAATTGAGTTGTTTGGGAAGAATACACAACACTATGTGTGGAGAAAAAAAGGCACAGCACAGCAACATCAAAACCTCATCCCCACTGTAAAACATGGTGGAGGGAGCATCATGGTTTGGGGTTGCTTTGCTGCCTCAGGGCCTGGACGGATTGTTGTCATTGATGGGAAAATGAATTCCAGAGTTTATCAAGACATTTTGCAGGAAAATATACGACCATCTGTCTGCCAACTGAAGCTCCGCAGAGGATGGGTGATGCAACGGGACAATGACCCAAAGCATACAAGTATTTCAACAGAAAAATGGCTTCAACAGCACAGAATACGCCTTCTGGAGTGGCCCAGTCAGAGTCCTGACCTCAACCCGATTGAAATGCTGTGGCATGACCTTAAGAGAGCGATTCACACCAGACATCCCAAGAATATTGCTACACTGAAACAGTTTTGTGAAGAGGAGTGGTCCAAAATCACTCCAGATCATTATGCAGGTCTGATCTGCAACTACAGGAAACATTTGGTTGAGGTTATTGCTGCCAAAGGAGGGTCAACCAGTTATTAAGTTCAAAGGTTCACATATTTTCTCCTCCCTGCACTGTGAATGTTTACATGTTATGTTCAATTAAATCATGGCAACATCTAATGTTTGTGTAGTATTATTTTACACAGACTGTGTTCTTCTATTGTTGTGACTTAGATGAAGTTCAGAGCACATTTTATGACCAATTCATGCAAAACTCCACGTAATCCCAAGGGGTTCACTTACTTTTTCTTGCAACTGTAGTTAATTGTTCAGCTGGGCTTCCAATGAGAGAAAAGAAATAAAATTCAAGATTCCTCTACACACATTAAATTTTGCCTCAGATGGAATTTCTTGTATGATAAGGGAAAAATTTTGTGCGAAACACAGTCTGTAATCTGGTTGTTTGAATGATTACTCCCCTATGTGTAACCTTACATGATTTATAAGGCTAGACCTAGTACTGAAATCTTTCCCACAATCCGGACATTCATACGGTTTCTCTCCTGTGTGAGTCCTCCGGTGTATCACCAAATTGGAATTCCAACTGAAATTTTTCCCACATTCAAGACACTGATACGGTTTTTCTCCCGTGTGAGTCCTCTGATGTCTCACCAGGTAGGTATTCTGACTGAAACTTTTCCCACAATCCGGACACTGGTATGGTTTTTCTCCTGTGTGAGTTCTCTGGTGCATCAGCAGGTGGGAATTCCGAGCAAAACTTTTCCCACAATCTGGACACTCATACAGTTTCTTGCCTGTGTGAGTCCTCCAGTGCATCACCAAAGTGGAATTCCGACTGAAACTTTTCCCACATTTGAGACATTCATATGGTTTTTCTCCTGTGTGAATCCTCTGATGTATCACCAAGTCAGAATTTCGAATGAAACTTTTTCCACAAAACAGACACTCATATAATTTTTCTCCTGTGTGAATCCTCTGGTGTATCACCAGGCCAGAATTCCGAGTGAAATTTTTACCACAATCCAGACACTGATACCGTTTGTCTCCGGTATGAGTTCTCTGATGTACCACCAGGTGAGAATTCCGATAGAAACTTTTCCCACAATCTAAACATTTATATGGTTTCTCTCCCGTGTGAGTCCTCTGGTGTTCCACCAGGTGGGAATTCCATCTGAAACTTTTCCCACAATCCAGGCACTCATACGGTTTTTCTCCTGTGTGAGTCCTCTGATGTTCCACCAGGTGGGAAATCTGACAGAAACATTTTCCACAATATAAACACTCATATGGTTTCTCCCCCGTATGAGTTCTCTGATGTTTCACCAGGTTGGAATTATCATGGAAACTTTTCACACAATATGAACACTCATACGGTTTTTCTCCTGTGTGAGTCCTCCGATGTCTCACCAGATTGGAATTCTGACTGAAACATTTCCCACAATCTGGACACTCATATGGTTTCTCTCCCGTGTGAGTCCTCTGGTGTATCAGCAGCTCAGAATTCCATGCAAAACTTTTCCCACAATCAGGACATTCAAAGTTTTTCTCACCAGTGCAAGTCCTCTTCTGTCTTACCACATTTGTGTGCATTGTAATCCTTTTGCCACTGATAGAGATTCTCTCCAATAGGGTTCTTCCATCAATCATGAGGAAGCTTTTCAGAATAAAGCTTTTGCTGCATTCCAAACATTCCTATGCTTTTCATTTGGTGGATCCTCTTATGCATAGTCAGCTGTGATCTACAATGTGTTTTTCCCCCACATTAAGCTGTCTGTGTTGTTTTTCCAACACTGATATTATTGGATTTTTGTGGAGGCCAAAAATATTTCTGATGTCTCACTTGGAGGTTCTTTGATTCAAGCCATTCTTTCCTTCCTCAAAGGATTCAAATAATGCCTGCCTAATTTGGCTATCCAAGGGACCTTTTCCTTTCCACTGACTTCCAGGAATGTCCCACTTTTTCTTTACTTGGAAATTAATCTCCTTGCCTTCTCGTTTAATGTTTTCTTCAAGTCCATATACTCTATTTTTCCCAGCTTAAAAGGTTGTTCTTGTTATTCTCTCCCTTGTCCTTCATCTGCTGAGGAATGAAAAGGTTTTCATTTTCCAGAGATAGGGGAAAAAATTTGTTTGATGGCTTGTTTTCCTTTTTAATGCTGCTTCTCAGTTTCTGTTTTCCACAGTATCTCCTTGGCATCCTCTTTGTCTGTAAGATTCATATCAATGAGTTAGTTTCATTATTGTCTAAAAAATGGCTGCAGAACATGTGAAACAGGAAAAGCACCCCCATGGAAAAAAACCCACTAAAATCGTAGTTTAAGCTCTAACATTAATTATGATTCGTTTGGCATATAGAAGGCTAACAAGTTCAAATATCGAATCAATTATAATATTTTCTTTTTGGCTTGGATAAATCACACAAATATGCACGCCTCTTTGCACAGAGATAAAAACCTATGAATTTAGGTATGTAGGCAATGTATGTGTATCAAGTGTGCAAAATGTCCCAAAAGTGCATTCGCTCAAACTTTTTATTTAAATTTACAAAGGTGGAGACAATAATAGATGAAATGGTGCCCAAATGCTATGTAAGATTTAAAGCATCTGCGTTGCCCATGAAACTGATGGGCGCTTAAGAAATATAAAAAACATATAAAGATTTCTTTAAATCTCCCACCTCCCAGCAGAAAATCACAGGCAGCAGGTTTTAAATCCCCAGAGGAATAAAATTTGGGGAGGGGAAGAATATACAGCAGCAGCCCCCATGTTTCACCCTCGTTGCTTCCTCTGCTTCATACTCCGTGGAGGAAAGAAATCAAATGGCCCGACTTGCTCCCGGCTTCTCCTCCGACCTTCCCTCCACTCACCTCCCAGGAGCCGCTTCCACCCCTTGAAACAGCACAAGAGGCACCGCCGACGCCGTTATTCTTGGGTGAGCCGGAAGAGGAAGTTCCTCTGTCCTTCGCCTCCTCTCCTCCACATCCCCTCTAGCAATCCAATACTCTATCTGCCCTATGGAGATTCTCAGTCAGTTGTCCCAAAGATGCTTTTTCAGGAGGCAACTGGACTTTCTGCTTTTTCTTTAAAGACGTTTCGCTCCTCATCCGAGGAGCTTCTTCGGCTCTGACTGGATAGTGGGGAATGGAAGGGTTTATTTATACTCCTTGTAGACAAGCCAGGTCCGTTATAAATCCTCTGGGAAGACTAACACTCTATCGTTTCATCTCGTTCCAGCCCAGCCTCTCCCGCTTTCCTAGAGTAGCTCTGTTGCCCCTGTAGCCTACCTGCTTCCTAGGCGCGGGTGTTGCTTCTTTGTAGAGCGCCATCTAGCGCCATAAAGCTGAAGACCGTGTTCGTTCCACTACTTGAACCCTAAGAGGTTTGCAAGAGGTTTTCACAGATTCCCTGCTTCCTGACGTGCCATCAAGCCGTAGGGATAGCTTTGTGAGCGATCGATATCATGAGAACTTTACCTGGCGGAGGTGTTCAGTGCATTGCTGCAGATTAAGATCACTTGTAAATGCAGCTGAAAGGTTGGCAGCCTGGAAATTAAACTAACTCTCTGCTTGCAGCCCTCATTATGCCACCCAGAGAAAAGACGGTGCAGGAAAAGACACCTGGGCCACTTTCACTCTGGGTTCAGGCTGGGGCGCATCACCAATTGCATTGGTTGCAATTCTCACGGACTTTTGGAGGGCTTGGGATAGATGGGGTGCAACCATTTTTGCTCTCATAGACCTCTCATCAGGTTCATCTAGTGAAGAAAAGGACCAGGAAAGACAAGATAGCGGTGTTCCAGTATTTAAGGGACTGCCACAGAAAGGAAGGGGTCAAGCTATTTTTCAAAGCACCTGAGGGACAGACAAGGAATTGGATGGAAACTGGCTAAAGGAAGATTCAACCTAGAAATGAGGAGGAACTTTCTGACAGGGAGAACAATCAACCAATGGAACAGAAGTTGCCTTCGGAAGTTGTGGGAGCTTCATCACTTGAGACTTTCAAGAAAAGATTGGACTGCCATTTGTCAGAAATGGTGTAGGGCCGTGATGGCGAACCTGTGGCACGCGTGCCACAGGTGGCACGCAGAGCCATATCAATGGGCACGCAAGCGTTGCCCTAGCTCAGCTCCAGCACGCATGCGCGCACCAGCCAGCTAATTTTCAGGCCTTTCGGGCCCACCGGAAGTCAGGAAATGGACCGTTTCCAACCTCAGGAGGGCCTCTGGGGGTGTGGGGAAGGCCGTTTTCACCCTCCCCAGGCCCCAGAAGCTTTCTTGGAGCCTGGGGAGGGCGAAAAATGGGCCTACCGGGTCCACTGTGCCATCACGTGCCAAAAGCAGAGGAACCACGTGTGCGTGTGTGTGTGTGTCATGCGTGCATGCATGGGGGGGCAGGGCGCATTGAATTATGGGTGTGGGCACACGCGCATGTGACAAACACACACACACCCTGCTTTTGGCACATGACAGCAAAAAGGTTAGCCATCACTGGTGTAGGGTCTCCTGCTTAGGTGGGGGGGGGGTTGGCCTAGATCATTGATGGCTAACCTTTTTGCCGTCGCGTGCCAAAAGCGGGGGGAGCGGGGGGGCGTCATGGGTGCGTGTGCCCACATCCATCATTCAATGCACCCCGCCCTCCCACGCATGCACACGTGACCCCCCTACACTTCCCCCTGCTTTTGGCACAGTGGGCCTAGTAGGCCCGTTTTTTCCCCCTCCCCAGGCTCCAGAGGCTTTCTGGGAGCCTGGGGAGGGCAAAAACAGCCTTCCCTATCCCCCGGAGGCCTTCCAGAGGCCGGAAACAGCCAGTTTCCTGACTTCCGATGGGACCGGAAGGCCTGAAAATCAGTTGGCTGGTGCGCGCATGCATGCTGGAGCTGAGCTAGGGCAACACTCGCGTGCCCACCAATATGGCTCCGCGTGCCACCTGTGGCACCCGTGCCATAGGTTCGCCATCACGGGCCTAGATGATCTATAAGGTCCGTTCCAACTCTGTTAATCTGTTAATATCCTGGACTGGCTTTGGGAATAGCAAATGGGAGGCACTTCATTGTGGTGGTGCTACTTCTGCCTTCATGGCTGGTTCCAATGGGTATTGGTAAACATTTTCCATCTGCATTTTTGTGTGGCCTAAATCTCACTAGAAGGCAGAATTCCTCTGAGTAGCCTTCTCAATTTCCAGAGGAGATTCCAGCATTGAATATTCCCAGGCAGCTTGTGATAAAACATGTGGAGGTCGCTAGTTTGTTGGAAGCTGATCTAAAGTGTCCTGCGCTTAAGTCATTGGCTCTCAATTCCTTTCCCAGACCCAGAAAGGAGCAAGCCTAGAGATGTCCCACTTGCTCGCAACTCGCCTGTTGGCCTACTTGCCTGGGACAATGGCAACTGGAACTGCCAGGATTGCCCTCACTAAGCAATCTGGTCACATGTCCCTTTTTATGACCACATTGTATAGCACTGGAAATCCTGGCACCAATTCTTGTCACAATGCAAGAAATACCCCCCCCCACACACACCCCTCCCCGCCGTTTTTTTTTTACAAGCTCAGGGAGTTATTTTCCCCCTTCTGGACAGTTGGCATCCTGGCCGGCTTGATACCTTGAACAGCAGTTTGTAATGCATAATAAAATCACAAGGGGTTTTCTTGGCAGAGCAGTTCAAGGCATTGCTGCAGATTAAGATCTTCTGTAAGTGCATCTGAAGAGGGCAATGAAAGGTTGGCAGCCTGGAACTTCAACTCACCCACTGCTTGCAGCTCTTGACTTTGCCACCTGGAGAAAAGGCTGTACGGGAGGAAAGACACTGGCCCTTCTCAGTCTGAGTTCAGGCCGGGGCAGATCACCAAAACAGCACTGGTTGCAAGTCTCATGGACTTTTGGAGGGCTTGGGATAGATGGGGCACAACCATTATGTCTTTTCTAGATCAGATTTCAACACCATCCACCATGGTATCTGTTAGATCAGGCGCAGGAAAGAAGACAAGACCAGCGGGGTCTGCTCAACAAGTTTTATTCAGCTCTTAAACTAAGTCAGAACAGACGACGGCTGTGCTGCCGGAGCCCTTTTTATAGCGCTCCGGCAGACCAGCCGTCCAATGACAGCGGTTTAACTTTCCCGCCCGGAGGATTAACCAATCCCCGGCCGGATGTCCTTATAAGGACATAACAGTATCCTTCTGGACCAGCTTTGGGTACAGCAAATGGGAGGCAATCTATTATGGTGGTTCTGTTTCTACTTTCAGTTGGCATGTGTAGAAGAGGACACCTGATGTATGCCAGTGAGATTTGGACTGTATACAGGAGGCATGCCAGGCAATTGAACCACTTCCACACAACCTGCCTCTGCGGACGTATGAGAATCCGGTGGCAGGACAAGGTGCCAGACACAGAAGTCCTCTCCAGAGCAGGCCTGCCACCAGTTCACACCTTGCTGATGAAAGCCCAGACACACTGGGCAGGCCAAGTTGCAAGGATGCCAGACCACCGCATCCCTAAACAGCTCCTCTATGGTGAGCTGTCTCAAGGTAAGCAATCGGACGGGGCACAAAGGAAGCAATAGAAAGACAGGTTGAAAGCCTCTTTCAAGTCCCTGGATATCGACGACACCTCCTGGGAAACCCTGGTCCAAGATCGATTGACATGACAGACGTTGATCCACCGCCAGACATTTAAAGACAGAGGAACAACCACAGCACAAGAGGAGCGAGCACTCCGCAAAGCCAGAGCTGCAAACGCTGCAACAATAATGGCCACACATATCTGCCCAACATGTGGCAGAACATTCCGTTCCCCTTTAGGCCTTACCAGCCACCTGCGGATACACCGTGGACAGCCCACAACCGTTAGATGTCAAGGTCCTCTTTGAACACAATGGATGAACAACATCATGTAGAAGAACAGAGTCCTGGCCCCTGAAATTGGGGTGCCCCGGGTCTCAAGCCTTTGGCTGCTGCTTTTCAACATCTACATGAAACTGCTAGAGGAGGCCATCCATCCTGAGATACCCAATCACGTACCGGTCGTCCTTGATTTACAACATTTCAATCAGTGACCATTTGAAGTTACAAGGGCATTGAAAATTGACATGGCCATTTTTCACACTGCAGCATGCCCGCGGTCATGTGATCAAACTTCAGACAGTCAAGAGGCCTTGCACACAGGTCATTAATGCCTTGTTCACCTAGTTTTGGCTTACCGAACTGGACCAATGGGCCAACTAGAAACTTCAATTGGTCCAGAACGCAGCAGCGCCCATAATAATTGAGGCCCCTAGGTTGCCCATGTAACATACTCGTCACGCGAGCTGCATTGGATTTGTTTTTTAAGGTGCAATTGAAGATGGTCATCACCTTTAAATATTTCTTTATTATAACAATAGCAATAGCACTTAGATCTATATACCACCGCACAGTGCTTTATAGCTTTCTCGGTATAAAGTGTCAGAATATTGTCCCCAAGAATCTGGGTCCTCATATTACCAATCTCAGAAGGATGGAAGGCTGAGTCAACCTCGAGCCCCATCAGGATCAAACTCCAGGTAGTGGGAAGTCAGCCAGCAATACTGCATTCTAACCACTGAGCCACCAGGGCATATATGTCACTAGTTTCCCACCTTTATTATTTTCCCATCTACCTGTTCTACCAGGTCAGATAGGGTGGGCACATTCCTAGCCCCCTTGCCTTAAATATTACCATCTGATAGGAGCTAGGAAGTGAGTCTTTTCCGTTGCAGCTCCTGCCCTATCAGACACTCTTCCCTTTATCCTCCTAGTCTTCCACAAAGGAAAGAAGATCTAGCTTTCCCCCTGAGCACTGGGATAAGAAAAGATGCCTGCGCATCAGAAGCTTGTTTTGGAGTCAGGTTTTTGTTTTTATGCATTTAGTTTTAATATGGTTTTTAAGTTACTGATTGGGAGCCGGCCAGAGTTTGTTATAACATGGATGGCTACATAAATATTTTAAATAAATCAAAGGAAAAAGATTAATCTGGAAAATGGCGCTACTGAGGCTGCTCATCTGCAGGTTGCTTGAGGCTTTGAAGATCTATGCATTTCTTTAATTACCAAATTGATATGCTGCTAATCCTGCGGTGAACTTCTCCAATTTAACTCCTTGCAAGGAGAAAGATAACCAGATTTGGGCAAGAATGGCACCTGACATGAATATAATTAGGAAGGACAGGAGGCCTGGTTAACTTATAAATTGAATCACATTTTTGGAATCCGGATGACCATCCGAATGCCATCATCCTTGCTAGAAGTGCCCTGTATTTGCAGGGCAAGTAAATCTTAAATATATAGGATTTGCATTTTGCCATTGGAAATATACTGGGATTATTGGTTTCTGTATCAGTTTCATTGCTGTAAACCATGTGGAATCATTATGAGTGGGGCTGCCAGACACATTTTCATGCTAAATAAAAATACATACATACATACATACATGCTTATATCCTTTATTATATGTAGAAATAACTCAAGGCGGCAAACGTACATAACAGAGATGCAAGCTCCTTTACTCTGGCCCAGCATAGCAGTTCTCCTTGATTCCATGATAAGGAACAACCTCACTGACTCAGAAGGAAGGTCAGATAAAGTTAGAGAAAAGAAAGAGAAACGAAGAACAAAGAAAGAAAAAGAAAGCTCAAATCAGATTAGAGGCTTCCCGGCTAAAACATATGAAGAATGGTTAGAAGAATTGGGCATGGCCAGTCAAGTGAAGAACCGGGGTGACACAACAACAGTCTTCCAATATTTGAGGAAGGGTCATAGAGAGAGGGAGACAGTCTATTTTCCAAAGCACCCGAAGGGCAGACAAGGAACAATGGATGGAAACTGATCAAGGAGAGATTCAACCTAGAAATAAGGAGACATTTTGAGACAGTGATAAGAATCAACCAATGGAACAACTCGCCTTCAGAAGTTGTGAGCTTCATCATTGCATCTTTCAAGGAGAGATGTGACTGCTACTTGTCAGAAATGGTATAGGACAGTGATGGCTAACCTTTTCTGAACTGAGTACCCAAAGCACATGTGCGTACCTGAACCCCCAAAATGCAATGCACGCACAGTCCACGCCCATGCGTATCAACCCCCGTACATCCATGCGCATCCCCACGTGCGCCTCACCTGAGCATGTGTGCGCTGCCTCCCCGCCCGCCCCTCGCGTATGCACGGCAGAGACCCAAAGACCAGCTGGCCGGTGCGAGGTGCACGTGCATGTACAGCAGAGCTGAACTGGGGCAACAGCCTGCATGCCCAAAAAGAGGGCTCTGCGTGTCTCCTCTGGCACACTTGTCATAGGTTCGCCATCACGGGTATAGGATAACATGTTTGAGCAGTGGGTTGGACTAATGGCATACAAGGTCCCTTCCAACTCTGTTATTCTATTCTATTCCACTCTCATGTTTGATACTAAGACATAAGGAATCATGCAAAAAATTAAATAGTTAATTGTTCAGCTAGGCTTCCAATGAGAGAAAAGAAACAAAATTCAAGATTCCTTTACACACATTAAATTTTGCCTCAGATGGAATTTCCTGTATGATAAGGGAAGAATTTTGTGTGAAACACAGTCTGTAATCTGGTTGTTTGAATGATTACTCCCCTATGTGTAACCTTACATGATTTATAAGGCTAGACCTAGTACTGAAATCTTTCCCACAATCCGGACATTCATACGGTTTCTCTCCTGTATGAGTCCTCCGGTGTATCACCAAATTGGAATTCCAACTGAAATTTTTCCCACATTCAAGACACTGATACGGTTTTTCTCCTGTGTGAGTCCTCTGATGTCTCACCAGGTAGGTATTCTGACTGAAACTTTTCCCACAATCCGGACACTGATATGGTTTTTCTCCTGTGTGAGTTCTCTGGTGCATCAGCAGGTGGGAATTCCGAGCGAAACTTTTCCCACAATCTGGACACTCATACCGTTTGTCTCCGGTATGAGTTCTCTGATGTCCCACCAGGTGAGACCTCCGACCGAAACTTTTCCCACAATCTAAACATTTATACGGTTTCTCTCCCGTGTGAGTCCTCTGGTGTTCCACCAGGTGGAAATTCCATCTGAAACTTTTCCCACAATCCAGGCACTCATATGGTTTTTCTCCTGTGTGAGTCCTCTGGTGTTCCACCAGGTGGGAATTCTGACTGAAACTTTTCCCACAATATAGACACTCATATGGTTTCTCTCCCGTGTGAGTTCTCTGATGTTTCACCAGGTAGGAAATCTGACAGAAACTTTTCCCACAATCTGGACACTCATATGGTGTTTCTCCTGTGTGAGTCTTCCGATGTCTCACCAGATTAGAATTCTGACTGAAACTTTTCCCACAATCTGGACACTCATATGGTTTCTCTCCTGTGTGAGTTCTCTGGTGTATCAGCAGCTCAGAATTCCATGTGAAACTTTTCCCACAATCAGAACATTCAAACTGTTTCTCGCCAGTGCAAGTCTTCTTCTGTCTTACCACATTTGTGTGCATTGTAATCCTTTTGTCACTGGTAAAGATTCTCTCCAATAGGGTTCTTCCATCAATCATGAGGAAGCTTTTCGGAGTAAAGCATTTGCTGCATTCCAAATATTCCTATGGCTTTTCATTTGGTGGATCCTCTTATGCATACTCATCTGTGATCTACAATGTGTTTTTCCCCCACATTAAGCTGTCTGTGTTGTTTTTCCAACACTGATATTATTGGATTTTTGTGGAGGCCAAAAATATTTCTGATCTCTTACTTGGAGGTTCTTTGATTCAAGCTATTCTTTCCTTCCCCAAAGCATTCAAATAATTGATGGATTGACTATATTCAAAACAAATATGGGACTAAAAAGTTGCAAACAGCTTATGAATGAAGTATTTAGGTGAATTTTTATACTCTTATATTTTTATATTTCGGCATGTAGGGGGAGTTAAAGGGTGAAGGGGAATTAAGAGCTTATAGTTAGTTTGTTTATGTTTGATGGTGTTTGTTAAATGCCATACCCTGTATTTTGTTCTGGGAAGTCGGGGGGTGGGGGTGGGGGGGATGGAGGGAGAAGGGATTGGGTGGGGGGAGGAGGGGGGTAAATTTGTTTGTAATAATGTTTTAAAACTTTTTAATTAAAAAAAAAGGATTCAAATAATGCCTGCCTAATTTGGCTATCCAAGGGACCTTTTCCTTTCCACTAACTTCCAGGAATGTCCCACTTTTTTTTTACTTGGATATTATTCTCCTTGCCTTCTCGTTTAATGTTTTCTTCATGTCCATATACTCTATTTTTTCCAGCTTAAAAGGTTGTTCTTGTTATTCTCTCCCTTGTCTCTCATCTGCTGAGGAATGAAAAGAGGTTTTCATTTTCCAGAGGAAGGGAAATAAATTTGTTTGATGGCTTGTTTTCCTTTTTAATGCTGCTTCTCAGTTTCTGTTTTCCACAGTATCTCCTTGGCATCCTCTTTGTCTGTAAGATTCATATCAATGAGTTAGTTTCATTATTGTCTAAAAATGGCTGCAGAACATGTGGAACAGGAAAAGCACCCACATGGAAAAACAAACAGTAAAATCATAGTTTAAGCTCTAACATTAATTATGATTCATTTGGCATATAGAAGGCTAGCAAGTTCAATTTATCGAATCAATTACAATGTTCTCTTTTTGGCTTGGATAGATCACACAAATACGCACGTCTCTTTGCACAGAGATAAAAACCTATGAATTTATGTATGTAGGCAATGTATGTGTATCAAATGTACAAAAGTGCATTCATTCAAACTTTTTATTTAAATTTACAAAGGTGGAGACAATAATAAATGAAATGGTGCCCAAATGATATGCAAGATTTAAAGCATCCGCATTGCCCATGAAACTGATATTTTATAAAAATATAAAATATATATAAAGATTTGTTTAAATCTCCCACCTCCCAGCAGAAAATCACAGGCAGCAGTTTTAAATCCCGAAGCCCCAGAGGAATAGAATTTGGGGAGGGGAAGAATATACAGCAGCAGCCCCCATGTTTCAGCCTCATTGCTTGCTCTGCTTCATACTCCGTGGAGGAAAGCAAAGGGCCCGACTTGCTCCCGACTTCTCCTCCGACCTTTCCTCCACTCACCTCCCAGGAGCCGCTTCCACCCTCCAAGCCGCACAAGAGGCTCCGCCGACGCCATTATCCTTGAGTGAGCCGGAAGAGGAAGTTCCTTCTGTCCCTCGCCTCATCTCCTCCATATCCCCTCTAGGAATACGACCCCAGGGCGAATCAACGAACTCTCTAGAAATACAATACTCTATCGTTATCAACCCGTTCCAGCCCAGCCTCTGCTCCTTCCCTAGAATACTTCTGCCGCCGCTATACCGTAGTTTATTAATGGACGCGAGTAGGGCGCCCTCTGCTGACGAAAGAGCGAAGACCACGCTCGTTCTATCTACTCTAAGGCGCTTGAAGATACTCTCATTGATTCCGTTCTTTCTTAAATGCCATCAAGTCCTATTCGACTCCCATCGAGCTCATCGGTAGCTTTTCTCCATGAGGCTCCACCCCAAAACTTGTCTTTCAGGTCCCCCAAGAGTAAGGTGACCAGATTTTAACATTGGTAAAGAGGGACACCTGTGGGTGTGGCTTATTTTGTGGGTGCGGCTTGGAGGTCATGTGACTGGGTGGGCGTGGCTAGCTGGTCATGTGACCGGGTGGCCATGGCTATGTGTAGAGGGACTACTCAGAGGGCTGAAAAAAGTCATTTCTGACAGGTCCTCGCACTTTTGACTGGTCCTCACACTTATCACCATCCTCACATTTATGCCCGTGCAGCATTCTTAACAATCATGTCACTCATTTCACAACTGCTTCTCTTCACCATGGTGATAAGATAGGGCAAAAAACGTAAAATGTGAGGACAGTCGTAAGTTTGAGGACTGGTCAAAAGTGCGAGGACCAGTCAAAAATTACTTTTTCAGCCATGAGTAGTCCATGTGCACAAAAGGACTACCCAGAGGGCTGAAAAAAGTCATTTCTGACAGGTCCTCGCACTTTTGACCAGTCTTCGCACTTATGACTGGTCATCATTTATGCCCATTGTAGCATTCTTAAAAACGGTGTCACTCATTTCACAACTGCTTCTCTTCAGCATGGTGACAAGATAGGGCAAAAACATAAAATGTGAGGACAGTCGTAAATTCGAGGACTGGTCAAAAGTGTGAAGACCAGTCAAAAATAACTTTTTCAGCCCTCTGAGTAGTCCATGTGCATAAAAGGATACAGCAATAGAAAGGGATGAAGGGAGGGAAATTAGAGTAGGAATGAGCTTAAGAGAGGGAGGAAGAGAGGAGGAGAAGAAGAAAGGAAGTAGGGAAGAGAAGAAGAGTGGGGGAAGAGAAAGTAAGAAGGAAAGAAAAGAGAGAGGTGGTAGGTTTGAGGAGAAAGATTGCTGTACAATAAAAAAGATGAAAGGGAAGAAAACCAACCCGAAACAAATATAAAGATATTAAGATAAAGAATGAATTGTTAAACTTTAAAGAATAAGAGAGAACAAATATGAATAAATAGCAATAATTAGAAACACACATACAAACATACAATGTATTTACTTTGAACAGAGTATTTGGCAGGTTCACAAATTTAAACAGTGTTTAGTCATTTCAATTAAATTTACAATTTCTATATTTCCTTTCTGCCATATTTATTCCTCATCTATTTTTTAAAAAAACCAATATTACCCTTCATCCTCATCTCTAATCTTAATCAAATTCAATTTTTCACTTCTATTCTATATTATACCCTTTCCCATTGTCATCTATTTTTATATCCATCCTCAGATTGGTTAATTATGTAATATTACAGTTGTTTAATACAAATTCAACATTTTAATATAAATCAATTAGTTATATAACTATCTTTTTTGTATATTAATCAATATGAACATGAATATTCCAATTATTTCCATGCAATCCAATTTCTTATAAATCAATTAATTATATTTACCAATAATAATAAACCAAATAATTTCCCCCATATATTCTTCCAACCACAATTTAACCATTTCTGCTTTCAACACAATATACAATTAATAGTATCTCAATTATTACAATTCCCTAGTTAAATAGAGCTTTTTTTCTTTTGTGTTTTAAAATCTTGAACTCTCCTCTTTTGCCATTTGCCATAAATTTCCAATTGTTTGCACCTACCTTTTTTGATGAGGAAAAGGAAATCTGCCTTTCTAACGTTGCTAGCAAACAGCAAAGCCAACAATGTGCTTTAGTTTCGGTTTTGTTTTCAGCTTAAATTGCACAAGGAGAAAAAAAAACTAGAGGGAAAAAAACCTGTTTAAATTCTTGCTGCGGGGCTTCAAAGGGCCACCTATGTTTTCTTTTAACACTGATCAGCTGTAGGGCGGGCCTTTGAAGCTCCAAGGGAAGAATTTAAACAGGTTTTTCCCCCTCTAGCCATCAGCTGGGACTCAGGAGGCAGCAATAGATTGGGAGTGGGCGGGGTAAGCAAACCCCGTTCTCCCGCCGTTCCCTAGCTTGTCCTGCATTCCTTCCAAAAATCGGGACTTTTTAAAAATGCTGCGGGATACGGGACAAATTATTGAAAATCGGGACTGTCCCGCCAAAAGCAGGACGTCTGGTCACCTTACCCAAGAGGGCATCCATTGTCTCTGAAGCTGAGCCCAAAGCTTTGTTTGCAAGGAACGGCCACTAAACCAAAGGAAAGCACCCTTTGGAGCGAGTGGGGTGGGGCTGGAAATGATGTGCAAATAGGAAGGGAGAAAGTCCACCTCCCTTGGTACCAGACAGTTTTTCCTCTGGAGGGAAGCAGGATAACTTCTCAAAAACCTGCCTCTGTAACTTAGTGTCACTGTAAGAATGAAGCTTGACCACTCGTCTCTGTGATTTTATTTTCATTTACTTCCATGTTCAGCTAACAAGCTCGGTATTTCTTATTGGTGCTCCACCCCTGCTTAGCAATGGAAATTCTGGCACCAATTCCTGTTGCAAATTGAGAACTACCCATGTCTTTTCCAAGCTCAAGAGAGGGCTGGAAGAGTAATTCCTCCCCCTCCCCGCTTTACACCTTCAACAGCTGTTTGTAATGCATAATAAAATCATGAGAGGTTTTCCTGGCAGAGGAATTCAAGGCATTGCTGCAGATTAAGATCTCTTCTAAGTGCAGTTAAGAGGGCAATGAAAAGTTGGCAGCCTGGGACTTCAACTCACCCTCTGCTTCCAGCTCTGACTTTGCCACCTGGAGAAAGGGCTGTGCAGGAGAAAAACACCTGGGCCCTTCTCAGTCTGGATTCAGGCCAGGGCACATCACCAAAATGGCATTGGTTGCAATTCTCATGGACTTTTAGAGGGTTTGTGATAGATGGGATGCAACCATTATGTCCCTCATAGACCTCCCACCAGGTTTCAGTACATCAACGTTCTGGACCCTGCAGAGGGTGTGCAACATTCACACCTATTTCCCACTCCGCTCTCCCCACAACTACTTCCCTCTCCCATCCTGCCACGCCAGACTCACAAGATCTGGCTCCTCTCTGCCTCAAAGGTTTCTTTGCCTTTGAGGGAGAGGAGAGTCAATAGAAGCTCCTGAGTGCTGTAATATCACAAGAGTTCTGGCATCCCCCTCCTCTTTTGCAGAAACTGGGTGCCTGAAACTCTCTTGAGTTTATGGGCCCCAGAAACTTTCATTCTCCATGCAAAAAGCTTTTGCGGTGCCTGTCTCCTGCTTCTCTGTCCGCCATCTCCTTTCTGCCACCACCGAGACACTTTTCACCCAGAGACCTGACAGAGATTGGAAGCTTCATTTGCGTGCAAATGGGGCATTTAAAAACGGAGCGAATCACTCCGTTTCCAAACGCCCCATTTACAAGCAGATGAAACTTCCAAAACGGTTTGTTTTTTTTAATTTGATTTATATGCCGCCCTTCTCCAGAGACTCAGGGCGGCTTACAGTGCGCTAAGCAATAGCCTTCATACTTTTTGTATATTTATACAAAGTCTGCTTATTGCCCCCACAAACTGGGTCCTCAATTTACCTACCTTAGAAAGGATGGAAGGCTGAGTCCACCTTGAGCCTTGGTGAGATTCGAACCTGCAATAATTGCAGGCAGCTGATGTTAATAACAGGGCTTTAGACCACTGTACTATCCAAGGCTCCTATGGGCACCTATGGGGTGAACTCATTTTCCAAAGACCCCATAGGCACCCAAACACTTTGCAGAAGCTTCGTCTGCTTGCAAATGGGGCGTTTGGAACCGGGGCAAAAAGTGTTCCAGTGGTGATGGAAAGGAGATGGGGGAAGAGTAGGAGATGGGCACCGCAAACACTTTTTGCGCTCAGGAGCTTTCATCGACTCCCTCAAGGGCAAAAAAACCAGGGCAGAGAGTAGACAGATCTTTACAAGATGAGTCCAGCTTGGGGGCCTGTTCTATCACTAGGGCCCCTGTTCCCTTCTCTACCCTGACATACCTCATGTGCCCTTAACGAACTGCGCAGTTAGCACCTGTGTGGGCGAAAGGGAGTAATCGCATTCAACTTACAAGATTCACTCCTACAAATCAAGTTACGAATGGAATGGGGAGGCTCCATTACATTTGTAACTCGAGCATTACCTGTACTTGCAGGGCAAGTACATGTTAAATGTGGAGGCTTTGTAATTTGCCATTTGCAATATGTAGGGTTTATTGATTTCCGTAGTAGGGTTTTATTGCTACAAGCTGCCCAAAGTCAACAGGAGTTGGGCTGCGATATACATTTTTAAAATAAATCATACATACTTATACATATTTATATCCTCCTTTATGATGTGTACAAATACCTCAAGGTGGCAAATATACCTAATACAGATCTAAGCTTGCTTTCTCTGGCCCAGCACAGCAATTCCCCTTGACTCCGTGAAAGGAAACTACAGCACACATCTCCCCCCCCCCTCATATTTTGATACTATGACACATTTGACTAAAAAGAATCAAGCAAGAAATTAATGCATCAAATTTTGGCTCGTGTGTGATTTTTTGTGTATGAAAAAATTTGAATTCTGTGTGAAACACTTTCCACAATCTGGGCACTTGAATGGCTTCTCCCCTGTGTGTAACCTTACATGATTTATAAGGCTAGACCTGGTCCCAAAATCTTTCCCACAAACCGGACACTCATACGGTTTCTCTCCTGTGTGAGTTCTCTGGTGTATCACTAAACTGGATTTCCTTATGAAACCTTTCCTACACTCAGGACACTCATATGGTTTTTCTCCCGTGTGACTCCTCTGGTGTATCACCAACCCGGACTTACGAAGAAAACTTTTCCAGCAAAACGGACACTGATGTGTTTTTTCTCCTGTGTGAGTCCTCTGATGTATCTCCAAGTCGGAATTCTGAATAAAACTTTTCCCACAAAAGAGACACTCATATCGTTTTTCTCCTGTGTGAATTCTCTGGTGTTTCACCAAGTAAGAATTCTGAGTGAAACTTTTACAACAATCTGGGCACTGGTACTGTTTGTCTCCCGTGTGAGTTCTCTGATGTACCACCAGGTTAGAATTTCGATTGAAACCTTTTCCACAATGAGGACACTTATATGGTCTCTCTCCTGTGTGTGTTCTCTGATGTACCACAAGTTCGGAATTCCAATTAAAACATTTTCCACAATCTGGACACTTATGTGGTTTCTCTCCCATGTGAGTCCTCTTGTGTATAACCAGGTAGTAATTCTGACTGAAACTTTTGCCACAATCCAGACATACATATGGTTTCTTTCCTGTATGAGTCCTATGGTGTTTCACTAGGAGAGAATTCTGACTGAAACTTTCCCCACAATCCTCACACTTATATGGTTTCTCTCCTGTGTGAGTCCTCTGGTGTATCACCAGCTTGGATTTATGCTGGAAACTTTTCTCACAATCTGGACACTTATATGGTTTCTCTCCCATGTGAATCTTTTGGTGTTCTACCAGGTAGGAATTGCAACTGAAACTTTTCCCACAATCCAGGCACTCATAGGTTTTTTCTCCTGTGAGAATGCTCTGATGTACCATCAAACTCAAACTTTTCTCACAATCTGAACACTCATACAATTTCTCTCCCATGTGA
Source organism: Ptyas mucosa (assembly GCA_012654045.1). Lineage (NCBI taxonomy): Eukaryota > Metazoa > Chordata > Lepidosauria > Squamata > Colubridae > Ptyas > Ptyas mucosa. The sequence continues at coordinate 25,142 of WNWU01000120.1, read as the reverse complement.
GTCCTCTGGTGTTTCACCAGGGAGGAACTGTGACTGAAACCTTTGCCACAATTCAGACATTCATATGGTTTTTCTCCTGTGTGGGTCCTCTGATGTATCACCAGGTTGTAATTCTGACTGAAACCTTTGCCACAATACAGACACTCAAATGGTTTCTCTCCTGTGTGAGTTCTCTGATGGATCACCAGCTTAGAATTCTGCTTGAAACCTTTCCCACAATCTGGACACTCATATGGTTTTTTACCCATGGTCGTCATCTCGTGTTTCAACATAACAGATTGGTAGAGCTTCTCTTTTGTAGAAATCATTCCACAAATCATGAGGAAGCTATTCTGATTAAAACTTTTGCTATACGCCAAACATTTATATGGATTTTCGTTGGGTGGATCCTCTTCCCATAATCAGCTGTGATCTACAAACAATAAGCTGTCTGTAGGGTTTTTCCAACACTAATATTCTTGGATTCTTGAAGCGGCCAACAATATTTCTGATCTCTTACCTGGAGGTTCTTTGATTTATGCCGCTCTTTCCTTCTTCAAAGGCTTTAATTGATGCCTGCCCATTTTGGCCATCTGGGCCTTTTCCTTCCCACTGACTTCCAGGTATTTCCTACTTTTTATTTGGAAATTATCCCCTTTCACTTCCCATGTAATATTTCCTTGAGTTCCATATGCTCTGTTTATTCTAGCTCAAAACTCTGCTCGTTAGTCTCTCCCTTGTTTGTCATCTGATAAGTAAGAGCAGTTTTTACACTTTCTGAAGGAAGTAGACAGATCTTGATTGATGGTTTGTTTTGCATTTTAAGGCTGCTTCTCATTTTCTGTTCTCCAGATTGCTGTTCTTGGCTTTCTTTTTGTCTGTAAGATCGATATTAATGGGTTAGTTTCATTATTGTATTAAAAAATGGCTGCATGATATGTGAAATCAGCAAAAAAACAGCCCAAAATATTACCATGAAGCATCAAAATTCTAGTTTAAGCTCTAACATTAACTATGATTCATTTGGCATATAGAAGAGTAGCAAGATTCATGTTGAAATATTGACTGAATCATAAAATTCTTTTTAACTCGAATAGACCACACATCTCTCTCTCTTTTACTTTACATCTCTACTACTCTACCATGTTTCTCTGAAAATAAGACTCTGGTCTTATATTTTTTTGAACCCTGAAATAAGCACTTGGTCCTATTGCCATGTGCTCAAAACCCTGATTGGGCTTATTATCAGGGGATGTCTTATTTTGGGGAAAACAGGGTATATCACTAAAATAATCAACCCCACAGTTTACTATCCCTTTCTTCTCCTACATGTTGGGAGCAATGACACAACAATGAATCTGAAAACAAGAGATGACAAACACCTAGGGAAGAAAGTTGAAAAAGTAGGAGCGTAAGAGGTGTTTTCATCTATACTTCCAACGAAAGGCCAACATCCAATGATGCGCCCATAAATGGTTTTAGAAATGAACTACTGGCTTAAAAACTGGTGCTGTCAACAGGACTTCGGCTTCCTAGACCATGATTTACATTACTTACATGAAGGGCTACTGGCAAGGGATGGAGGGAACCTTCACAAGAACTGGAAAGAATATATTTGGAAAACGACTGGCTCATCTTTTCAAAAGGGCTTTAAACTAAAATTGAGGGAGAGGGGGAGCCAATCTTCACGACCTTTAGAACATAATTCCAAGCAAAAACCACTAGATAACCAATCACATAAGGAGGTAGGGAGTAAAGAGAAAGAAATAAAAAGAAGAAAAACATAATGAAGTTGATTGAGACTGATGGAAAGGATGTAAATCCCAGTTACAAAGTAAGATATATAAGAAACATATCCAAGACCCATAAAGGACTCAAATGCCCATACACTAACGCTAAAAGTTTAGGGAACAAACAGGGTGAACTTGAAGTATTAGTACATGAAGGCAGATATGATATAGTTGCCATTACTGAAACTTTGTGGGATGAAACTCATGACTGGAATGTTCTGATGGAAGGATACAAACTGTTCAAAAGAAACAGAAACTCCACCTCCTCTAACAAAAGAGGAGGTGGAGTTGCATTATATATAAAAGATCACTACATCTCTCCGACTTTCTGCTCCGGGTCTGTACGATTCACATAAAAGACCAGGAGATGGCGATAGTTGCAATGACCTCCAAGGTCCCTTCCAACTCTTGTTACCGTAACAGGCAGTAGAGAGAAAGCAGAGATGCTTAACTCTATCTTTGCATCAGTCTTTATCAAAATGAAACTATAGCACAACCTACCAAAAACATAACCGTAAAAGACAGACAAGAAATAAAAATTAAAATAAGCAAGAAAAAGAGGACACCTATCTGATTGATCTTGATGAATATAAATCGCTTCCCAGAGTTCTGAAGGAACTGACAGATGTTATTTCAGAACAATTGTACCATATCTTTAAAGCATCCTGGAGCACTGGGGAATTACTAGAACTGTGATGGCGAATCTGTGGCACGCAGAGCCATATCTGTGGGGATGCGAGAGTTGCCTTGGCTCAGCTCCAACACGCATGCGTGTGCCGGCCAGCTGATTTTTGGGCCTTCCGGGCCCACTGGAAGTTGGGAAACAGCCATTTCCGGCCTCCAGAGAGCCTCCGGGAGGGTGAGGGAGGCCATTTTCACCCTCCCCAGGCTCCAAGAAAGCCTCTGGAGCCTGGGGAGGGGGAAAAATGGGCCTACCAGGCACCTTTTTGACATTGCGTGCCAAAAGTGGGGGGAGCACCGGGGGGGGGGATCCCGGGCGCATGCGTGGAGGGGTATTGAATTATGGGTATGCGGGCACACATGCATGACCCCCCCTGTACCCTCCCACTTTTGGCACACAATAGCAAAAAGGTTAGCCATCACTGTACTAGAGGATAGGAAAAGAGCTGATGTGATTACCATCTTCAAAAAATAATAATAATAAAAAAAAACCAGACCCAGAAAACTGGAGACCAAGTATCTATGGAGATTCTCAGTCATCCAGATCATGGTTGTCCCAAAAGTGCTTTTGAAGGAGGCAACTGGACTTTCTTGTTTTTCTTTGAAGACATTTCGCTTCTCCTCCAAGCTTATTCAGCTCTGACTGGATGGTGGGGAATGGAACGATTTATATTCCTTGCAGACAGCTGGAGAGTTGGTGAGGCCACTTGGAGGTTTATCTGTGTCTTCAGAGTCACCTGGGTAGTGGAAGTGGGTGTGGAGCCTTCTTGGAACTGCTGAATTCCCCCTCTTTCGAGGCCTCAAAATTGAACAGCCTGTTAATGAATTAAGGATCTGACCCAATAATATTCAGAGACCATATTCTTCTGTTAAACAAAAGTATTTATTGTATCCATACAATATATCAAACAACTATATACAACAAAATAACCGCTGGTACATCTACTTATATACTATGTAGGCGGGGACTAATATACACTGATTGGACGCTTCTTATGATTGAAAATATTAATACTAGATCTCTCCATTCTTCTTCAGGGTCTTAAGTTCCTACTCCTATGGATGAGGCATTTAATTATTTAACACAGCCCTCTCTCAACAGAGGGGGAGGGATATGATATCATCTATCTCCAGTCTACAACACAGTCCTTTCAGCAGTTCCAAGGCTACTCATCCATTTGCACTATCCAGGTAACCCTGAGGACACAGATAAACCTCCTACCCCAGCTCCCCAAAAGGGAAAAACATCATGAAACATCACGCAACAGCAACATGATGCTGTGAGTTTGACACCCGTGCTCTAAAAGGATGCAAATGCAAAGAAGAGCAACTAAGATGATTAAGAGGCTGGAGACAAAAATATATGAAGAATGGTTGAAGGAATTGGAAATGGCCGGTCTAGAGAAAAGAAGGACTAGGGGGGACATGACAGCGGTATTCCAGTATTTGAGAGTCTGCCACAATGAAGAGGGAGTCAACTTATTTTCAAAGCATCCAGAAGGCAGGGCAAGAAACCATGTATGGAAACTAATCAGGGAGAGAAGCAATCTGGAATTAAGGAGAAGCTTCCTAACAGTGAGGACAATTTACCAGTGGAACAACTTCCATTTAGAAGTTGTGGGTGATTCATTACTGGAGGTTTTTAAGAAAAAACTGGACAGCCTCCTATCTGAAATGGTAAAGGGTTTCCTGCTTCAGCAGGGGGTTGGAGTAGACAACCTCCAAGGTCCCTTCTGGCTGTAATCTGATTGATATATGCACACATATACACACAGAAATACACACATATGAATTATGTATGTAGAAAATCTGTGTGTATTTCAGTCGGCGAAACATGCCAGAAGTGCATTTTCTCAATTTTTTAAAATCTAATTTTAGAAAGATGGGGACACTGAGAGACAAAATGGTGCCCAAATCCTATGCAAGATTTAAAGCGTCTACTTTGCTCATGAAACTCCTCACCTACCAGGAAAACAACATGTCAAGGAATCAAGTATTATGTGAAGACAGAGAGAGAGAGAGAGGTGAGAAATATGAAAAATAAGGATTTTTTAAATCTCCCAGATGACAAAGAGTCCTTGTACTTCTGGCTCAACCCCCTGCTCAAGCAAGATACCCTATACCAGTGATGGCTAATCTTTTTGCCATCGCGTGCCAAAAGCGGAGGGAGTGTGGTGGGGTCACACGCACGTGTGCCCATATCCATAATTCTATGTGCCCTGCCCCCGTGCTCCCATTTTTGGCACATGATAGTACGGTGGGCCTGGTAGGCCTGTTTTTTTGTTCTCCCCAGGCTCCAGAGCCTTTCTAGGAGCCTGGGGAGGGCAAAAACGGCCTTCCCTACCCCTCCCCCCGAGGCCCTCCAGAGGCCAGAAACAGTGTATTTCCTGACTTCTGGTGGGCCCAGAAGGCCCGAAAATCAGCTGGCTGACGCACACATGCATGCCGGAGCTGAGCTCGCGTGCCCACAGATATGGCTCCGTATGCCACCTGTGGCACCCGTGCCATAGGTTCGCTATCACGGCCCTATACCATTTCAGACAAGTGACTGTCCTGTCTCTTCTTAAAAACCTCCAGTGACAAAGCGCCCACAACTTCTAGATGGAACGTCTAGATCAGTGTTTCTCAACCTGAGGTGCCGAGGTGGCGCAGTGGTTAGGGTGCAGTACTGCAGCTACTTCAGCTGACTGCTAGTTCAGCAGATCAGCGGATCAAATCTCACCGGCTCAGGGTTGACTCAGCCTTCCATCCTTCCAAGAGTAGGTACAATGAAGACCCAGATTGTTGGGGGCAATATGCTATTTAGTATACTCTTTTTGGTGTAAGCTGCCCAGAGTCCTCGGAGAGTGGGCAGCATAGAAATAGGAATAATAAATAATAATAAATAAA
>WNWU01000120.1:0-19403 GCA_012654045.1 Ptyas mucosa | reverse complement strand
GAAGTCCACTCATCTTCAAGTTGCCAAGGTTGAGAAACACTGTTCTAGATGTTCCACTGGCTTATTGTCCTCACCGTTAGGAAGTTTCTTCCTTAATTCCAGGTTGCTTCTCTCCTTGATTAGTTTCCATCCATTGTTTTTCGTCCTGCCTTCAGGAGGTTTGGAAAATAAATTGACCCTCTCTTCTTTGTGGCAGCCTCTCAAATACTTGAATGCTGCTATCATGTCCTCCCTAGTCCTTCTTTTCTCTAAGTCTAGACCAGTGTTTCTCAACCTTGGAAGCTTGAAGATGGGTGGACTTCAATTCCCAGAATCCCCCAGCCAGCGCTGCTGGCTGGGGGATTCTGGGAGTTGAAGTCCACCCATCTTCAAGCTACCAAGGTTGAGAAACACTGGTCTAGACTAAGCCATACCCAAACCCTGCAACCCTTCTTCATATGTCCCCTTTCAATTATAGTCTCCCCCATTTCCAAGCCAAAAAATTAATAAATCACAGGCAGCAATTTAAAATCATGCAGCAAAAGGATAAAAACATTTGGGGAGAGAAAGAACATGCAGCTGCAGCAGCCATAGCCATGTTTCAGCCTCGTTGCTTCCTCTGCATCTACCCCTTGGAGGAAACCAAAGAGCCCGACTTCCTCCCGGCTTCTCCTCCCACCTGCCTGCAACTCACCTTCCAGCTGCTGCTGCTTCCACCCTGGGAAGAGCAGGACTTCCGCACTCCACGACTCCATGGTGGAGCCGGAAGAGGAAGTTCCTCTGCTCTTCTCCTCTCCTCATTACTCGCTGGTTTTAACGCCTTTCACCTCAGCTGCGCCCCCTCCAGTTGACTGTCGGATCTCAGCCACCAGGGATACCGCTATTACATTGACGGATTGCCAGACGCTCGTGTTGTGTTAGAGCTCCACCTAGTGACGCGAGGCTGAAAATACGCACATTCATATATCAGGAGTTTCTAAGATTTTTTTTCTTCTTTTTTTTAATGTTTTTCACTCTTAGCCATCACATCCATAAGTTTTTTTCTCCAGGATGATCTTGCCCTAGTCTGTCCGCTCACACAGGGCTGCCCTCCTCAGGGTACCGTCGGCCAGACAATGTCGGCTGGCGACGTCCAGGGGTAGAGCATTCTCTGTAGGCGCTCCTGTCCTCTGGAACGAGTTACCTACCGAGCTTCGGTCGGACGGTGCCTGATCTCCGCTCCTTCCGTCGGGACTTAAAAGACTTGGCTGTTTCAACAAATGGGCTGACTCTGATCCTTGGGTTTTATTATTTTGATTGTTATTGTTTTAATTGGGTTTTAATTGATTTTACCTTTTATCTTGTTATGTTTTTAACTTGTGTTCGCCGCCCTGAGTCCTTAAGGAGAAGGGCGGCATATAAGTTTTTGGTAAATAAATAAAATAAGTAAATAGTCTGTCCTTTGGGGTCTCACAGGGATGCCCACATCGTCACTGCAACTGAACCAGGAGCTTCTTTTGCAGGAAGTAAACCAAGGGAAAGCATCCCTGAGAACACAATCCTTGGGGATCAGTGGAGTCTTCCAGCCAGTTCTTCCCCTTAGGGGTGCAGGATAACTCCCCAAAATTATATTTGTAACGGAGGGAATCTTGAAGAGCAAAGCCTGACCATACTTACTTTCACAAGATTAGCCAGGAACTGTATCATAAAACTTTTGGGTTTTTTTAAAATTTGACTTATATGCCACCCTTCTCCAGAGACTCAGGGCGGCTTACAATGTGTTAAGCCAGTGGTTCCCAAAGTGTGAGCCGCGGCTCCCTGGGGAGCCGCGCTATCGTCATAAGGGCGCCGCGAAATATTCCGCCCGCTGGGTCTAACACTGATGCGCCATTTCTGAAACGTCTAGTGCACATGCGCAGTTGCAAGTCGGATTGCTATGGGAGCCGCGAACCGAAAAAGATTGGGAACCTCTGTGTTAAGCAATAGCCTTCATACGTTTGTATATTTATACAAAGTCAGCTTATTGCCCCCACAATCTGGGTCCTCATTTTACCTACCTTAGAAAGGATGGAAGGCTGAGTCAACCTTGAGCCTGGTGGGGTTTGAACTTGCAGTAATTGCAGGCAGCAGATGTAAGTGGATGTTAACAACTGCCTTAGTCTGCTGAGCCACCAGAGCTCTATCAGAGCTCAGAGTTGATAAAGGTCTTGGGTGTATCTGTAGCCTTAAATGAAGATTGCCAGCTTCATCCCATTAATAAAAGAAGGAAATAAGGGGCAAAAAACCTGAAGTGCCCACCCACATTTTTTCCAAACACATCTACACAAGAGATATTATTTTTCCATCTGCATTTTTTTAAAAAAAATTGATTTATATGCCGCCCTTCTCCGGAGACTCAGGGCAGCTTACAATGCGCTAAGCAATAGCCTTCATACTTTTTGTATATTTATACAAAGTCAGCTTATTGCCCCCACAAACTGGGTCCTCAATTTACCTACCTTAGAAAGGATGGAAGGCTGAGTCAACCTTGAGCCTTGGTGAGATTCGAATCTGCAATAATTGCAGGCAGCTGGCGTTAATAACAGGGTGCATTAGACCACTGTACTATCCAAGGCTCCTGCAGCGCCTTCTTGCAGCACCTAAATCTCACTAGGGGGCAGAATTCCTCTGAGCAGCCTTCCTAATTTCCAGAGGAGTTAAGATTCCACCATTGAATATTCCCAGGCAGCTTGGGCAAAATCTTTGGAGGGGACTAGTTTGTAGAAAGCTGTTCTAAAGAGTTCTGGGCTTTAGCACTTGGCTCTCAATTCCTCTCCCAGGCCCAGAAAGGAGAAGGCCTGGAAACCACCCACTTGCCCGTAGCCCTCAGCTGCTGACCTGCTTGACTGGGATTCCTACCTCTTCCCACATCAGAGTCACATGAAAGTGCTCACTTAATGATCTGCATGGTCCTGGAGTTATAACAAATGGAACTGCTGGAATTGCCCTCATTAAATGATGTGGTCGTGTAATGTCACTTTTTATAAGCTCATTATGAACATTCACATGGTCCAGAACGCAGCAGTGCACACAGTAATGAGAGTCCTTAGATTGCCTGTGTAACATATTTGTGATGAGAGATGCACTGGATTGATTTCTTTACAGGGTACAATTCAAATTACTGGTCATCTCCTTTAAAGCTATTTATTATAGCAATAATATATAGACAGATATATCACCACAGAATATTTTACAACAGTCTCCCTTTATAGTCAGCGTATTTCCCCCAACAATCTGGGTCCTCATTTTACAGATTTCAGAAGGATGGAAAGCTGTCAACCTCAAGCCTCGTCAGGATCAAATTGCAGGCGGTGGGCAGAGTCAGCTGGCAATACTGCATTCTAAGCACTGCGTCAATAAGGCACCTGACATTATTCTCCCACCTTTATTATTTTTGCATCTAGTTTTTCTACTGGTTGAGATGAGGATAGGTAGGCATGCTCCTTGTCCATTCCTTTAAATTTTGATAATAGGAGCTAGGAAGTCAGCCTTTTTTACTGCAGCTCCATCCCTATGGGAACACTCTTTCCCATAAAATTTGACAGACCTTTTTCCTCCTAAAAGTTTCCTCTGTCTGGTCAGCTCTAATTCTAGGAGGCAGTGCTCATCTCTGTTACTTAGCTGAATTTTGTTGCTGGGCAGGTTTCTTTTGCCGGCCGACCATATTTACCATGTTTAACACACAGACATGTTTGATTAAAAAGAATCAGCTGAGAAATTAAAATGGTTAATTTCCCAGCTGAGCTTGCAGTGAGAGATCAGAAATTATATTCAAGATATCTCTACATACATCAAATTACATCTTGTGGAATATCTTCTGTTCGATAAGAGAGGAATTTTGTCTGAAACACTGTTAGCAATTTAGGCATTAAAATGGTTTCTCCCCTATGTGTAACCTTACATGATTTATAAGGGTAGACATATTACTGAAATCTTTCCCATAATCCAGACATTCATTACGGTCTCGTTCCTTTGTGAATCCTCTGGTGTATCACCAGCTTGGAATTCTGAATGAATTTTTTACCACACTCCAGACACTCAAATTGTTTTTTTCTGCTGTGAATTCTCTGGTGTATCACCAGGTTGGAACTCTGAGTGAAACGTTTTCCACAATCTGGGCACTCATATGGTTTGATGCCTGTATGAGTTCTCTGGTGTAACACCAGGTAAGAATTCCGACAGAAACCTTTCCCACAATCAGGACACTTATATGGTTTCTCTCCTGTATGAGTCTTCTGGTGTATCAGAAGGTTGGAATTCTGCTTGAAACTCTTTCCACAATCCAGACACTTATATGGTTTCTCTCCTGTATGAGTTCTTTGGTGTTCCATCAGGTGGGAATTTCGACTGAAATGTTTCCCACAGTCCAGACACTCATATGGTTTCTCTCCTGTGTGAGTGCTCTGGTGTACCACCAGATTGAAATTCTTACTGAAACTTTTCCCACAATCCGGACACTCATATGGCTTCTCTCCTGAGTGAGTCCTCTGGTGTATAACCAAGTCGTAATTCTGAGTGAAATTTTTCCCACACTCCAAACACTCATATGGTTTTTCTCCTGTGTGAGTCCTCTGGTGTTTCACCAGAGCGGAATTCCAATTGAAACTTTTCCCACACTCCAGACACTCATATGGTTTTTCTCCTGTGTGAGTTCTCTGGTGTACCACCAGCTTAGAATTCCAAAAGAAACCTTTCCCACAATCAGGACACTTATATGGTTTCTCTCCTGTGTGAGTTCTCTGGTGTTCCACAAGGTGGGAATTTCGACTGAAACTTTTCCCACAATCTAGGCATTCATACGGTTTCTCTCCTGTGTGAATCCTCTGGTGTATCATCAGGTTGGAATTCTGAGTGAAGCTTTTCCCACAATCTGGACACTCATATGGTTTCTCCCCCGTGTGAGTCCTCTGGTGTATCACTAGGCTGGCATTCTGAGTGAAACTTTTCCCACAATAAAGACATTCATATGGTTTCTCTCCCATATGAGTCCTCTGGTGTCTCAGCAGTTTGGAATTCTGAATGAATTTTTTCCCACACTCCAGACACTCATATGGTTTCTCTCCTGTGTGAGTTCTCTGGTGTATCACCAGTTTGGAAGTCTGACTAAAACCTTTTGCACAATGTGGACACTCATACAATCTCTCTCCCGTGTGAGACCTCTGATGCTTCATCAGATCAGACTTCAAAGTATAAGTCCTACAATCAGGACAGTCATCTGGTTTCTCTCCGGTGTGGGTCCTCTGGTGTATCACTAGATGGGAATTCCGAGTGAAACTTAATCAGGACATTCAAAGGGTTTTACTCCAATGTGAGTTTTCTTGTGTCTCACCAGAGTGGGGTGGCATCCTAAAGCTTTTACCACATTGGGATCACTGGTAGGCCTATTCCCTGGTGTGAGTGTTTCCATGTGGGAGCTATTCTGAGTAAATCTTTTGCCACTCTATGAGCATTTGTGTGGATTTTCATTGGTGTGGACCCTCTCTTGCATAATTAGCTGTGATCTGCAATCTGTTGTTTTTTCGACAATAGGCCCATTGTGTGTTTTTCTAACACTGATATTCTTGCATACTTGTGGGGTCTTACCTGCAAGTACTTTGGATTAAGTCGCTCTTTCCTTCCTCAAAGGCTTCCATTAATGCCATTCCATTTGGCTATCCAAGGGAACTTTTCCTTCCCACAGCCTTCCAGTTATTTCCACTTTTTCTCAATTTGGAAATTATCCCCTTTGACTTTTCATGTAATCTTTCCTTGAGTTCCACATACTCTATTGTTTCCAGCTCAAAACTTTATTCTTGTTATAATTTCCCTTGTTTCTCATCTTCTGATCAAAGAGAAGAGTTTTTATACTTTCTGGAGGAAGTGGAAAAGTTTTTGATTGATTTCTTGTTTTTGTTTTAACGCTGCTTCTCATTCTGTTATTTACAGTCCTCTTCTTAGCATCTTCTTTGTCTGTAAGATCCATATTAATGAGTTAGTATCATTATTGTTAAAAAGAAATGGCTGTAGAAACATAAGGAAACACACACACACAAAAAAGCCCCACATATATTACCATGGAAAAGTATCAAAATGGTACTTTAACCTGTAATAATTATGGTTCATTTGGCACATTAAAAAATCTAAGTTCAAATCTCCACTCAATCCTTTTCTTTTTGCACTGTGTAAATCATATTAGCATTGAAAATTGTTATAAAATATTCCTGTTTATTGTTTATTTCAGTCTGCAAAATGTCCCAGAACGGTATTCGCTCAAATTCTTTGATCTAATTTTAGAAAGGTGAGACGCTAACGGATGAAATGATGCCCAAATCCTATGGGCATCATTTGCAAGATTTAAAACATCTGTTTTGCCCATGAAACTCCACATTTGACAGGTCAATAAAACGGGTCAATAAAATCAGAAGGAATCAAGAGTTATGTAGAGACTGAGGGAGATGTAAGTTTAAGGAATATGAAACAGAAATCAATATAAAGACTTTAAATTCCCCAAATCTCCCATTGGTAAAACCACAGGCAGCAGTTTTAAATCGTGCAGCCCCAGAGGAATAAAATTCGGGTAGGGAAAGAATATACAGCAGCAGCAGCCGCCATGCTTCAGCCTCGTTTCTTTCTCTGCTTCATACGCCCTGGAGGAAAGAAAGCAAAGGGCCCGACTTGCTCCCGCCTGCTCCTCCGACCTGCCCTCCACTCACCCTCCGAGAAGCACAAGAGGCTCCGCCGACGCCATCATGCTCCCGTGGGCGACCCGGAAGAGGAAGTTCCTCTGTCCTTCGCCTCCTCTCCTCGACATCCTCTTTTTTTCTTCTAGTGCCTTATCCGTAATTGGACGATGGCGATCCTGTCTAGCAAACCAATACTCTATCGTTTCAACTCGTTCAAGCTCAGCCTCTCTCCGTTCCCTTCAATAGCTATGCTGCAGTTGTACAGTACCTGCTTTCTAGGCGCCAATATTGCTTCTCTGTAGATCGCCATCTAGCGCCTGAAGGCGGAAGAACATGCTCGTTCTATCTTAAGGCGCTTGAAGATGTTCTCATGGATCCCGTGCTTCCTTAAGTGCCATCAAGTCCTGTTTGACTCCCATCGACCTCATCGGTAGCTTTTCTCCCTGAGGGTTCATCCCCAAAACCTTTTCTTTCAGGTCTCCCAAGAGGGCAGTCATGGCCCCTGGAGCTCAGCTGCAAGCATCGTTTGGAAGAAGCGGGAAGTAAACCAAAGAAAAGCACCCTTGGGAAATGATGTGGAAATAGGAAACGAGAGACTAGCCTAAACAATTGCCAGCTTCATCTCATTAAAAAAAAGAAGGAAATAAGGGACAAAAAACCTGAAGTGCCCACCCACATTGCTTCCATCTCTCTGTCATCTCTTTTTCTGTCTGTCTCTCATCTTTTTGTCTCATCACTCTTTCTCACTCTCTCATCTTTCTCTCTCCCTCCCCACTTTCTCCCTCTCTCTCCCACCTCTCTCTGTCTGTCTCTCTCTCTCTCTTTCTGTCATTCTGATTCTCTGGCACTCTCTGGGTCTCGCAGGCAGTTCTTTTGTCTTTGTTGGTACTGGACTCATCTCGGTGCTTGGGGAGACACACAACCTGCTCTCTATCCCAAGACACTTGCCCGACCCGGCTGCAGCCGATGCTCTGCATTGTATTGGGCTCCAGGAGGAGAAGGGGACGCTATCTCCCCCATTGTGAAGCATGCTAAATTTAACTGAGCTGCAAGAGCAGCAGACAGGCCATGGAGGCGCCAACAGCAGTGGCAGACAGAAACGGCTAGGCCAGGCCAGTGTCTCACAGCTGAGAGGAAGTTGCACATCTCCCCAAGAGACAGGTTTGCAGAGCACCAACAAGGGCCGGAAGAAACGCCTGCGAGACCCAGCATGAGATGAAGCGTCGCTCCTGCTCTGGAATATGGAGCGAATCTCCATCCTCCACCCTTCCCTTCTCAGGCCGGGGAAGGAGTGATGGGGAGGGGAGGACAAGGTGTGGGCCAGCCACTGGTGGGTTCAGCAGACAGGAAGCCACGGCAGGCGGACGAAAGAGCCACAGATTGCCGCCACTCGTAGCTTCGGCCCGCCTGCACCACAATCCCCACCTTGCACCATTACCTCGTTCCACCCAGCGAGGGCTGCACTACTCCTTGCATGTTGCAAGTTGCAAGTACGTCCATCTACGGCAGAGATTTTCAGCCCACCATGAGCTGCCTAGCCGGTCCCATACTAGTCACAGGACTGGCCATTGGTCAACTCAGAGCAGGTCCTCCACCCGGGTGCGCTGTGGATCACCAAAATTTTCCCACGGATCACCAATGGTCCACGGACCACCAGTTGGTGACCTCTGATCTAGTGTGCCAATTGTACCCTTTTCTGGACCAGGAGGCCTTCCGCAACGGTCACCTCCTGTTTGGATCACTGCACTGGTCCACCCAGAAAATTCAAATGGTCCAAAATGCAACAGCGCACACAGTAATGAGTCCCTAGATTGCCTTTGCAACATGTTTGTGATGAGAGCTGCACTGGATTGTTTTCTTTACAGATACAATTCAAGTTACTTGTCATCCCCTTTAAAGCTATTTATTATAGCAATAGCATTTAGACACATATGCCACCACAGAACGCTTTATAGCAGTCTTGTTTTACAGAGCCAGCATATTTCCCCCAACAATCTGGGTCCTTGTTACAGGTCCTCAGAAGGATGGAAGGCTGCCAACCTCAAGCCCCGTCAGGATCAAATTGCAGGCTGTGGGCAGAGTCATCTGGCAATACTGCATTCTAAGCACGGTGTCACTAGGGCACCTGTCATTATTCTCCCGTCTTTATTTTTACATCTACCTCTTCCATTGGTTGAGATGGGAGGGGGGGGCATGCTCCTTGTCCATTCCTTTACATTTTGCTATAGGAGCTTGGAAATGAACCTTTTCTACTGCAGCTCCAGCCCAATGGGAACTCTTTCCCATAAATTATTTTATGGGAACTATTTCACATAAAATTTGGCAGGCCTTTTTCCTTGTAAACGTTTCCTCTGTCCTGTCGATTCTAGGAGGCGGTGCTTACCAGTTTCTTAGTTGAGAGCGCCAGTTCATGTGGCTCTAAACCGAAGTGCACGGAATGCTGTTACCATTCCACCAAAGCGGTACACTGGGCGCAAACGAACACGCACATATGAAAAGGATTCGTTCCAAAACCCAGTTTAATGGAGGCAACACAGCAGCGTAGAGACTGAGCTGCTAAGCAAAACAAAGTCGGAGACACCCTAGCTCTCCGCCTGTACTGTTTTATAGGGCGTGGATACATTTAACTACCATTAGGCAGGCAGTGATTTCTCACAGCTGTCACAATCAAAGCTGCCACTTGTTCCGTTCATGCTCGTCGCATAGGACATCATTCCCCTCCGCACTATTACCTCTTCAGCAGCTGATTCACGTTCCCATTCCACCACCCCTCTTCTTGCCTTCCGTCCATCACCCACTATTAGTGTACATGGTATCCTAACGCAACACACACACCCCACCGTGTTTTGTTGCTGGAGTCTATCAGTATTCTCCGGATCCCCTTCAATACCATCCATCAAGGTGATGTATTGTCGAGAGGCTTTTGACACTCGACAACCTATTTATCTACTCACATTTGCATACTTTCAAAGAGTGGTGTGGTGGCTTAGAGCTCATCATCAGGAGGCTGTGAGTTCGATTCTAGGTAGAGGCTGATAATTTGTCTCTCTGGGGGCAATGAGAATATATCTCCCCAGCCAGCCTCTGGGAGTTGAAGTCCAAAAGTCTTAAAGTTGCCAAGTTTGGAGATCCCTGAGTTAGACCCATTTTAAATCTAGGTCTGCTGCAAAATTCTGCATTGGCGACAGGAAGGGCATCCGACCAGTAAACACTCAGCTCTATTCAGTTGCTCAGACTCCACCCTGCAAAGGATTACAGGGTCATTAAGTGACCTAAAAAAAACTGCATGCTTTCAAACTGTTGGTGCGCAGGACTTGCCAAAAGTAACAGTAGCTCACCCTGTTGTGTGGCATGTGGGTTTCTAACCCAGGTTGTCAATCTTCCTGCGGACGTCCTCAGCGTATTTAATTGCTGACCATCATGCCTCCTTTGATAGTGAGATAGGAAGCATATAAATTTAAGAAAACAAATTTTATTTCCTTTTTATTCAGAAACTCAAGATGGCATACAAAGCACTTCCTGGGTTACATCTTGGGCGAAGAAAGAGGATCTTTTCTCATTTTAAATCTGCCGACCCGCCAACCTACCTGCACAGAAATACTTTCTGCCTCTCAGTTGGCATTTTAAATTAGCATCCAGTAGCTTCTGGCAGCCGCTTTCCTGCCTAACCTAACACTGAACTGGAACTTGTGGCTTTTCATTCAGGGTCCTTGATTCTTGTCTTTTTTCCCTGTTTTTTATATAATAATAGTAAACATTATATAATGTTTAATATAAATAATATACATTATTTTTATTAGTAACAAACATGACCACGGAAGTGTCTTCGGACAACACTGGCTCTCTCAGGTAAGAAACAAAGATGAGTACCACTCCCTAGAGCTGGATACAAGTGGTCAGAGGCAACCTTTGCCTTAATTATTATTTTAAACAGAAGATAATATTAACAAGAATTAATAAAGTAAAGCTACTTCCAATTTCCTTTACAGTGAATGTAATTAGAAATACAAAATTATATCTTACTCCATGGTTATAAAAATAACTTTTTTTTTTTACAATTACCTGGTTTTTAATAACCAAAACTATAAGTCATAACTTTATTTTTTCTGTTTCACACAAGCCTCTAAAGGGCTTTCAATCAGCAAGGGATGTAGAAAATGTCTTTTCTCTGACTGAGGAAGTCAATTATTCATCTCAACAAATGCCATCATCCTTGACAACCATTCCTCCATTGCGGTTAAAGTTGAGACTTTCCACTTTGGTGCGTAGAATACAGGTGATCGTCGACTTATGACAACAATGGGGGCAGAAATGTTGGTCCTAAGTCATTGTGATCATAAAGCAATATAGTCATATAATTGCCTCTCTCAACAACCGGAATCCTGCCCCCACCAAGTAGCGATCATTAACAGACCATGTAACTCATCAAGCAAACAGAGTGAAACACTTGCCTGCCAAAAGAGGACAGGCAGTTCCCCTCTATGTGCAAAAGGGAATTTCGTTGCTGGGCAGGTTTCTTTCGCCAGCCAACCATAGGATTTCACCTGTCTACCCTGCATGGAAGGGAACAACTGCAGTGGGCCAAAGAAAGGAAGCTTGGATCTCCCAACAAAGATCTCCTCCTTCATGTTTAATAATAAGAGGTTTGATTAAAAAGAATCAGCTGAGAAATTAAAATAGTTAATTTTTCAGCTGAGCTTGCAACGAGAGATCAGAAATAATATTGAAGATTCCTCTACACACATCAAATTACTCTTCGTGGAATATCTTCTGTACAATAAGAGAGGAGTTTTGTGTGAAACACTGTCAATAATCTAAGCATTAAAATGGTTTCTCCCCTATGTGTAACCTTACATGATTTATAAGGCTAGACCTGATACTGAAATCTTTCCCACAATCCGGACATTCATATGGTCTCGCTCCTGTGTGCGTTCTTTGGTGTATCACCAGCTTGGAATTCTGAACAAATTTTTTCCCACACTCCAGACACTCATATGGCTTTTCTCCGGTGTGAGTTCTCTGGTGTATCACGAGGGCAGAATTCCAATGAAAACTTTTACCACAATCCAGACACTGATATGGTTTGTTGCCTGTATGAGTTCTCTGGTGTACCACCAGGTGAGAATTTCGACAGAAACCTTTCCCACAATCAGGACACTTATATGGTTTCTCTCCTGTATGAGTTCTCTGGTGGATCACCAGATTGAAATTCCTACTGAAACTTTTCCCACAGTCAGGACACTCATATGGTTTCTCTCCTGTGTGAGTCTTCTGATGTATCAGAAGGTTGGCATTCTGCTTGAAACTCTTCCCACAATCCGGACACTCATATGGTTTCTCTCCTGTGTGAGTTCTCTGGTGTATCACCAGGTTGGAATGCTGACTAAAACGCTTCCCACAGTCTGGACACTCATATGGTTTCTCTCCTGTGTGAGTGCTCTGGTGTACCACCAGATTGAAATTCTTACTGAAACTTTTCCCACAATCCGGACACTCATATGGTTTCTCTCCCAAGTGAGTCTTCTGGTGTATAACCAAATCGGAATTCCGAATGAAACATTTGCCACATTCCAGACACTCATATGGTTTTTCTCCTGTGTGAGTCCTCTTGTGTATCATCAGGGCAGAATTCCAATTGAAACTTTTACCACAATCTAGACATTGATATGGTTTGTTACCTGTGTGATTTCTCTGGTGTACCACCAGGTTAGAATTCCAAGAGAAACATTTCCCACAATCAGGACACTTATATGGTTTTTCTCCTGTGTGAGTTCTCTGGTGTTCCACCAGGTGGGAATTTCTACTGAAACTTTTTCCACAATCCAGGCACTCATACGGTTTTTCTCCTGTGTGAATCCTCTGATGTATTACCAGTTCGGAATTCCAATTGAAACCTTTTCCACAATCTGGACACTGATACGGTTTCTCTCCCGTGTGAGTCCACTGGTGTATCAGCAGGTTGGTATTCTGCTTGAAACTCTTACCACAATCTGGGCACTCATATGGTTTCTCTCCTGTGTGAGTCCTCTGGTGTATCACTAGATTGGCATTTTGAGCGAAACTTTTCCCACAATCCTGACACTCATATGGTTTATCTCCCATGTGAGTCCTCTGGTGTATTACTAGGTTGGAATTCTGCTTGAAACTCTTCCCACAATACAGACACTCATATGGTTTCTCTCTTGTGTGAGTTCTCTGATGTATCAGTAGCTTGGAAGTCTGACTAAAACCTTTTGCACAATGTGGACACTCATACAATTTCTCATCCGTGTGAGTCCTCTGATGCTTCATCAGATCAGCCTTCCAAGTATAAGTTTTCCCACAATCAGGACACTCATATGGTTTCTCTCCAGTGTGGGTTCTCTGGTGTATCACCAGATGGGAATTCCGAGTGAAACTTTTTTCACAATCAGGACATTCAAAGAGTTTCTGCCCAGTGCGAGTTCTCTTGTGTCTTACCAGAGTGGTGTGGAATGCTAAAGCTTTTGCCACATTGGGACCACTGGTAGGCCTACTCTCCTGTGTGAATGTTTCCATGTGGGAGCTGTTTAAAACCTTTGCTACTCTATGAGCATTTGTTTCATTCATTTCATTGATGTGGACCCTCTCTTGCATAATTAGATGTGATCTGCAATCTGTTGTTTTTTTGGACAATAGGCCCACTGTGTGTTTTTCTAACATTGATATTCTTGCATACTTGTGGAGACCAAAAATATTTCTGAGCTCTTACCTGCAGGTACTTTGGATTAAGTCGCTCTTTCCTTCCTCAAAGGCTTTCATTAATGACATTCCATTTTGGCTATCCAAGGGAACTTTTTCTTCCCACAGCCTTCCAATTATTTCCACTTTTTCTGAATTTGACTTTTCTTTGACTTTTCATGTAACCTTTTCCTTGGGTTCCACATACTCTATTGTTTCCAGCTCAAAACTTTATTCTTGTTATTCTTTCCCTTGTTTCTCATTTCCTGAGGAAAGAGAAGAGTTTTTATACTTTCTGGAGGAAGTGGAAAAGATTTTGGTTGGTTTTTTGTTTTTGTTTTAATGCTGCTTCTCAATCTCTGTTATTCACAGTCCTCTTCTTAGCAACTTCTTTGTCTGTAAGATCCATATTAATGAGTTAGTATCATTATTGTTAAAAAGAAATGGCTGCAGAAACACGAGGAAACACCAAAAAAAAGCCCCACATATATTACCATGGAAAAGTATCAAAATGGTACTTTCACCTGTAATAATTATGGTTCATTTGGCACATTAAAAAATCTAAGTTCAAATCTCCACTCAATCCTTTTCTTTTTGCACTGTGTAAATTATTAGCATTGTAAATTGTTATAAAATATTCCTGAAAATACTGAAGATTATAGAGATATGCACACATAAATACACATCTATGAATTTGAGTATGTAAAAACTCTTATGTTTATTTCAGTCTGCAAAATGTCCCAGAAGGGTATTCGCTAAAATTCTTTGATCTAATTTTAGAAAGGTGAGACACTAAGGGATGAAATGATGCCCAAATCCTATGCAAGATTTAAAACATCTGTTTTGCCCATGAAACTCCACATTTGACAGGTCAATAAAACGGGTCAATAAAATCAGAAGGAATCAAGAATTATGTGGAGATTGAGGGAGATTAAGGAATATGAAACAGAAATCAATATAAAGATTTTTTTTTAATTCCCCAAATCTCCCATTGGTAAAACCACAGGCAGCAGTTTTAAATCAAGCAGCCCCAGAGGAATAAAATTTGGGGTGGGAAAGAATATACAGCAGCAGCAGCCAACACGATTCACCCTCGCTTCATACGCCGTGGAGGAACCCAAAGGACCCGACTTGCTCCCGGCCTCTCCTCCGACCTTCCCTCCACTCACCTCCCAGGAGCCGCTTCCACCCTCCAAGCCGTACAAGAGACTCCGCCGACGCCATTGTGGGTGAGCCGGAGTGCCTTTTCGCCTTCTCTCCTCCACATCTTCTCTAGCAATGCATTACTCTATCATTCCAACCCGTTCAATCTCAGCCTCTGCCCCTTCCCTAGAATAGCTCGGCCGCCGCTGTACTGTATTCACTGCTTTCTACGTTCGAGTGCCGCTTATTTGTAGAGCGCCATCTAGTGATATAAGACCGAAAATCACGCTCGTCCTTTCATTGAATTTTTGCTTTCTTCTGTGCCGTCAAGCCCTATTCGACTTCCAGCGAGCTCGTCGATAGCTTTTGTCCATGGCCATCTATCCCACGCTTTTCCTTTCAGGTCTCCCAAGAGGGCAGTCATGGTCCCTGGAGCTGAACTGCAAGCATCGTTTGGAAGAAGCGGGAACTAAACCAAAGAAAAGCACCCTTGGGGGAATGATGTGCAAATAGGAAATGAGAAACTATCCTAAACAATTGCCAGCTTCTTCCCATTAACAGAAGAATGAAATACGGGACAAAACCAGTGGTGGGATTCAGCCGGTTCGCACTACTTCGGGAGAACGGGTTGTTAACTTTCTGAGCAGTTTGGCAAACTGGTTGTTGGAAGAAATCATTAGGGCAGAGAACCGGTTGTTAAATTACTTGAATCCCACCACTGGACAAAACCTTGAAGTGCCCACCCACGTTGCTTCCAAACCTATCTAGACAGGAGATATTATTTTTCCATCTGCATTCTTGCAGGGCCTAAATCTCACTAGAGGGCAGAATTCCTCTGAGCAGCCTTTTCAATTTCCAGAGGAGTTAAGATTCCTGCACTGAATATTCCCAGTCAGCTTGGGTAAAACATTTGGAGGGCGCTAGTTTATTGAAAGCTGATCTAAAAGAGTTCTGCGTAGTTGGCTTAGCTCACCCTCAAAACCTCTCTACATCCCAAAATGTTACGATGGAATCACCAGCAGGCCAGAGGCTCCAAGAGATCTAGCCTCACTCCTGGGTAGGGCTGCGTCCATGCACATCAAGGATCTTGAAGCTAAGGTTCCCCACAAGCTAGCTTTGTTCCTGAAGGAGGAACTTTTAAGCCTGCTAAATGCCATGTGCTTAGCACAGAAATCTCCATTAGGTCAAAGTGAGTGAGACACATATAGGTAGCCCGCGGCTTACAACCACAACTGAGCCCAAAATTTCTGCTCTTAAGTGAGACATTTATTAAATGAGATATTTATTAAGTGACTTTTGCTCCATTTTACAACCTTTCTGGCCAGAGTTGTTAAGCCAATCACTGCTGGTGTTAAGTTAGTCACACAGTTGTTAAGTGAATCTGGGTTCCCTGTTGACTTGTCAGAAGGTTGCAAAAGGGGATCCCATGACTTCAGGACACTGCAACCATCATAAATATGAGGTAATTGCCAAGAGTCTGAATTTTGATCATATGGTCATGGGGATGCTGCAGTGGTCGTAAGTGTGAAAAATGGCGATTAATCACTTTTTTCAGTGCCGTTGAAAACAACTTAATAAATTGTTGCAAATCGAGGATTACCAGTACATACCAGGGCCTGGAGAAAGAGAGCTCAGAAAGAAGCTAACTATATTTGATAAACAAAACTAATACACTTTTCAAAGAAATCCTTGAAAGCATTGAGAAAAGGATAGTAGTATGCATGTGCAGAGGGATGCAGTGGTTCAGTGGCTAAGACACTGAGCTTGTCGATCAAAAGGTCGGCAGTTCAGCAGTTTGAATCCTTCCTTCCTTCTATCAAGTAATTGTTATACACATCCCTGTTTGAGAACTGTATCTCCTCAGCTGACCAGAAGAAAACCCTTCTTAAAAATGGATTCTGGCCTGACGTCCCTTCCTCGGAGAAATCCAGAGAGATGAGGCAGAGAGACAGACAAATGGGGGGGGGAGAGAAACAGAGATGAGAGAGAGAGACAGAGACAGAGGGGGGAGAGAGAAATGAGAGAAACAGACAGACGGAGGGGAGAGAGATGAGAGATCCCCGTGTTTTGTTTTTTGTGGGAAACAGGTCCAAATGGCTCTTTTGAGTGTTTAAGGTTGCAGAAACAGGCGGTCAAACTAACTGCCTGAAGGACCCCATCCCATCACTGGGAGTCCAGGCACTTCAGTGAGCGGCACACTGGATTCGTATCACTGGTCCAGGGGATTTAAAATTATGAATTTAGTGGTTCCTGAGGTCCAAAAGGTTGGTGATCCCTGGCCTACACCACTTAGGAACTTCAACCATTCCAGAATACAGCAACACACAGAGTAATGGGGGGCCCTAGGTTGCCCATGTAACATTTTTTATTGTGCAAGCTACCCTGGATTCAGTTTTTTCCAGGAACAATTCAAAATGCTGCTCGTCACCTTTAGAACTGTCTTGCCTGCGCGCTCACTTATCTATCTACTACCTATCTACCTTACTTTGCCATCTGAGCGTCCTAACATGTCAGATATGATAGGCGTACTCCTAGTCCTTTTCTTTAAATATTGTCATTTGATGGGAGCTCGGAAGTCTGCCTTTTCCATTGCAGCCCCTCCCTATAAACCCTTTTCTCCCTGACATTGGGCAGGCCTTCAGTGTTCTGTAAAAACGTCATCAAAACTTAACTCCCACCCACCCACCCACCCACAAAGCACTGGGATAAGAAGAGGCAACTGCACATCAGAAGCTGGATTTGGCACCAGGTTTTTGTTTTTATGCGTATTATTTTAATAGTACGGTTTTTGTCTTAATTTTTGACAGGAAGTTGGCCAAAGTTTTCATAATATAGATGGCTATGTAAATGTTTTAAATAAATCAAAAGCAACAGAGAGAACAGAGATGAATGAAAAGCTGGTCCTGTTAAGTTGCCCATCTGCAAGTTGCTTGAGGCACAATGTATTTCTTTATCAAATGTATATGCCACTCATCCCACAGCTAACTTCCCCAATGTAACTCCTTGCAAGGAGAAAAATTATTAGTTTCAAGCAAGAATGGCACCGGGCGTCAACCTTGTTAGTAAGGCCAGAAGGCCTAGTTAACTTCTAATTCGAACAAAAGCAAGGATCACCTTTCTGGAATTCCCTGACCATCAAAATGCCATCAACTGTGGCTTGTATTTTGAGGCTCTGTATTTTTGCCGTTTGCAATATATTCTTTATTAGGGTGGGCTGCCACGGACATTTTCTGATCAAATAAATATAGATGCATACATGTTTTTATTCTGCCTTTATTATATGTAGAAATAACCCAAGGCAGCAAATATATCTCCTCTGTCAACCTCCTATGATTCCATTATTTTCTGCAAGCTGGGGATTAATGGAGCTTGAAATTTTGTGGTCACTCAAGTTGAAGGCGGCTGAAACTTTGCAAGCTGCAGTTCAATGATCATTTCTGATTACAAAGCAAAAAACACCCCTAAAGCCATTTTTGCAGCAATTGCACAATTTCTGTTAAATATCTTGTTATTTAAACTTAGTAGCTGGAACAGAGGGGTTGTACAATGAACCAGAACACACAATTATAATTGATTGGTTAGAGTGCTGGCTTCTGTTTGAGGCAATCTACGCTGTGATTGGTTGCTGTGGGTATGAAGGAACTTCCCTTCCCTCCCCTTTTTTTCTTCTGTGTGCTCTGTGATTTAACTCATGCCTGAGTATCTTGTTTGCTATAAATTAGATGTAAAATATATTTATTTACATAAAATTACAAGTTTGTGAATCTATGACTTCATTTGGACACCGGCTGTGTGGTTCCGTGACATTCTATAAATCCTCATATAGCCAGATATATGCATTAACTTATAATAAAATAAGTATAATAGAATCAAAATAAAATTTTCCAATTATTTCTCTCTTCCATCATGTCTAATACATGACAACTAAGAAGCAACAAGTAAGACATTAACTAATTTCTCAGAAATATTTCAAAATGGAGATTAAAAATGACATTCAGTTCTTCTCTATACCCATCACTTTCTGCACCAAATGGATTTTCTTATGTGCAGCAAGAGAAGAATTTTGTGAGAAGCATCGCCCACATTCTGGACATTTGAATGGTTTCTCCCCTGTATGTAAACCTACATGATTTATAAGGCTAGACCTAGTACTGAAACCTTTTCCGCAATCTGGACATTCATATGGTTTCTCCCCTGTGTGAATCCTCTGATGAATCAGCAAGTCAGACTTCCAACTAAAACTTTTCCCACAGTCTGGACACTCATAAGGTTTTTCTCCTGTGTGCAACTTCGTGTGGCTGGTCAGATTTGATTTAGTATTAAAGCTTTTCCCACACTCTGGACAATCATATGGTTTCTTTCCAGTGTGAGTCCTCTGATGTATCATCAGATTGGAATTCCGACTCACACTTTTCCCACAATCTGGACACTCATATTGTATGCCGCCTGTGTGAGTTCTCCTCCGGTGTATAATCAGATTGGAATTCCGACTGAAACTTTTCTCACAATCTGGACATTCATACGGTTTCTCTCCTGTGTGTATCCTCTGGTGTATCACCAGGTAAGAATTCTGACTGAAACTTTTCTCACAATACAGACACTCATATGGTTTCTCTCCTGTGTGAGTCCTCTGGTGTATCACCAAGTCAGAATTTCGAGTGAAATTTTTCCCACAATCTGGACACTCATACGGTTTCTCCCCAGTGTGAATCCTCTGGTGTATCACCAGGTCAGTATTCCGACTGAAACTTTTTCCACACTCCAGACACTCATATGGCTTCTCTCCTGTGTGAGTCCTCTGGTGTATCACTAGGTGGGAATGCTGACTAAAGCTTTTCCCACAATCTGGACACTTATATGGTTTCTCTCCAGTGTGAGTCCTCTGGTGTATTACTAGGTCAG
>WNWU01000119.1:1042599-1054254 GCA_012654045.1 Ptyas mucosa | reverse complement strand
CCTCCTCCTCCTCCTCCTCCTCCTCCTCCTCCTCCTAGCATATTCCCGCAGGTGCAGAGTCCGCTTTTTGGATCATTGAACACAACTTTGCACGGTCAAGTGCATCTCCAGGGCACAAACCCACAGCTTGCATATCTTTGCTGATGGTGTCTTGCCATCTCTGTTTTGGATGCCCACGAGGTCGCCGGCCATTGACTTCTAGTTGGTAGGCAGTCTTGGCCAGGGTGGAAGATGCTGCTCTCTGGACATGTCCATACCAGCGGAGTCGGCCTTCTCTCATCTTCTCTATAATTGGTGCCACACCATAATGTTATCGAACGTTGTCATTTGTGATGTGGTCAAGAAGGGAGATGCCCGATATCCAACAGAGCATTTGCATTTCCATGGCATGGGGAGGTCCCTGTTGTTGCTGCCTAGCATTCAGTGCCATTCAGTGTAACAGGGTGGATGCTTGTCTTGTAAATCTTAGATTTAAGATGGGTTGGCATTCGTTTGTCACATAACACACCGGTGAGTAACTGGAGGGGAAAAATAATTTCTTTTCCCCAGTTACGTCAGTTCCTAATTATATTTTTTATGTGTTTCCATCACAAAACATCAGCTTTCAACCATCAGAATTAGATGATATTCCAGAATCTGACTGCAGTTAGGAATCGGGGGGCTGTTTTCAGAATTCAGAATTTTGAAGCTGGCCTTTATTTTATCTTACATTAAATCTTCGCTTTCTGATCCCCTCAACATTTTTGGTCCCGTGCCAGGGACATGTTGGAGTTTGACCAAAACTATTTTAAAGCTTCTTTGCCTACGCAGCTGTCATTTTTGCTTAGGCTCTTGGGCTCAAATTAAAAGTCAGAAGAGGATGGGTTGAATTCAGACATGGAAAAAAAATCTGGGATAGAGAGAGCATTCACTTTCAAATATTCAAAAATAATAACAATGATAATTCTCTAGAAGAGCATTTTTATCCCCTCTTCTTTCCCCAACTGTTATTACTTCTGTTTTCTTTTAGAACTATATATTTGTGTTTGTGTGTCTTCAATGGCATTTTTTTCAGGAGTGGTTTGCCATTGCCTGCTTCCTAGGGCAAAGTGGGAGTGACTGGCCCAAGATCACTCAGTTGGTTTTGTGCCTAAGGCAGGACCGGAGTCTCCTGGTGATTGGCCCAAAGTCATCCAGATGGTTTCCTTGCCTAAAGTGAAACTAGAATTCGCAGTCTCCCAGTTTATAGCCTGGTGCCTTAACCACTATCCAAACCTGGCTTTAAAAGTATACTTGAATCTTTTTATTTGCATGAAATGAAGAAAAGTTGCTGTTTTCCTAATTTTACTCACTTATTGCGTTTCCAGAGTTATAAAGCTGCTCTGGGCCACAAGCTCTTTGGATGTCAATCAAATATTATGTTTCAGGTCATACAGAAAATTAAAAATGCCATTAAATGGAAATATAATCAAAGGGCCTTAATTAAATGAAAGTAAAAAAAAAAAGGGTGCAACTGGTTTGGAAGAACTGAAGGCTCTATAAACAGGACTGAAGACTAGTAGCAATATTCTATTTAGTCTTCCTTCCCACTTCCCTCTTTCCTTCCTTCCTTCCTTCCTTCCCTTCCTTCCTTCCTTCCTTCCTTCCCTTCCTTCCTTCCCACTTCCCTCTTTCCTTTTTTCCTTCCCTCCACCTCCTCTCCTTCCTTCCTTCCCTTCCTGCTTCCTTCTTTCCTTCCTTCCCATTTTCCTCTTTCCTTTCTTCCTTCCTTTCTTCCACCTTCCTCTCCTTCCTTCCTTCTTCCTCCTTCCTTCCTTCTTTCCTTCCCACTTCCCTCTTTCCTTCCTTCCTTCTTTCCTTCCTTCTCACTTCCCTCTTTCTTTCCTTCCTTCCTTCCTTCCTCCCTCCCTCCCTCCCTCCCTTCCCCTCTTTCCACTTCTCTCTTCTTTATTCCTTCCTTCCTTCTAAAGGAGATATATATATATATATATATATATATATATATATATATATATATATATATATATATATCCTTTATATATATATATATATTGGGAGATGCCAGAAGTGGAATGTTACTTTCCATCCTCCAAAAATAGAAAAAAATATCTTTCTGCCTTCAGATATTTTGCCAATTCCTTGGAGGACAATTAGAATAGAAAAGATGAACCTGGCCCTTTTAACAAAAACTGTAGAGGCAATTATTCTTCACATCATCATATAATTTAGTCTCATTGATTTCAGAGCTCAGCTTCAAGTATGATTAAGTGTGGATTTAACCAAACACATAACCTTTCTTGAGGAAAATAATAATAATAAAATAAATTGATTTGTATTAGGAAATTGCCTCTCTTTTGGAAGGAACATTTATTGTCCCGTTTCTCATCCTCTCAAGAGTGATCAGATTTGAAGATATGCAAGAGAGTCTTAAATTCATCGCCTTAGGAAAGAGGCCTTTAAAATATCAGAGCGTTTAAATTTTTAGTGTGTGTTAATGATTTGGGCACCGCCGCGATATTTCACTGGGTAATGAGTCAATTTGGAAGTTGTATCATAAAAGCGAAAACTCCCCAAACTGTTTCCCGTTTTTTATTGGACCAAACCTCCAAGAAGGTCTGGGAAGTTTCCTAGTTCTGGAGAACATAAATCAGAGCTGCAGCCTATGTAGAAAAGTAATGTCTCTCTTTCGAATGCCTGCAAGGAAAATGGCTCCATCTGCTTGCTACTGAGTAATAAATAATGCCATATAAATGGATTTTAGAATAACTGGGGGGGGGGGGGTGTCTTTTTAAAGGAGGCTTGGTAGATGGGGGTGTGTGTGGGGAGGATCTGTTTCTGAAGAGTCACCACTGTCACGATGGATTCACAAGCCAACCAAATTTCTTCTGCCCAAATTTGTCCGATGTCAAATTGATCTACAGATCTTTGCTTTGTTGCCTGCATTCATACAATCTGCTTATTCGGGTTAGAGGATGACCTATTGGATGTATTGGCACAGTATGTTAAACAAACTGAGTATTTGTGGCCTGTTGCCTCTTCCAGCAGCCGAATCAGAGGAGGAGGAGGAGGAGGAGGCGTGGGAGTCAGGATCAGCATCGAGGCATCCTGAGAGCTCCGAGGGGGAAGAGGGAATGGAGCGGGCAGAAAGAGAGAGAGACAGAGGTGGAGCCTGGGCGTTAACCCTCAGATGGAGAGTCAACAGTCTCCAGATCTAGAGGTGGCTGATGAGGAAGAGGAGGAACAGCTAGGTCCAGTGCCTGATGTGTGGATGCACAGAAGGCAGAGGAGAGGAGAACAGTGGAAATCTATGGGCTGGTCCTTGGGACGGAAGGGCCACCGCTGCTAGCAAAGCCCCACCCTAGCTCTGGGGATAAAAGGCAGGGGGTGGAGATGAATAGATGTGGCAGACAATTATTCATCTTCTGGCCAGACGGACTTGTTAGCCTGTGGTGAGAGAGAAACTGTTTGCTGCGGCTGCCGGCACTCCTAATTATAGGAATCTTTGAGTTCACTTCAGAGGGTTGTGGTGTTCGGGGAGCTGGGTCAGAACACTGAGCTTGATTGGCAACTTTGTGCTTCAGCATATTATCCAAAACCTGCAATACTGCATTCTAACCAGTGTTCCACCATGGCCATCGTGGTGACCTTCAGGCTTTGGAACTGTGGCCAGCTATCCCTTCCTCTCATTATTCTTAGAACAGTCCACCCAAACCGTCTGAAACCCAGCAGGCATTTAATTTAATCTCTTGGTTGCATTTGCTGTTAATTTTTGTTTATGGGATTGCAAGATGGGAGTTTGTCTACTTTTTTTTATAATTTGGTTTCTCCTTTACTCTCTCACACACAGTGTTGTGAACTAGGCTCACTTAGTCATTAAAAGACATGATTTATTGTTGTTGTTGTTGTTGTTGTTGTTGTTATTGCTGGGAATTACTTCATTCCCAGTTTAGTCCAAATTAATTCCAAAACGAGTCCTTCAGAAAAAGTCCTTTGGCTTATCACAAACCTTTATCTTCTTTGGCACCCAGCCAAAGGCCTTTCTTGGCAAAGCCCCACAAAGTTGAGAAACAAGAGACGCCGACTGGAAACAGATTTAGCAACATTGCTTTCCTACAAAGAGCCCAGGAGCCTTTGCTGCTCTTTTAAGCCTTATGGGAGGGTCCAATCATCTCCTGGCCTTACTCCCGAGTCGTCCTCTTTGCTTTGGCTGCTCTTGCCTTCTGGCAGCTCTTCGCATGCGTGCACTAGGAACAGGCTCTTCCTGTTCCTCTGCCTCTCTTCTGTCTGCCTCTGGAGGCTCCGGAGTCCGCGCATCACTCCCCAATGGCCCTGGCCCCATCTCTGCCTCTGATGCAGAGCCCTCATCTGGGCCTTCCCCAGACTCCAGGACTGGCCCATGGTCATTCCCTGCCTCCTCACAGTCCAACTCCACTGCTAACTCCATGGGCTGCTTGCAGACCACAACACACAGAAAGGCGTTTCACTGGTCAGGGGAGATTTAACGAAGCAGCAGATCTATATATTAGCTGCAATTAAACAGTGGACAAGAATGTGTTCTTCTTCCCGAGAAAACGCTCCATGCCTGAATCCATCCAATTAAAAAAAAGACGGTCTTTCAAATTAGTTAGGGTGGCCAGGTGGGAAAATAGAGTTCATTCTCCCAACTTGAATTGTATGCTCAATGCCTCCATGTCTTCTTTCGGAGTGAGCTTCAGAAGGTGTAATTAAAGTTACGTGCTGGCAAACCAGTGCCCAGATTAAGTGTGGGTCAGAGAAACCTGAGCTTGGGTTATGAGATTTTTGAAGCCAAGCAGCCTGGGGTGTGAAACAAAGGAATTGGATTATGTTTTGAAGCTAAGAAGATAAAGGTTTAGAAGGCCCAGAGCATCCTTGGTTCTATAATTGTATTTCGCAGAATTATTTTCGAGACTGGTCACTTTCTGGTCGCTTAAAGTTTTCTAACTTTGTACCCCTCAAGCTTCCATAATATATATAGGATTTAACAGAATAACAGAGTTGGAAGGGACCTTGGAGGTTTTCTAGTCCAACTCCTTGCTCAAGCAGGAGATCCTATATCCGTGATGGCGAACCTATGGCACACGGGCCCAAAGTGGCACGCAAAGCCATTTCTGCGAGCACGCGAGCCGTCGCCCTAGATCAGCTCCACCGCGCATGTGTGCGTGCCTCCCGCCAGCCAGCTGCTTTCTGGGCCGCTGGCGTGCATGCGGGAGACGTGCGTGCATGCCCATGCCACCTTTCTCCTCCCAGGAGTCTCCATGTGGCCCGTTTTCGATGCCAGGTAAGTACAGGGCTCACGCAGAAGCTCTGAGAAGGAGAAAAATGGACCTACTGGAAGTTCGGAAATGGATAGAGTGTGCATGGGGGGCATTGCATTTTGGCTTTTGGCACCTGAGGAAAAAAAGGTTAGCCATCCCTGTCCTATATCATTTCAGACAAATGTCTGTCCCATCTCGTCTTAAAAACCTCCGCTGATGGAGCATCCAGAACTTCTGAAGCTAAGTCATTCCACTGCTTAATTGTTCTGTCAAGAAATTTCTCCTTCATTCTAGGCTGGATCTCTCCTTGATTTGTTTCCATCCGTTGCTTCTTGTCCTGCCTTCAGGTGCTTTGGAGAATAGGATTGACCCCCTATTCTTTGGAGAATAGGCTTGACCCCCTGAGATATTGGAAGGGGTTGCCACATTTCCAGCTAAGACTTCCAGCTCTGTTAGTCATCCTTTCCCCCTCCTGTTTTATTGTCTTGCCAGTTCCTTTGACCTCTACATAAATTGCATTTGGGTAAAAATTGCACAGATGCTGATTCTCCATATTTATACTGAACAAGACAAAGAGCTCAAAAGAGGAACCTCGGCATGCCCTACAAACTGGATTCCCCCCAAAACAGTGGTGGTTCCTCCCGATTCGGTCCAGTTTCACCAAGCCGGTAGCGGTGACGATATGATGTCACCGAACCAGTTCTGCCCCCCCATCGCCCCCCTGCATTATTCTTACCTTTTATTTGGCCCCACCCCCAATCTATTGCTGCCTCCTGAGTCCCAGCTATCGACTAGAGGGAAAAAAACTGTTTAAACTCTTGCTGCGGGGCTACAGCTGATCAGTGTTAAAAGAAAACAAATGAGTAGACCGGTGCCTGCAAAAATACATGGGTAGACCGGAGCCTTCAAAAACAAATGAGTAGACCGGTACAGCTCTGCAAGCAGTTAAAAGCCTAGTAGACGAGTACCTCTGCTAAATCCTAAAGAATTGTCACGTGATCATCAAGCCACGCCCACAAAATAAGCCATGCCCACAGAACCAGTAGTAAAAAAATTTAGAACCCACCCCTGCCCCAAAAGTATTAACATTTGTGTTTAATTTTTATTTAGTTCCTCTTTTTTTCCCCCTTTGACACTGGAACGATTGTAAAAGAAGAGTGTTCTCAGGCAAATAGCCATAATTTCAGTAAGAGACCTGCTAACTAGGACTAAACTGTTCAGAATCTGCTGGTTAGGTGGAGTATGTGATAAAGAAATATATAAGCAAGCAAGCAAGCAAATATGCTTGTCTTCATCTTGGTGGGCATGACTTGGTGGCAGGGGAAGGATACTGTAAAATCCCCATTCCCTCCCCACTCCAGGGGAAGGATACTGTAAAATCATCATTTCCTCCCCACTCCAGGGGAAAGTTACTGTAAAATCTCCATT
Source organism: Ptyas mucosa (assembly GCA_012654045.1). NCBI lineage: Eukaryota > Metazoa > Chordata > Lepidosauria > Squamata > Colubridae > Ptyas > Ptyas mucosa. Next base: position 1,047,571 of record WNWU01000119.1, on the reverse strand, counting down.
CCCTCCCCAATCGAGGGGAAGGATACTATAAAATCCCCACTCCAGGGGAAGGATACTTTAAAATCCCCATTCCCACCCCACTCCAGGGGAAGGTTGCTGCAAAATCCCCATTTCCTCCCGATCAGCTGGGACTCGGGAGGCACAGTATAGATGGGGGCGGGGCCAGTCAGAGGTGGTATTTACCGGTTCTCCGAACTACTCAAAATTTGCGCTACCGGTTCTCCAGAACTGGTCAGAACCTGCTGAAACCCACCTCTGCTGTGCACAGATATCCAGTGACGTAACCATTAGACCTCAGGTGAAGTCAACCCATCTAAAAACTCATCTGAAATCTCAAAGAGCACATCTCATACAACATAGCAGGGATGAAATGCTCCTGGATTGGGCCGGATTGCCCGGTCCGGTAGCGGGCGGTGGTTCGGCGATCCAGTATCGATGGCAGAGCAAAGCTCCGCCCACCCAGTTACTTCCTTTTAACCAGGAAGTAATGTGTTTTTTACTTCATGTGCACGTGATGTGCACTCACAGCGCGTGTGCTTCCGAACCGGTAAGGAAGATAAGTGGATTTCACCCCTGCAACAGAGATATGCACTTTGAGTTCTCTGAGGCTTTCGCTTCTCAGGGATTCATACTTCAGACCCTTTGGACTCACCATTTATCTACAATTGGCTCTGGATTGTTTAGGACAACGGACAATTCCTGGCACCAAAGTCTTCCTGGACATTTCTACATAACAGTCTCTTTGGTTCTCTTTCACTTCTGCTTTTTTGATTCGTACGCATCTTCCGGCTTGCCCTAAGATGACCTTCTCAGATGACTTCTCCTTCAGTTGAAAGAGAGAAGTTTAAACTCTTTTAAGTTTATTCTAGCATTCGCCATCGGCAGAACCACTAGGGTTAAAGTAGCCCACTTATTTGGTTTGTGTTTTTTTTTTCCCAATGAGTTTTAATTTAAAGGATGGAACGCCCCAGTTATTTGCTTTATCGCTTGCCTTCTCTTCTGACAGTTGCACTAACAGATCTGGTTCTATTTATGCAATGAAATTTATGAGACTTTACCATGGGGAAAGCTCATCTATCTGCCAGCCCACGTCAGCAGAATTATAAACCTGTCAAAGCCACAGTATTTCCAAAGTGACCTATGCTGGCTGTAAAAACCAATGCAAATGCTCCAATAATGTATGACAAGCAATGAAACAATTCCCAGAGAATAATAATAACACGGCGAAATAAAAGAGGGCCATATTTCGGCGTCTTTAGAATAATGAAGCACTTCTACACCAACTTCATGGAATGCAGCTAAATATTGCGCTGGAGAGATTTTCTTTTTTAAAAAAATAAAAAATCTTTGCAGTTAGAGGATCAACATTAATTTGCCTTCCTTTTTTCTCTAAGGTCCCAAGGAAGAATTAAACTTTTACTGCCGGTAAATAGAAACCACTAATTTTTGAAGTCTGCAAGGCTTGTCACCATGATAGGCAAAGACAATTCAGAGTGATCTGTTGTGGCCTGCCAGTTTTGGACGATGAGGAGGTTGGGAAGGAACTTGGGTCAGTTCTGGAGTCTGGGGAAGACTCTGATGGATGCTCTGCATCAAACGCAGAGATAGAGTCAGGGCCGTCCGACATTTCCCAGCCATTAGAGACGCAGCTGCCTTTGGAGGCTGAGATGAGTGAGGAGGAAGAACAGCTGGGGCCTCTTCCAGATGCATGTATGCGCAGAGCAGTTAGGAGAGGTGGACAACGGAGGACAAGGAGTCGACTCAGGAAGCAAAGCATACATGGATGCTGAATGGCCCCTCACTGGCTGGGGAATAAATAGAAGGAAAGGGGAGTGGTTGTCATAGGAGACAACCGTTCGTATTTCTGAAGAATTTGCTCATTGTGTTTCATGCCACAAAAACTACTTGCCGGAACTTAATTTGCAGCCTTTCGGGTGAGAACTCAGGGCCTTGCAATTATTGCAAGGAACTTATAAGAGCTGTTACTGCAGTTAACTCCTTGAAGGACTAATGCCTGGAGTTTTCGGTGGGTGAATCAAGGGTGAAATCTAAAATTTGTTACTACCGGTTCTGTGGGCGTGGCTTGGTGGGGGGGGTGTAATGTGATTGGGTGGGCGTGGCCATTTTTTTTACTTTTAAAACCATTTTTTACATGTAAAACCATATAAAGATGCTTTCAAAAGGCTCTGACGATCCCAGCTGAGTTGTCTGATCAGCAGGCAACTTAGCTGGGATCGTCAGAGCTTGGATCATCAGAGCCATTTAAAAGGAAAAAAAAAAGGCTCTGATGATCATGCGGCTCAGCTGGGCATAGGGGGCGGGGGCAGGAATTTTTGCTACCGGTTCTCCGAACTGCGCACCGCCATCGCTACCTACTCACCCGAGCCGGTCCGAACCGGGAGCATTTCACCCCTGGGGTATATGCCATTAATTCACAAGAGGTAAATAAAGAGGGGTGTGTGTGTGACAAGGAGTCTGTTTCTTGCTTCTGATGGGTCAGAACATGATCCCTCAAGCATACCAGAGATACCTTTGGAGTTCTTGCAGGATTAGTAGGCACAAAATCATGGTCAGTGTACTAAATTTCTCTCTAGGGCTTTAGAAGAGTCCTGCTTGTTGAGAAATTGCCAGCTAGGCTGGAAGAAAGGAGGGAGGGGTCAAGTGAGGGTCTAGCTTGGAGTCCTTGCACAATCACAAACTGCATAAGCTTGACCTCCATCAAGATCCCTGAAGTTTTATCTGGTCAATCCCAGGGGAAGGTGAGAAGTTTGGTGAGATTCTTTTAATATAGGGGGCAAACAATAAAGTTACTGATTTGTGCTCTTCACGAGTAGTTCTGATTGCTCGCACCTGACACTGCTGGTCCTTTCTGAGAAAATATGAAGTTGCGGAGAAAAATTGGAAACAATTCAGGAAAATGTTTCTAAAAGCACATTTAAATACTAAATGTTTAAATTAGCCTTTTAATTTGCTACCTTCCTCTGATCGATTTATTTTTTTTGCCCCCTAAACATGCACCTATGTGCTGGTGGCCGAAAGTCCAAGTATTCTATTATTACATATTCTAAATATCGTCTCCCTAGGCATATTAATTGTAGAAGAGCTCCAGGATCTTCCAATGAGAACCAGGTACCCAAAAGTAATTGGTATGAAGCTAGAAGCAAGAAGTGAACTCAAAGATAAAACCCATCCCTTATTTATTCCCATCTTTATTCCCATCCCTTTGAATAGGGAAGCTTTATTCCCATCCCTTTGAATAGGGAAGCTTTGCTAATAGAACAGAGTTTCCTGAATAGCAATAGCACTTAGACTTATATACCACTCCATAGTAACTTTACAGCACTCTCTGGGTGGTTTACAATGTCAGAATATTGCCCCCAATAATCTAGGTCCTCATTTTACCAACCTCGGAAAGATGGAAGGCTGAGTCAACTTTGAGCCCATCAGCATCGAACTCCTGGCAGTGGGCAGAGTTTGCCTGCAATACTGCATTCTAACCACTGTGCCACCAAGGGCTCCACAAAGCTTTAGCTATGGCTTCACCATCTTTCTAAAGGCTTCTACCAAATTATGTTTCATATGACAGAAGAGTGAACTGAATAAAGAAATGACTGCAGAGTCATCACAAAACTACAGAATAAAATAAATAATATAAAATAAAGCAAACAGGCATGCAACTTGAGGGTTTTTTTCCCCCATCCTTTCCTGGTTCTTTAGAAGACAGATCCTGGTATATCTTTTTTATAGAACATCAGCTGCAGAGAAGATAATGGATGAGTTTGCTTTTCTGCCATATTGCAGAGATATACAATTACATATTTATTTATTAGTTAGACTTCTATACCGCTTCATAGTGCTTTACAGCCCTCTCTAAGCGATTTACAAAGTTAGCATATAGCATATTGCATAATAGCATATTGCATTAGCATTAGCATTAGCATATTGCCCCCAACAATCTGGGTCCTCATTTTACCCATCTCAGAAGGATGGAAGGCTGAGTCAACCTTGAGCCGGTGAGATTTGATCTGCTGATCTGCTGAACTAGCAGTCTGTTGAAGTAGCTGTAGTACTGCACTCTAACCAGTGCACCACCTCGGCTCTTTATGGCTTCATACACACACACACACACACATATACACACACACTGCATGCCAAAGTTTTGGGTACCACTCCAGAGATTCATTACATGTTTCATCTGAATAAAAAAGAAAGAGGGAGGAGAGTGAATTATTCTGTACATGGCTGGAGAGGAACCATTTAAACTGAAATGATTGAAACTTTGTTTTATCTTCTATGCTTGTCTGCTATCTTTGAAAGAACGTCTTCTTCAATGTGCCACTCAGATCTGCAATAGGACTTCCAGCTCAGAAAAGTCAAAAATGTTCACCAGGTAATTATTTTGAAAGTCAGATCTGAAAAGAAAGGAACGCAATGTTTTGTTGTTACCAAGGCTACTTGGGACATTCACCATAAATGCATTATTAACTAACTTGCTTTAACTAATGGGTTTGTCAAGGAATCCAAGGTAAACTTCTGAAAATTATATTGAGGTCTATTAACAGCTCCAAAATAAATCTGTGCCACTTCTACTTCTACAATCTGGATGGTGTGTGCTGACCTTCAATCTTTTCCAGCACAATCTTTTTATGTTTTCATAGAATTTATAATGCAAAGGTGAAAAGAAACGTACTCACTTCTCAACAGCTTCATTTCATATTCTTGATCCAAGATGTAAGCGAGAATATAACTATCCTTCCAAATTTACATTTCTCCAAATTCTGCAATGCAATCATTAAAAAATGGGTATAAACATATATATTTCATTAGTGAAACGTTTGCACAGATCTACTTAATGTTAGGGAGATTAGCACGTATTTGAACAGGAGGAGCTGCTTGCTAAGATCAATGTATATATAAGACAAAACTGCCTCATTTTGGAATAGGCTGATTTTGGCTTTTGATTTCTCTCACT
>WNWU01000119.1:991282-1022065 GCA_012654045.1 Ptyas mucosa | reverse complement strand
TTAAGATTAATTTTTAGGATGAACACTACGCATGATTGTCTAGTCTTAAAAAGCATGTGCTTAAATGCATTTGATTTGAAAGTGCACATTCTTCCATCTATTCTGGCTCACTTTTTACACTGAGAATTGTCTTGGAAAATTTAGGGACATGTACAACCTGAAGGATAGATTCCATTCCAATCTACCCGTTAAGTCCGGGAGATTTGGTTTATGTCAATTCATGCCGATTTGCAACCTGATTGAAAGAGAGCAGAGCATCAGTAGGAAATAGGATATGCTATTTGGAGCTCATGAAAAGATCAGGGCACTGGAGGAAAAAAAAATCAAGGTAAATATAGGGGGAGGGGAAATGGAAATAATAGAACAAAGCAAAGAAGATGGAAGGAAAAAGGAACGCTATTTTAAAGAAGAGACAGACAAAGGCAGTAGAACAGATTGAAAAGCTGTTTTCTCCATGGGATACCACTGGTCCATCACCGGTACATGATTAACTGGAATCCAACAACATCACTGGAGACACTGAACATTCAGCTATCAGACTTAACAAGCACTGGACATTACACATTACAAGACAATGATTGGTCTCGCAGGGCAAATTCCAACACAGCAAGATTCTATGGTGTAGTCAATTCAAAGCCAAATTAAGACAAAGCCTATTCATCATATCCCTTGATTGCCCTTGTAAGCTGGGATCGCATTCAGCTTCCCTGCCCTCTAATCCTAAAAGAAGAGCTAAAGAATAATAATATAGGTTGAGAATTGGCTCACATTTTCAAAGATGACTTCCTTTGTTAGCTTTCCATCTCTCATTACCACCAAAGATTTGGGGGTGGGGGTGGGGGCAGGAAAAGATTCTGTGGATTCAAATCACAATCAATGCTAACTGGATCGGGATGATTAATTTGTGTAGAATTCATTGTACTACAAGATTTAGAGCGGGAGATTAAAGAAAATGCCGTGATCGAAAAGCGACGTGTAATGAGTAGGGAATCGATACAAATTCCTTTATGGACACAACTGAATTCCTGTCCATCGATTGGGAATACACATTCCACCGTTAGTTGCTATTTGTAGCAAGAGAGAAGGAAGGAAAGCCGAGGTGCTTTTCATCCGTGCCCTTGAAGCATCATTATCAAGCATTCAAATAATTCAGTAGGTAACAATTAATTTAACAGCTGCTTCAATACATCCGTTTGTGGGTTGGCCCACAATATGAAAAGAAAGAGGTATGAAATCCTTTTTAACCAGGAACCTATATATGCTTAATATTTATTTTTTTTATCAAGTTTTTTATTTTATATTACATATACATAACAATGCATGAATAGTGTGCCAGAGATGGTATTCAGCCGGTTCGGAACAATTCACCCAAACTGATAGTGAAAATCGTGGCTTAGATTTATATATTGAAATAAGCGGTCCTAAGAATGCTGAATTAGAGTCGTGGTGGTGCAGTGGTCAAAATGCAGTATTACACGCAAACTCTGCCCACAGACCCCAGTTCGATCCTGACTCGGCTCAAGGTTGACTCCATCCTTCCATCCTTCCAAGGTAGGTAAAATGAGGACCCAGATTGTTAGGGACAATAGGCTGATGATGTAAACTGATTAGAGATTGCACTGTAAAATGCAATGAAGCAGTATATAAGTCTAAAGTGCTATTGCTATTTGCCCCAATTTATGCATTTCAAGAATGGAGGCCTTGGAACTCTGGTGCTGGAGAAGACTCCTGCGAGTCCCTTGGACTGCAAGGCGACCAAACTGGTCAGTCCTAGAGGAGATCAATCCTGACTGCTCTTTAGAAGGCCAGATCCTGAAGATGAAACTCAAATACTTTGGCCACCTAATGAGAAGGAAGGACTCCCTGGAGAAGAGCCTAATGCTGGGAACGATTGAGGGCAAAAGAAGAAGGGGACGGCAGAGAATGAGGTGGCTGGATGGAGTCACTGAAGCAGTTGGCGTGAGCTTAAAAGGACTCCGGGGGATGGTAGAGGACAGGAAGGCCTGGAGGAACATTGTCATGGGGTCACGATGGGTCGGACACGACTTCACAACTACCAACAACAACATGCATTTCAACCAGCAAAGAAGAAACTCGTTGAAAGATGACCAAGGCAAGTTTGTAATGAAGTGGATTCCTCTTTATCTGTCCTGGTGACAGAAGCGGCAGAAGGGATACTAATTAGACGGTGAATTATGGGTTTCCCATGGTGCACTGCAGGGGTATTAAAGATGATGGTAAGCTCGTGGTGGGGGAAGGGAGGATCTGTTCTATTTTATTTGGTGATGGTAGTCCCAGTTTAATATGTTCCTGTTTCTAGGTGAACAGGAGGGGACGGGGTTCCTTTTTTTATGATTTAATTGTTGCATAATTACTGGCTTAAGGTTGCCTATTGCTAAACAAAAATGCTGAGACACTAATGTTTTATGGAACAGTACACGCAGCTAAAACGGTAATATATTTTCCCAAGTAACGTAGGCTTTTTTTTAATCCGGAAAGGAACTGACAAGCTAAGATCCCTTGGAAAGGAGCTCTTTTTCTTCTCTTTATCTTCCTTTCTTTTAATTAAGGGGGGGGGGAGCGGAGAGAGAGAGACAATTACAGTTCAAAACATCCTTCGGGAAACTCAATACCTGTGTTTAATTTTTTTTTAAGTGCTAAAATTCAAGTTTCTTTATTGTTTTATCACCTCCCAGTTTGACAGTCTCCTTCCTCTTGTATCCAGTGAACAAATGTCCCCACATCATTTTACAGGGCTGGCAGATTTTTATTTTATTTTTATTTTTTTTGCTGCTCCAGAAAGAAATTTTGTGAAGATTTCAGATTTTCTTCCCTCCGTATCTTGACACCTCCAGAGCATTCCCTTTTGGTCCTTTCCAATAGTGACATTGATATTTAGAATTTAGATATTTAGAAGTGTCAAAGCAAAATCATATGATGAGCAGTTGAGGGAGCCATGTCTATCAAAGAGATGAATTAGGGGGACAGGATAACTGTCTTCCAGTATTTGAAGGCCTGTGGAAAAGGGACGCAGTGGCTCAGTGGCTAAGATGCTGAGTTTGTTGATCGAAAGGTCGGCAGTTCAGCAGTTCGAATCCCTAGCTCCCGTTACCTGTCCCAGCTTCTGCCAACCTAGTAGTTCAAGAGTGTGTAAAAAATGCAAGTAGAAAAATAGGGACCACTTTGGTGGGAAGGGAACAACGTTCCGTGCGCCTTTGGTGTTGAGTCATGCTGGCCACATGACCATGGAGACGTCTTCGGACAGCGCTGGCTCTTCGGCTTTGAAACAGAGATGAGCACCACCCCCTAGAGTCGGGAATGACTATCACATATGTGCGAGGGGAACCTTTACTTTTTTTAGAGAAGAAAGAGAAGAAAGAGAAGAAAGAGAAGAAAGAGAAGAGAAGAAAAGAGAAGAGAAGAGAAGAGAAGAGAAGAGAACGCCATCACTCTGCTAAACAAATAATTCCCTCAACACTGTCGAACTATTCACATTAGGCTGCATTACTATTACTATTAATCTTCTCATTGTTCCTATCACCCATTTCCTCCCACTTATGACTGTATACTGTAACTTGTTGCTGTGTCCTTACGATTTATAGTTTCTAGTATGATTTGATTGCTTATTTGTACCCTATGACTATCAATAAATGTTGTACCTTATGATTCTTGATGAATGTATCTTGTCTGTTTATGTACACTGAGAGCCTATGCACCAAAGACAAATTCCTTGTGTCCAATCACATTTGGCCAATAAAGAATTTTCTTTCTTTCTTTCTTTCTTTCTTTCTTTCTTTCTTTCTTTCTTTCTTTCTTTCTTTCTTTCTTTCTTTCTTCCTACCTATCATCCATCTATCTATCTATCCATCCATCCATCCATCCATCCATCCATCCATCTATCATCCATCCATCCATCCATCCATCCATCCATCCATCTATCTATCTATCTATCTATCTATCTATCTATCTATCTATCTATCTCTATCCATTCATCCATCCATCCATCCATCCATCCATCTATCATCTATCTATCTATCTATCTATCTATCTATCTATCTATCTATCTATCATCTAGCTAGCTAGCTAGCTATCATACAAAGGGAAGAAGGTTGGGGGGGGTCGCACTTTGGAAATGTAGTTTAGGTCACCGAAACGGCACTTGGGCCACTTGGACAAAAGACAACTGAAGCACGTGGTCTTATTTGTGCACACAAACACACACACACACACACACACACACATACAGTATAGTTTACCCAATTTCTGTTCATGTTTCTATATTCTTGTTTTTATGGTGTTATAAGCCACTCTGAGGCACTCAGTAGTGAGATGGGCAGTATGTAAATTTAGTAAAATAAAATAAAATGTGACAGAAAAGAGAGGGTACTTTTGAGCTCTCCAAATGCAAGGCAGATTTTCTTTTTTATATTCTTGTGTTTATGGCAGTGTAAGACACTCAGGGTCACTCAGCAGTGACATGGGCAGCATGTCAATAACATAAAATAATAAAATAACATTAAAGGATGCTTCTTAGGTCTATAAATGCAATGCAGATTTTTCTCTCCGCTAGAGAAAGAAAACAAACAACATCCTTAATAAAAACGTGAAATAACCTTGGGGGAAAATACAATTCTCTCCCATTTTCATTTTGCAATGGAACGGTTTATTATTCACCACCGACATCCCCCCAAAATAATTGTTATTAAATGGGATGCTTAGTTTTGGGGTGTGGCAGTAGGAAGCATAGCAAAGTACAGACCTCAGAACCTCTGTGCCAAGAAGGCTTGGTCTTATTCACCTCTAGAATTGGCTTTCAGCACCAGCCATGTGGTCTAAGATCATGAGACTAGCGGGATAGTGCTGGCAACAACTTCCACCTCTGCGTGGCAGAGGCTAAGCCAACCGATCTGATTGTAGAAGGCACTGCCAAGCCAGAGCTAAGTTCTCTAGAGTTCCACACAACTGGCCAACTCAGAAACTGTTATGCAAGTTGTGCCAACACTGTTGGATTTAAATAAGTTATAAAACTGATTAGAGTGGAGAGGACAACCTTACATGTTCCTCCTTCTCATCCTCTCATTCTTCTTCTTCTTCCTCTTCTTCTTCTTTTTCCTCTTCCTCCTCCTTCTCCTCTCTTTCTCCTCCTCCTCCTCCTCCTCCTTACTCTTCTTCTTCTTCTTCCTCTTCCTCTTCTTCCTTGTCCTTGTCCTCCTGCTCCTCTTCTTCTCCTTCTCCTTCTCCTTCTCCTCCTCCTCCTTCTTCCTCTTCTTCTTCTTCCTCTTCCTCTTCTTCCTTGTCCTCGTCCTCCTGCTCCTCTTCTTCTCCTTCTCCTTCTCCTCCTCCTCCTTCTTCCTTTTCTTCCTCTTCTTCTTCCTCCTCCTCTTCCTCCTCCTCCTCCTCTTCCTCCTCCACCTGCTCTTCTCCTCCTCCTCCTCCTTCTCCTTCTCCTTCATCTCCTCTTTCTGTTTCTGTTTCTTTTTCTCCTCCTCCTTTTTTCTCCTCCTCCTCCTCCTCATCGAATACAAATATACGCCTGGTGTTTGACAGGTTACTACTCCTTTCCACAGAATGCGAACATGTACCTCTTTCATACGGTATATAAAAGGCTACCGTTTATATCATGTGTCAATTCAATTATTCGCCTTTAAATGCAGAGTGTCTTCAGCAAATATTATGACAACCCAGCACTGGTGATCATTGCATCTGTAGAGCCCTGCAAGAAGAAAGAAACTGCTTTCCTAGAATAAGAGGGTCTGAGTAGCCCCCTGAACGAGCTACGTATATAAGTCACTCTGGTATTGTTTTCTTTGTACTCCTGCATCTAAAAGGGATGGAATTGTTCAGAACGGAAAGCTCCGTTTCTTAAGCAGAAGGACAGGCTGTAAACATGCCCTACGAAGCTGGAGGGGAGGGGGAAATAATCCATTAAAACAGAATGGAAATGCTTTGGTGTCTCCCTCCTCTCCCCGAAGCGCCCACCCCCCCCCATCCTTTCAATAAAACAGCCTTGTAAGGCAGTTGCCAAGCTATAATTTAGAAGTGTCTTCATGGAAAAAAGAGAAAGAGATTCAGGAGATATTGCAACAAACACTGTAGAGCACATCTGAAATGCAAAACTTGGTCCCCGCTTCATCTTGTATCTGGAAAATGTCAAGGAATTTTAATGCTTTAATGAGACTAATCAAGCCTTGAACAGCTTGGCTGTAACATTTTCACTAATTGGCTACAATATTTACTTGCTTTGAGTGTTTTCTCCTTTAAAAGAAAAAGACAACACACCCAGAAATATCTATCTATCTATCTATCTACAGAAAGGCCAGAGTATCGAGGATTTTCAGGGAATTTAACTTTTCAGGAATACTAGAAATGGGTTTGCATCCAGTCAAAGCCTTCGTGACGTCACTTGGGTCGTGCTACCATCCTGCAAACGATGTGAATTGTGCGACTTTCATGTCGTTTCAGTCACATCGGTTGCTTACCGTGGTTTGTAGAGGGTGACCTCACCGCATCGTTTGCATGAAGATAACAGTGTTCCAACATCTCAGGGGTTGCCACAAAGAAGAGAGGGTCAAGCTATCCTCCAAAGCCCCTGAAGGCAAGACAAGACGCAACGGGTGGAAACTAATCAAGGAGAACTAAGGAGAAAATTCCTGATAATGAAAACTATTAATCAGTGGAACAACTTGCCTCCAGAAGTCATGAATGCTCCAACACTGGAAGTTTTTAAGAAGAGATTGGACAACCATATGCCTATGTCTGAAATGTTAATAGGGTTTCATGCCTGAGCAAGGGGTTGGATTAGAAAACCCTTCCAATTCTGTTATTCTATTCTAATCTAGTCTATGATGTCATCACATTGGTTGTATGACATCATTATATTGGTTGCTTTGTTTGCAGGATGATGTCATCACGTCAGCTACTTCATTTGCACGATGACATCATCACATCGATTGCATTGTCTGCACGTTGGCCTGACCACATCATCCTATTGGCTGCTTCGTTCGCAGGATGATGTCATCCCATCAGTCATTTCATTTGCATGATGACAGCATCGTGCGTGGTTGGCATGACATCATCATCATCATACTGGTTGCTTCATTTGCAGGATGACATCAGGCACACTTGCCTTCCTTCCCCCCCATCATATACTCTTTCCTCTCTGGTACCTGCAAAGCCTGACTACAAATCAGTGGTGAAATTCAAATTTTTTTATTACTGATTCTGTGGGCATGGCTCGGTGAGCGTGGTGAGTATGGTGTGGCTTGGTGGGTGTGGCAGGGGAAGGATACTGCAAAATCTCCATTTCCACCCCACTCTGGGGCCAGCCAGAGGTGGTATTTGCCGGTTCTCCGAACTGCTCAAAATTTCCGCTGCCGGTTCTCCCGAACCTGACAGAAGCTACTGGATTTCACCCCTGCCACAAATCCTATTGACTGGCCTTACACAGCCAGAAAATGAGTCACCTTCTTTTGAATCGGGATGCTGGGGGAGGAAGAGAGCCAACAAACAAGCATCAGCTCAAAAACGGCTAAAGAAAATAGATTTCTTTTATACACATAAGCCAATTTTTATGGCAAATTCCGTAGAAAGAGAGAGAGAGGAAGGGGAGGGAGGGAGAGATTTAAAGAGTACAGAAATGCACTTCCACAGAGACAGTGTTTATCAATAAAGCTTGTGGCTTAGAAATAAGAGGACCATTCTAACCAGGGATTAGAATAAAATCGAAATATAATTGGAGATGTGCAACTATGGGTGAACCAACAGATTTGGAATTACTGACCAGGATTGTTTATGACTTGCATTTCAACTCAAAAGACAGAAAGAGCTTTACTACATGAGGCTCACCCTCAAACTTTCCTCTGAAATGGTGTGTATTCAATGGCTACCAACCTGCCTTCTATGGAGGATCTGTATACTGCACGAGTCAAAAAGAAGGCTGTGAAAATATTTACAGACCTCTCGCATCCTGGACATAAACTTTCTCAACCCCTACCCTCAAAACGACGCTATAGAGCACTGCACACCAGAACAACTAGACACAAGGACAGTTTTTTCCCAAACGCCATCACTCTGCTCAACAAATAATTCCCTCAACGCTGTCAAACTATTTACTAAGTCTGCACTACTATTAGTCTTCTCACCGTTCCTATCACCCATCTCCTTCCACTTATGACTGTATGACTAACTTTGTTGCTTGTATCCTTACGATTTATATTGATATTGATTGTTTCCTGATTGCTTATTTGTATCCTATGACTATCATTAAGTGTTATACCTTATGATTCTTGATGAGTGTATCTTTTCTTTTATGTACATTGGGAGCGTATGCACCAAGACAATTTCCTTGTGTGTCCAATCACACTCGGGTGCTTTGGAGAATACTGGTAGCTTGATCCCCTCCTCTTCTGGGGCAGCCAGAATATTGGAATATTGGAATTCCAATCAAATTTTGGAAAACTGCTATCCTGTCACCCCTGGTCCTTGTCTTCACTAGACTAGCAATGCCCAGTTTCTGCAACTGTTCATCGTATATTTTAGCCTCCAATCCCCTAAGGTATGGTATGGTATGGTGGGAGTAAGCAAAATAGGCAGATATTCATCTTCATGGCAATTTTAATGCACCTTTAATAGCCAAATAAACAGAGGGTTGTTTTTTAAAGTGAAAGTTAAAAGGTAAAGGTAAAGGTTCCCCTCGCACATACTTGCTACTCGTTCCCAACTCTAGGGGATGGTGCTCATCTCCCTTTCAAAGCCGAAGAGCCAGCGCTGTCCAAAGATGTCTCTGTGGTCATGTGGCCAGCATGACTCAACGCCAAAGGCGCACGGAACGCTGTGACCTTCCCACCAAAGATGGTCCCTATTTTTCTACTTGCATTTTTTACCTGCTTTCGAACTGCTAGGTTGGCAGAAGCTGGGACAAATAACAGGAGCTCATCCCATTATGCGGCACTAGGGACTCAAACCGCTGAACTGCCGACCTTTTGAAAGTTGGTCCATCTCAAATAGGGTTAAGGCTGCACAGGGCCCTCATGCAGAGAGAGCTGCTGATCCAGGTTTCTGTTACTGATATTGGAAAGCATGCCATTTGCCTAATAGGGCCGTGACTCCTTTTTGCAGAATGCTGAACAAAAGCGAGCAAAAAGAAAACTTCTATAAGAGAGAGAGAGGGAGGGAAGGAGAGAGAGAGAGAGAGAGAGTCAGCAGAGACAAAAATAAAACTGCAACACTCACCTGAGATGAAAACTAGTTTCGTTATCCCTGACAAACCACTAGGGTGCTATTATAAATAACTACATAAGTGTAGTTCAATTGTCTAATGTAACAAAAGGGCCTCCATGCTGTCACAGAAGCTCTTGTTTGTGAGAGGCAGCAATTCCTGTTTTATTTCTTTGTCTCTTTCTGCAGCTGACAGCTGGCCTTGGACCGGTCTGACATTGAATGAGTGTTCAAGAGTTCAGGGAGCAAACTGGAACTTCCAGTGAAGATATGGTAAGCTAGATGTCCCTGAAGAAGTGGGGACAACATTATGAAATTATAAAAATTGGTGACCAGAGGCTGGATCCTGGTTGGCAAAACCTCTCCAAGGAAAGGAGAGATAGTGGGGTTTCCCACATATACTCCGGATAGCTGCTCCTCGGGAGGAGACTGCAAGAACCAAGGTTAAAATTAGCTGGGATTTCCACCAAGATAGCCTTTTCCCTACTATGTGGAATATATGTAGAACTTGCTATGTCTAATTTAAGTGAGTGTTTACACTGGGAAATTTCCAGACTACCGTGTTTCCCCGAAAATAAGACTGGGTCTTATATTAATTTTTGCTCCAAAAGACACATTAGGGCTTATTTTCTGGTTAGGTCTTATTTTGGGGGAAATGCGGTACTAAATGCATCCATCTGGCTGACAATCATAACTGGGAGTTATTTTGGGGGTAGGGCTTATATTATGAGCATCCTGAAAAATCATGCTAGGACTTCTTTTCCGGCTGGGTCTTATTTTCGGGGAAGCAGGGTAGATCAGTTGATAGTGTCCAGATCTAGCAGTTTAACTTTTTACTCCTCAGCATTTCTTTCTATTACTATTTGCAGAGCCCTTCTTTTCCAAAACACCAGAAGGGCAAGACAAAAAGAACAAGCAAGCAAACAATGGATGGAAACTAAACAAAGAGAGAAACAACCTAGAAATAAGGAGAAATTTTTCTAACAGTGAGAACAATTAATTAGTGGAACAGCTTGCTTTCAGAAGTTGTGGGTACTCCAACACTGGAGATTTTTAAGAAGAGATTGGATAACCACTTGTCTGAAATGGTGTAGGATTTCCTATTTGAGCAGTGGGTTGGACCAGAAGATCTCCAAGGTCCCTTCCAACTCTGTTATTCCATTATTTTGATATTCAAACGTGGGGTTTTTGCTTGCTTTCAAAAAGGTTGTAAAGGTTTCTCTGAGCCTTTAAAATCACCGCAGGTTTAAAACATCTGGACATTCTTCCTTTAGCTGGAAATGGTCAGCTATAACTCCTGCTCACCCAAGTGTAGTTACGAAGAGAATGAAGACAGGTCTGCCCTAGTGAACTCGGAGATAAATGGGGTCCTAAAATGGGAAGTGTTGAGTTGTCAAGATTTATGTGACTTTACAAGACCTTTTCTATTTCAGTAAAATAGGTAAGGAAGCCTAAGGTGAGTAGGTAAGAAATCTTCTGAGGTGTGTAATCAACTGTCAAAGCTTTGAGAAAAGTTAAACGTTCCTTAAATCTGTGAAAATCACTCCACATTATGTCTAAATGGAAGGAAGGGTCGATCATCTCAAAATATTGGCGTTATAATATGAGCCACAGTGGCGCAGTGGTTAGAATGCAGCACTGCAGGCTACTTTTGCTGACTGCCGGCTGCCTGCAATTTGGCAGTTCAAATCTCACCAGACTCAAGGTTGACTCAGCCTTCCATCCTTCCAAGATGGGTCAAATGAGGGCTCAGATTGTTGGGGGCAAGAGGCTGACCCTGTAAATCGCGTAAAGCACTATGAAGCGGTATATAAGTCTAAGTGCTATTGCTATAACTAGGTGATCAGAACCCATTGCTTTCTAATACAGTGGCACCTTGGCCCTCAATTGCTTTGAAACTCATCAAATTTGGTACTCAACACATTTTGATGTGTACATTTTGTCCCAGTATTCATTGTTTGTTTGTACTTGATGCACAAGCTAGAGCTTGTTGGTATCACTTGCCTTGTGACTCACTATATTATTCCTTCTCAGGAACATTTGTTGAGTACTCATCTTTTTGGTACTCCTGGAACCCATTAACATTGAGTACCGAGGTACCACTGTATACATTGCACACATCATGTATAAGTGAAAAGAAATTGGAGCTTCAACCATCCCAACAGTGCCTGCCATTTTGACTTTGTTTACAAGATATATGTGGCCATCTATTTTGCCATATGGTTCTGGACAGCTAAAGCATAAATAAAGAAATGATGAGACCAAGTAGGAATGCCTCTATGGCTAAGCCTTGACCTCAGCAACGGGTGACACTTACCTTTCAAACTAGTCACCCAGAGGTCTGCGTGCTGGAATGGCCTTCCCTACAGGAAGATGTCTGAAGGCATGGCCAACACTGGAGATCCACTCATCAGCCATCACTTTGATGAACAGAGGGAGCTACATTTTAAATAAACCCATTTCATCTCAGGCATACTGGAAGCTGTTTGGGGACAGGCCCTCTGCGTGAAAAATAGCATAGAGATCAGGCAAGGAGTGGCATAAAATAGAATGCATAAAACAAGCCGTAGTTGACTCCAAGTTCTAAATGGAATTAACAATTGAATGTATATACCAGGAGATTCCAAACTTGGAACTTTAAGAGTTATGGACTCTGACTTCCAGAATTCTGACTGGTGAATTTTGGGAGTGGAAGTCCACAAGTCTTCAAATTCTCAAGTTTGGAGACCACTGGTATATACTGTAGTACCCAAAATGAGTAGCACATACTGTTCCAATGTGGCATTCTGTCCCACCTATGCAATGCACTCTGCCACACTTCATCCAGGATAGTGATTGTGCAAACATGACTTGACCATGGTCCGTTTTCATTTCCTTCTTTCCACCTCATTTAAAATAAAAATTGACACTTTCTTGATTGATTGGGAGGGGAGTAAGGACACATATGTGCCCGCACTTCTTCCAATATACATGACAGTGATGAGTTGCTACTGGTTTGCCCCGGTTCGGGCAAACCTGTAGCAGTGGCGGCGGGAGGATCCGCCCAACCCTCCTGGACATCATCAAATATGCTCTGCACATGTGAACCGGTAGCAAAGATAAGTGAAACCCACCACTGATACATGACCACTCACCCACCCAGACTTCAACAGCCCCTTTTAACCTCTTGCAGCTCACTAGTTTTCCATGGACATTAATTATGGAAAATGGTGAATTTCTGTCCACTGATCCAATGGGAAAAAATGATTGATTTCCCAGCACAAATGGCAGCAAGAAACCTATCCATTGTTCGCGGGCCAAGTTTCCATTCTAACCACAATGTACCAGCAAACATACTGGCCCACGGAATGGCCAAGAGTCGGACACGATAGAACGGATAACATCATCAGAAAACAAAGCAATCCATGAATATGGCAATGCGGTAGAAAGCAGCTTTCAATCATAATTCTCTATTTCTGTCCGTGACACTGTCCAATCAATTCATAATGATTACAAACATCACGTTAATAAAGCTATGGTAACTCACCTTCTTTACTTTCGTAGGTTTTTTTTTTCCCCCAAGCACAGCACATGTGTTATGTTGGATACACCACACCTCTCCCACGCTGAGTGATGGATATGTGTTGCTGGGTTTCGCCAGCTGACACCAGCTGGCCTTGTACTGCAGCCAACTCATTCATTACAGCTGCCTCGGTGCTCCGAATGAGATTCATATACCGGGATCTTTGGCAAAACCGTACAAAGCCCCTTTATGAAACAGACTCACAACTGTTTCTTTGTTAAATTTATTTGCTGCCCGTCTCACCGTGGGGCTATTCTAAGCGGCTTACAACAATAAAAAGGAAGAAAAAACGAAAAGGCGCATCAACAGGAGTGAAATAATAGAATAATAAAGGAAAAACACAACAAAGGTTTAATATAAATGCATCAGTGTGATAAGTAAAAGGGTAGATGGATGGATGGATGGATGGATGGCGAGCAGAGAGCAATGGGTTGGTAAATTTGGTAAATTGTAGAGTGCTTGGTAGGTTGTGCTTAATTTTTTCAGTGGAGGATGAGACCACACATCCTGCAGGAAAGAAGTTCCCCGAGAATGGGCTCAGGAAGCAGTAACAGTAACAGAGTTGGAAGGGACCTTGGAGGTCATCTAGTCCAAATCCCTGCTTGCGCAGGAGGCCTGTACTAAGGATTCGAACCGCCGAACTGCCAACCTTTCTGATCGACAAGCTCAGTGTCTTAGCCACTGAGCCACCTAGTCAGGCTAGTCACCTAGTCAAGCTCGGAAGACTAAACCTCTGGTCCCGTTGACCAACCCAATTTGGATCCCGCAACATGATCCTGGAATGCATATATTCATCTTCCTTCATGAGACCAAATAGGCTACAGGTAGTCCTCAACGTACAACAGTTCCTGTAGTGACTGTTGGAAGGAACGTTGTTTTCAACGGCATTGAAAAAAAGTGACTTATGACCATTTTTTTTTCCAATTACAACCTTTGCTGCACCCCAATGGTCATGTCACGTGATCCAAATTCAGTTGCTTGGCAACCGGCTCGTACTTATGACCGTTGCTATCTCCCAAGATCATGGGATCACCTTTTTTGGGCGACCTTCTGACAAGCAAAGCCGATGGGGAAGCCAGAGTCACTTAACAACCGGGTTACTAACTTAGCAACTGCAGTGATTCACTGAACAACGATGGCAAGGAAGGTCGTAAAAATAGGGCAAAACTCACTTAACCAATGTCTCACTTAATGGCAGAAATGTTGGGCTCAGTGGCGGTCGTAAGTCAAGGAATGCAGAACTGCAGGCTACTTCTGCTGATTGCTGGCAATCTCACCAGGCTCAAGGTTGACTCAGCCTTTCATCCTTCCAAGGTGGGTAAAATGAGAACCCAGATTGTTGGGGGGCAAGAGGCTGACTCTGTAAACCACTTAGAGAGGGCTGTAAAAGCACTCTGAAGCAGTATATACGTCTAAGTGCTATTGCTATTGCAGGCTGACTCTGCCCATTGCCTGGAGTTCGATCCTGACCCGCTCAGGGTTGACTCAGCCTTCCATCCTTCCATGGTTGGTAAAATGAGGACCCAGATTGTTGGGGACAATAGTCCGACTCTGTAAACCACTTAGAGAGGGCTGCAAAGCACTGTGCAGCAATATATAAGTCTAAATGCTATTGCTATTGCCTGTAGTTATTTTTTTTTTCGTCATTGATCAGCTCAAGTAGAGGGAGCAGGATAGCTTAGTCTTCTGGTTGGGCTGAAAGCAGGACTTTGTCAAGGATGACTTATTTGGGCAATATCCATCCCTCCATCCCATCTTTGCAGCTGCTAAATCACAGCAGAGAGCAGCATGGCGAGCGTTAAGGAAAAAGAGGCCATAGAGTAGAGAGCGAATGAACATGTGCAACTCGTGATTAAATGGATGCAGCTTTCACGTTTCCCACCTCCCCTCCTGATATTGATGGATTCTGACGCCTGCAAACAGATTCGTCTTCTCTCCTGCTTTCTGCTCCCCATTTTTCCGTCGGTTAGAAGGTTTGATGGACGACAGAAGTTCCTCCTGTCCGCGGAAGCCTCCCCCCCCCAATGATATTTTATAGGTATGTTTGGGAAGAGTTGGGTTAAACGTCAACAATTGGATGAAGAGGCCTCGAGTTACATCGCCTTGATTTGGGAGAAGTGGGGAGCCGAGCTTCTCGCAAGGGGCCTCTAAGAGGAGAGGTAATTAACGGGAAGTGTTTAAATTGCCAAAGTTCATCAAAGACCATGCCCAATGTGCTTGTTTACTGATCAAAGAGGAGCTTCAACTCTTTAGGCTGGCTAAAACAGTCTTTTGCAGAGGTTGAGAGAAGGTTCTTTGGCAGAAGTAATGCAAAAAACAGGAAGTTGGGGGGGGGAAGATGATCTCTCGCTCGAAAATCGCAGCGTTCAAGAGAGAGAGAGGTTATCGTTTTTTGTTTTTCTTTTTGCCTTCAGAAGAAATGAATGGCAGCCGAGAAGAGACGCTGCAGAAATTCGCTGAATTTGCATTTTCTGAATGAAACCAAGATTCGGGCTCCCCGTTCGTTGATAGCTTGTTTTTTTGTTTTCAATGCTCTCCAATAAAGTAGACGCTTATTAATTCGCAAGTTTAATTTTATTGACGAATGGATAAATGCTGACTCCGGATACCTGCCTGTCTCTCTCTGTCTGTCTGTCCAGATATTATGGGTTGTGTGGAATGCAGATCGTCTTCCTTGTCCTACATTGGTGTATTTCTCTGCAGCAGTGGTGGGTTTCTACCGGTTCGCCCCGGTTCGGGCAAATCTGTTGTGGCAGCGGCAGGAGGCTCCGCCCACCCACCTGGATGTCATCACACCTGCCCACCCGCCCCTGCACTATGCCATCCTATTTAGCCACGTTTTCTAAGCTGAAGTCCAACTATCAGAAGGATAATAAGAACCCACAATAATCACCTTTAAACTACCTAGGAAGTTGTGATTTTACATTAATGAGAAATTTAATTCAGAATCTTCTCGGAGCTTGTCGATCAGAAAGGTTGGCAGTTCGGCAGTTCAAATCCCTAGTACAGGTCTCCTGCATGAGCAGGGGGTTGGATTAGATGACCTCCAAGGCAGGGGTGAAATGCTACCGGTTCAGACCGGTTCGGCTGAACTGGTAGCGATGGGTGATTCAAAGAACTGGTAGCGACAGCGGTGCAACACTCCGCCCACCCGCCCGGTTGTTGTTACTTCCTGGTTTTAACCAGGAAGTAACCTGTTTTTTACCCTCTGCGCATGCACAGAAGGGTTTGCGCATGCGCAGACGGTCCACGCACGCACTGGATGTGCGCATGTGCATTTCTGAACCGGTAGGGAAGGTAAGTAGATTTCACCCCTACTCCAAGGTCCCTTCCAACTCTGTTACTTGTTACTTCTCAGGATACCCTCCCCCTCCCTTAAAAAAAAATTATTTCCTATCTAACCCTGGTAAAAAATCTGCTTTGTCCTTTTCTTCAAGCTTTTTGCAAAATATGGGTTTTTTTGCTAGCTTCTCCTCAGCACTTCTTAAAATATCTCTTGGAAGTGTTGTCAACCTGACTGGATAGTGGGAGATGCTAGAAGGTGGCAGGATGACTCTTAATTTTTTTTTTATTTTTATTTTTTGATGTCCTCCTGGCCATCCTTCCAAATCCTCCTTGGCTGCTTTGATCAGGTGGTGGCCATGTCCAGTGAGAAGACTGCCCTCCTGAGGTCTTCTACTGGAAGTGAATCAAACAACGGGAAGATTGCAGAACGTTAGACAAATGCCTGCATAATGAAAAGGAAGACTGGTTATTATGGGGCTTCCTTGGTGCTGCCTTGTAGCTAAATAAAGGCAGGAGTGGCTCTCACAACAGTTCCTTTAGTGACCATTCAAACTCATAACGGCCCTGCAAAATTGGTAGTACAGTGGTCTAAAGCACCCTGTTATTAACACCAGCTGCCTGCAATTATTGCAGGTTCAAATCTCACCAGGCTCAAGGTTGACTCAGCCTTCCATCCTTTCTAAGGTAGGTAAATTGAGGACCCAGATTGTGGGGGCAATAAGCTGACTTTGTATAAATGTACAAAAGTATGAAGGCTATTGCTTAGCGCATTGTAAGCTGCCCTGAGTCTCCATAGAAGGGCGGCATATAAATCAAATTTAAAAAAAAATGGGCCTGAAAACAGCCCCAAAAATGCCCCCAAAACAGGCATGCGCGCACCAGCCAGCTGGTCTTTGGGTTTCCAGTGCTCCAGCGCACACACATGCATGCACGTTCCAGTTTGGGCACTCAGTGCCAAAAAGGTTCGCCATCACTGCTTGAACAGGAGACTGGACTAGAAGACCTCCAAGGTCCCTTCCAACTCTGTTATTCTATGCTGTGATGTGGTAACACCCTCAGGTCTGTAAGGGGCGAAGTTTGCAGCATGACCTCACAAGACCGGTTTCCTGACTCTTCCCACTTCCACTGGCCCTTCTGCAAATGCCTAAGCCAGTATTTTCCAACTTTGGCAACTTTAACATGTGTGGACTTCGACTCCCAGAATTCCCCAGGACAGCTATGCTTCTGGGAGTTGAAGTCCACACATGTTAACGTTGCTGGGAAACATGGCTTAGGCTAACATGTGATTGGCTGTCTAGCTATTCTCCCAGATTACAGAAAGCTTGCATTGGCAATATAGACATAAAGAGAATTACATGGGGGTTTTTTTAGTTTTCACAGGAGAAAGAGTTTTGCAGTGAGGGGGGGGAATCAGGAGTGAAATCCAGCAGGTTCTGACAGGTTCTGGAGAACTGGTAGCGGAAATCTTGAGTAGTTTGAAGAACGGGCAAATACCACCTCTAGCTGGCTCCAGAGTGGGGTGGGAATGGAGATTTTGCAATATCCTTCTCCCAAGAGTGGAGTGGGAATGGAGATTTTGCAGTATCCTTCCCCTGCCACGCCCACCAAGCCACACCCACAGAACCGGTGGTAAAAAAGAATTGGATTTCACCACTGGGGGCAATCATGTTATAAGGCAGTTTCATTGGAGAGTAAAAATGTATTTTAATAAGACAGAAAACATATAACTGGATTAACATGACGTGGAGCTCTCGGAGTAGCGACAGTGTAATTAAGTGTGTGTCTTACAGCTTGAGACAATAAAAGCAGATTTTATAGACCACATGTTTAGTTAGCCGTGTTTCCTCTCTTCTTTAACCAGATTCCTGTCAGAGAGACAGAAAAATAGAGAGAGAAGGAAGGAAGCGATGTTTACTCTCGCTGAGCGGAGCTGGAGGGAAACGATCAAATATTGATTTGAGGAAGAAAGGTTTGCATTCAATAACCTTTTCCCAGTTTGTAAAAAAAAAAAAAGACATACAAACAGATATGTACTTATGTACATACGCCTCCTTCAAAGTACTAGAAGCCAATTCTGGCATGGGAAAGGTGAGGTGAATGTGGAATTTACATTTTTCAAGGCAATGTTTTAAGCAATGATTGTAAGGCTTCCAACAAGCTATTTCATTCTTTTAAAATATCTTCCTTAACTTCCTTCCTCCCTCCCTTTCTTCCCTCTCTTTTCCTTCCTTCCTTCCTCCCTCCTTTTCTCTCTTCCCTCTCTTTTCCTTCCTTCCTTCCCCCCTCCCTCCCTTCTCTTCTCCCACTCCCTCCCTTCTTCCCTCTTTCTTCTCTTTCCTTCCCTCCTCCCTTCCTTCTCCTTCTGTCCCTTCTCCCACCCTTCCTTTCTTCCCTCTTCCCCTTCCTTCCTCCCTCCCTCCCTTCTCCTTCTCTCCCACTCCCTCCCTTCTTCCCTTTCTTCTCTTTCCTTCCCTCTCTTCCTTCTCCTTCTGTCCCCTCTTCCTCCCTTCCTTTCTTCCTTCTTCCCTCTCTTTTCCTTCTTCCTTCCTTCCACTTTTTCCCTTCTTTCCTCTTTTTCCCTTCCTTCCTCTCTCTTTTCTTTCCTTCTTTCCTTCCTGTATGTACGATTTCCACAGCTAACTTGCAAAAATGGACAGAAAAATCTACTGAAGGCCAATTTAAAAAATACTGAAAGGATGGCAGGGGCTGAGGGAGACAGTTTTCTATGGATGGCTTTCCATACAGCTTACAACACTGAGCTCCATCCATCCATCCATTTAGCAACACACTAGATTAATCCTTCCTTGCCATTTTTTCTTTTCTTTTTTTAAGCACTTTGTTGCCTGTTTGGCTCATTGGGAATTCCTCCATGCGAGTCCTTGCCTCTCCAGCCGGTGGCATCCTTCGTTGCTCCACTGTCGTAGAAGACGTCGCTTCCTCGTGCAAAAGATTTCTCTGAAGGAAATCGTAGATTGCTGAAGTTAGGACCTTGTGAACAGGGGTGGGCTTCAAAAATTTTAGCAAGGGGTTCTCTGCCCGGTTGTTGGGTGAGCGTGGCCATGGTGGGCGTGGCCTAGTCAGCACCTGCCCCATGGGAGGGGCAGGGTGGGGTGGGGCGGGGCCAGCCAGGAGTGAGATTTGGGGGTTCTCTGAACTGCACAGAATCTTAGCTAGAATTTCTCCCGAAACCCCTGCGAACCCCCAACAGCCCACCCCTGCTTGTGAATCTCCGAAGAGCTAAGAGTTGAAATAAAGAAATAATTTTATCCTCCTTCAATATTGTCATTTCTAAGCGAACCCAGAGTTGGCACTGTTTCTATCTTTGCATTCTGCTTGGACAAAGGACAGGTTTATAGTATCCGGGTTTTATTTTTGTGGTGTTTTTTTTTTCTCTTTTAACCCCATTTAGGATTCAAAAATAGTCTAATTCCCTTTTTAGAAAGGAGAGAGACAGAGAAGTGTGCCCGTTGTCAATATTAAGCTGCAGCCATAAATGGAGAGGGGGGGGGTCTTAACTCTCCCCCCTTCTCTTCTCTCTTTTAACAAGTATATCACAGCTGCTAAATCAAGCATTCCTAATTGGTGATTTAGCTAAAGACTCCTAGAGCACATTCTGACCCTGGATTGTTGCTACTATTATCGCTTCTTGAAAAGGTGTCATTTTCGTTTTTATCGTGTCTTTGTTTCTCAGAGTGTCGTGAAACAGAAAAGCGGAGATACACCAAGTGTATAAATAAAGCTGGCCAGATGGAAGATTCCCACCCTACTCCTTTTTTGCAGAGTGATTATCTGGAAGACTTTTCAATCGGGGTGGGGGGCATCTGGTTTTATATATATATATACAGATATATATATCAGTAGTGGGTTTCAAATCCCGGTGCAACCGGTTCGTTTTGCGAGTGCGCAGCACTTCTGTGCATGCGCACAAGCTTGTGTCCATGCGCAGAATATTTTTGATGATGTCTCGGCAGGTGGGTGGAGCCTCCCACCGCCACCGCTACCGGGGCGAACCGAGAGCAACCCAACACAGACGCACACACACAGACAGACAGATAGATAGAAATACACACATATATATTACAAACTATTTTAAAAATATGAATTCCAGGTATATTTGTAAAGAAAGAAGCAGACATTCTGCGAGCTCCGGAGGTATGTATGTATGTATGTATGTATGTATGTATGTATTTCTCTTTAGCCAGGTTCTTTCTATGTAAACCAAGATTTTTATGCAGCCCTAGTTCAGTGAAATCACAATCCACTAGTTTCTAGGCTTTTTTTCAGGCAGCCAGCAAGCACCCTGCTGCCCATTGGGAGACTAAGGAGACTAGTCTCCCAATGGGAGACTTTGCCCCCACAAACCAGGTCCTCATTTTACCTACCTCGAAAGGATGGAAGGCTGAGTCAACCTTGAGCCTGGTGAGAATTGAACTCACAGTAATTGCAGGCAGCTGGCAGCTAAATACTACTTTAACAGTAGTTTAGTCCACTGCGCCACCAGGCTCCTCAATTTTTAATTTTAAAATGACCCCTTTGCAATCAGGGTTTGTAGGTGCATTGATAATTTAAATGCTTCTTGGCTGATCTAAGCAATCCTTCCTGTCTCATATAAAGGCCACGCATGAGACTTTAAATCTGACGTATGTCATGTCTGGGATGATAAATCTGAACTATCGTAAATGATCAGCTACACAGACTGGGATCGGTTTATTTAGCATGACAGCCAGACTGGGATTTTGGCTTGGCAGCCCCAGAGAAACCTTGATTCATGAACCAAAACCAATCTTGACATTCCGGCTCGGAAACAAAAATGTTCAGTCATAATCCTGAATTGGATAACAGACTCAACTACAAATTCCAGTTTTTGAGTAGCCTGGACCAGGAGTAAAACAGCTGCTTGGTTCATCCTAAATTAGGATTCAATTCTCCCAAAGGTGCTTTCTTTCAAAAAAAGCAACTGGACTTTCTTGTTTCGCTAGAAGACCTTTTGCTTCTCATCCAAGAAGCTTCTTCAGTTCTGATTGAAAGGTGGAGAACGGAAGGATTTATCTTCCTTGCAGTCATGTGGTCTGAGAACTGTTGAGGCCACTTGGAGGTTTATCTGTACCAGTAGTGGGATTCGATTTTTTTTACTACTGGTTCTGTGGGCGTGGCTTTGTGGGTGTGGCACGTTTGGTGGGTGTGGCTTGGTGGGCATGGCAGGGGAAGAATACTGTAAAACCTCCATTCCCACCCCACTCCAGGAGAAGGTTACTGCAAAATCCCCATTTCCTCCTGATCAGTTGGGACTCGGGAGGCAGAGAATAGATGGGGGCGGGGCCAGTCAGAGGTGGTATTTACCGGTTCTCCAAACTACTCAAAATTTCTGCTACCGGTTCTTGAGAACTGATCAGAAGCTGCTGACACCCACCTCTGATCTGTACCTGTATGTTGTGGTCTGCCAGCAGCCTGTGGAGCTGGCAGCGGAGTCCAACAGAGATGAAGCTGAGGAAGGACATGGGCCAGTCCTGGAGGCTGGGGAAGGCCCAGATGAGGGCTTTGCATCAGAGGCAGAGATGGGGCCAGGGCCATCGGGGAGTGAGGTGCGGACTCCAGGGCCTCCAGAGACTGATAGAAGTGAGGCAAAGGAACAGGAGGAGCCTGTTCCTAATGCACGCATGAGAAGAGCTGCCAGAAGGCAAGAGCAGCTCAAGCAAAGAGAACAACTCGGGAGTAGGGCCAAGAGATGATTGGCCCCTCCCATAAGGCTTAAAACAGACCAGCAATGGCATTCGAGCTTTGCCGGAAAACAACGTTGGTAGCTTTGTCTTCTTCTTCGTCTACGTCTTGTATTTATTTTTGTATCTGTGACTTCTGAACATTTGCCAAGAAAGGCCTTTGGCAGTTTGCCTAATTGGACCAAGGTTTGCAATAGGACTGAGGAATTTGTGTTGGGAGGAATTTGCTTTAATTTAGTTGAACGACGCTGGGAATGAAGTAATTCTCAGGCTGTTCGAATAAAGTTTGTTTTTTTCACTGACTGATTTTCCTACTACTTACTTGGGCCTGGGTCACAACACCTCAGGGTCGCTTAAATTCTGTAGTCTGTATTTTTTTTTTCCCCTGGAGACAATGCAATCCTTCCATTCTCCAACATTCAATCAGAACTGAAGAAGTTTCTTGGATGAGAAGCGAAACGTCTTCAAGAGAAAACAACAACAACAAAGGAAGTCCAGTTGCCTTTTGAAAGAAAGCACCTTTGGGACAACAATGACCTGGATCTCCATAGACACTCAAGATTCAATTGTTGAGATTTAGGACAAAAACTTACTTGTTATGTACTTCCATCCAGAAGCCCAACACAAATAACAATGGAGGAAGTAAAATGCTTACCTATTATAAACAAGGTGTGGGGAATAATTATTCTCCCCCTCTTCCTCCATCCTTACAGAGGTAATTCTCCCACAGATATTTCGCTAGCTCTGCTGATGTAGCACAATTAAAATTCAGGACCTGAAAATTCTAACGCAACCGCCAAGATTTTTCAGCATCCTATTTCCAAAGCGGACGTCGCTTTGCATGCCAAATGCATCGGGTTAAAAATATCAGAGCAAAGAGGAGGAGCAGGTATGCGAAAGGCAGAGCAAATGAAGTTTTCACTTGCTTTTCCTGACAGAGTAAGACGTCTTCCATTGGAAGGAACTGACAGAAGACGGCAAGGCTTAATCACTCGGCGATACGTTGCCTGTTATTTCAGCACAATCTCAACTTCGTCAAGTTTTCTTTCTTCGCGCTTGTTTGCAGGGTGTCTTCTGCACTTCCGGGCAAAGGTACCAGGTGAAGCATCAGAGACTTTGATTCAATATCTCACAGGAATCTGGTGATTGTCCTAATATCTTGTGTATACCAGTTCATTAGATTACAGCAGAGGTGGGATTCAGCCGGTTCTATCCAGTTCGTGACTGCAGGAAGCTCCGCCCACCCGCCCGGATGTAATGCCGTCCTAATTAGCCACGTTTTCAAGGCCGGGCACATGCGTGTGAGCAAAGAGCGTGCATGGAAGGCTGTGTCCATGCACGGAGGAGGCACATGTGAGTGAAGTGTGTGCACGCACTCACATTTGCAAACCGGCAGGGAAGGTAAGTGAATCCCACCTCTGGATTACACCATCATACCATGGATTGCTTGGTCATTGTATTTGTATCAGAAGCACAAAAGTGCTCCCAGGTTGAAATGACACCACCGTTGTCCAAGGCACGCCCAATTGGCAGCTCCTTTCTTGTCCCCGTTAATGAGCCCACCAAAGTGGTACCTATTTATCTATTCGCATTCACAAACTTTCGGACTGTTAGGTTGGCAGGAGCTGGAGGGAATGACGGGAGCTCACCCCGCCACACAGCAGCAATTGGGTCTTGAACATGAGATTGCAGATTGTCTACCCAATGTTCGAACCCCGTAAGCCACCGCACACATGGATTGGCTGGTTTAAGGAGGACACATAGCAAGATGTAGGAACATAACCGTTGTGTTTTGGTGATAGATTGTAATCTATAGGTAAAAATATTATACAAAACCCTTTTTAATTAATAAAATTCAGTTTATTAATTAATTAATTTAATTAATTAATTCCATTAATTAAGAATGGAAGCCAGAGTATGTTTAACCTTCTGTTTAGCATTTGCAGGGCTTTTAGGTTGGAGAAGCCCATTTGGAATTCTAGGCTCACTTTAGCTCCCGCATCAAGATTGCATTTTAAAATATGCAGATTTGTTTCAGCCATCAAAGCTAAGGCTTCTTTTGTAAACAGACAGAGAAGGGATGTGTTTGTGTATATATTTGTGCTCTTTTCCAGAAACCTGACATTAAAAAAATACAAGATTTTTTTTTTAAAAAAACCATAAGTGGAAGTGAAAATATTTCCTTCAAATGCAATTCTGTAGGTCAATTGTTTGGCTAATCTTTCATCTTTACTGCTGCTTTAGGAAATACGGGGTATGAGGCAATAAAGATGGATATTTATTTATTTAGCGTATGGCACACATGGGCTAGCTATATATATATATATATATGCAAGTTTTGGTGTACGAAAACACACACACACACATAATTTTATTTTATTCTCTTTTCTTAAGTCTTTGTGTATTTTTGTTTCATCCAGGTTTTTCCTACGTAAATCAAGATCTTTATACAGCCATGGTTCAGTGAAATCTCATTCACTAGAATTTTTTGGCTTTATCAGACATCAAAGCAGCATTTTGCTATCTGTTTTAAGATGTAAGGGAGACTAAGATAGCTATTTCTGGCTTGTTTGCCTTCTTCAGTTAGCCACACCCTCATTTCCTGACTCCTCCCTGTAAAGGTCAAATATTTATTTTATTTTATTTTCACTGAACCATGGCTGCATAAAGATCTTGATTTATGTAGGAAAAACCTGGATGAAACAAATATATATATATGTATATATGTACACATTTCATCAAGATTAGCAAAACACATTAAAATATAAATGTTACAAAGATCTACGTTCAAATACCAATGTATTTGAACATAGGAGCTATTTCTGTGGGCATGCGAGCACTGCCCTAGTTCACCTCCAGCAAGCATGCATGCACCGGCCAGCAGATTTTCGGGCCTTCCGAATCTTTCCCTGTCTCCTGCGTTGGTATATTTTATTTTTCTTTTCCATCCTTTTTGTAGCCCCGTGTAAATTGGGTGAAATTCAATTATTGATTAACCCGCCAAAATCGATCTCATTTGATTGAGACATTTCAGAGACGGTTATTGAAACAGAACGATGCTACTCGAATTTTCAAATTGATTAAGCAAAAGCCTCTTTGAGCATGCACAAAAACATCTCAATTGTCTAAATTCATTTGGAGGCATCCAACTGGACTGACACTTGGATTTGACTTTGATTTAGAAAGTTAATTTGATTCAGGGATGCCGTCTGGAGATTGGGTTCACATTACCTTTCATATTGAATTTACCAATAAAAAATTTGCATTTTGTTAATATTTTGTCCATCGCCGTCCATGGCCCGAGTAAAAGGAATTGGTTGGGGAAATCCAAATTACTAAATAACTCTTAGCAATTACATTTTCCCTGATCAGCTTGATTGACTTGAATGAAAACTATTAATACACCAAACCATTTCAAGGAATATTTTAAACTGGCCTTAGGTTTGCAAGCAGTCCAGATCCTTCATTACCATCCCTACAAAAAGCCCTGTATAATTTCTGAAATATAAACATGCTTTAATGCTAATGAAATTGAAATAAGGTTAAGCTTTCTTTAAAATATGGCTTAAGAAGAGACTGTGATGTGTAAAGAGACAGATTATTCTAGAGTTGACAAGTTAGACTTTCTTCTAAGAATTGTTTGCAGAAGTAGTTTTCCCCCCCTCCAAAGAGTTGACTTTATCTGAGAAGGCTTCTGGCTCTGCTGTATCATTATATCCAGTCCTGTTGACTTCTGTTGGTTCATCTGGGGTTCTGCTAGGGAAGGGCCATAAATCAGGAAGGTTCAAATATTAGATATGTGAGTTTTGAGCTGAGGAAATAGATCAAGGGTGGGCAATTAATTTTCCCAAGTGGCCACATGAGAAATTAAGACTCTTGTGGTGGGCTGAACCAATAACTCCCAGCTGCACTCCATCTGCTCACTCACAAGGCTGCCCTTCAACTGAGGAAGCGGTGAGCGGCCGAGCCCTGGTCCCCTCACGTGTTGACCACGGCCATCATCTCCTCAGGCTGCTCCAGGAGAAGGGTGAGCCCTGAAACAATTGGCCACAGGAAAAATTGGCCGCAGCTACCTTATGGGACACAATGGGACAATTGGCCACAAGCCACCTTACTCCGGTCACTTCACCTCAGCAAATCCACCACAGCATCCCCTCCCTGGTATCACCCTCCCCCCCGCTCCAGTCACTTCACCTTGGTCCCCCCACCCCAACTGACCCACAGTGGCCATGCATAGAGACTGTGCAGAACTGCGCCCATCTCAGCTTCTTCTGCCCCCTGTGGTGCAGGTTTGATTACTGATTTCTATTTATGACCTGACGAACGCCCGACAGGGACAGCCAAATGTTCAGATAATTGTCCGAAGAATGTAAAATGCCCCGATCTGAAATAAGTCCCTCAATTTCTCCTGACAAACCAGTTTGGTTTAGGAGTTAAGGCACCAGGATAGAAACTGGAAGGCTGTGAGTTCCTGTCCCACCTTAGCCATGAAATCCAGCTGAGTGACATTGGGCCACTAAGGTCATACTCTCTCGGTTCTAAGATTCAAACCATACCAGATGATTTCCAAAATCTTGCCAAGAAAACTGCAGGGACTTGTCCAGGCAATCACCAGGAGTCAACACTGACTCAAAGATTGTTGTTGTTAGTTGCGAAGTCGTGTCCGACCCATCGTGACCCCATGAACGAAGTTTCTCCAGGCCTTCCTGTCCTCTACCATCCTCTGGAGTCCATTTAAGTTCACGCTGACTGCTTCAGTGTCTCCATCCAGCCCCCTCATTCTCTGTCGTCCCTTTCTTCTTTTGCCCTCCATCGTTCCCAGCATTAGGCTCTTCTCCAGCGAGTCCTTCCTTCTCATTAGGTGGCCAAAGTATTTGAGTTTCATTTTCAAGATCTGGCCTTCTAAAGAGCAGTCAAGGTTGATCTCCTCTAGGACTGACCGGTTTGATGGACTTGCAGTCCAAGGGACTCGCAGGAGTCTTCTCCAGCACCAGAGTTCAAAGGCCTCCATTCTTTGGCGCTCAGCCTTCCTTACGGTCCAACTTTCACAGCCACACATTGCAACTGGGGAAACCATAGCCTTGACTCTACGCACTTTTGTTGGCAGGGTGATGCCTCTGCTTTTTAGTATGCTGGCTCAAAGATGCAAGCACACAAAAACACCCTCTATTTTTGTGATCTGAATATCCCTGACGGTATCAATCCTTCATTTCTGCACTGATCGAGATAATAGCACGGTTCTCTTTGTGTTTAAAATCTGGTGGTGGTTGGAGGGAAATACAGTGAGTGAAGATGTTGGGTTTTTTCCCCCCTGTAGGGCTCCAGTCTATAAAAGGTTGAGTGCTTATTGCAGTTATGTTGAGAAATGTAATTCCAGTGGAAAACAGGAAGGAGAGGTGTATCTAGGAAACGTTAAAAATTCAAGGGCAGAGGGTCCAAGGCAGCACTTTGTCATGGTTAATGTAATGCCAGGGAACATTTTTTTTTCATAAACAAGCCAACTTCTCAGCAATCCTGTGACTTGCTTAGTGCTTCCCTCCTCTAGCCATGATCTCGCTCCTCGCGCAAAGCCTTTGTTTCAGTAACCACTGAGTTAAGGTCAGTGTTCAACTGCTTCTACATGGAAAATTTTCTTTGCTGCTAAGATGATGTATGGTCAAGCATGTGAATCCCAGAGACATTTTTATCAGACATGTTTATTCCGGTGGACTCATGCAGAAATTACAGGGGGAGGAGCCAAAGGAAAAAAAAAGCAGAAAGCTGACATCTGAGCTGATTTAAAGAAGCCTGGCCTTAAATCATGTTTCCAGGTTGTGAATGAAAACCCATCACTTGGGATGAGAGAAAGGTCTCTTCCTCCTCTCAATTTTTCCCCACCTTCCATCATCCACCAGCTAGTAAGCAACGCTGTTAACCTTATTCTAATGAGGTCCTTCCAAGGATGACTATGGAGCTCCCTCTACAAGTAGACAATGCAACAAACGCCATCATTCCAAAGACCTTCTCAGGGCAAGCGGTTGATGCTCAAGAAAGACATGTGACCTACACACGATGAAGCCACTGGTCCAAACAAGAAGATCAATGACTGGAAAGCCAGACCTATCTGCATCCATCTTGGTCTGTCATTCCAAGCAGTCATTTCATTTCATTGTCCCAACGGTGCTTTTTTTCAAAAGGCAACTCTTTGTTTTTCCCTGAAAATGTTTCACTTCTCATCCAAGAAGCTTCTTCAGTTCAGTTCAGAACTTCTTGGATGAGAAGCAAAAGGTCTTCAAGAAAAAAACAAAAACAAAAGAAGTCCAAGTTGCCTTTTGGAAAAACACCTTTGGGACAACCATGACCTACATGGCTTGAGAAATTCCACAGATGTTTCATCTCATTAAATGGTAAGATCAGACTGACGTGAGAACTAAAGCTTCATAAACGGGTTTCATTGATACTTTATGTTTAAGAGGGACATACAGAATGTTATTCAAATGGGCTATGTCCACACAATATACTTAGCCAGATCACATGCAAGTCTAGCAATTCCAAGCACACAAGAGTTAATCTTGATTGGTATTCTTGTGGCTTAGAAATTGTGCAAACCTAACACATATTAGGGCAAACCTGATACAGTTTAGGACTGAAAGGTGAGTTCTGCAAATTAAGGCAAATGTTCTCCTGATGTTGGACAGATTGGGAAGACCCAAGCTCAGGTTCATCCTCGCTGTAACCCTTAAGATCATCTAGAATTTTGGCCAGATACAATAGCCTTCTCATACCTTCTAGGCAGGGGTGGCATTCACTTATCTTTACTACCGGTTGGCAAATGTGAGTGCACTCATGAGTGTGTGCGTGAGCAGGACCTTCCGCGCATGCGCAGAGCGTCAAAAACGGGACATCATTACATCTGGATGGGTGGACGGAGCCTCCCGCCACTGCTACCAGTTTCCCCGAACCGGATAAAACTGGCTGAATTCCACCACTACTTCTAGGAGGAGAAACAAAGCAGAAGGAAGACCTGGTCCTTGTTCATCAAATGAGGTGACAAAGGAAAAAGTGAAATTGATGTTTATATAACATGCGGCTCTTGTTCAAATAAAGTAGGATGGCTGCATTTGAAAGAATCAGGGAGTGGAGAAGAAAAATGGAACTCTTCTCTAGTTGGCTGGATAGATGCAAATGAACTTGTTTACATGTCAAAATGCTATCAAGATCCCAGAAGGAAGGAGCGGTCTAATTCCTTTTCTTTTTCTTCCTTTAAGCAAGACAGATCGCTTCGATGCAAAATGTTTTTTTTAAAAAAAACAATCGGCAAGCGCAGAAGGATACGTTTTCATTAAACAGCAGGACTTTGGTGCTCTTAGTGGTTTTGTTCTATGAATTAATCATAGAAAACTCTAGACCCGTGATGGCGAACCTATGGCACGCGTGCCAGAGGTGGCACACAGAGCCCTTTCTGTGGGCACACGCACCGTCACCAGCTGCTCTCTGGTTTCCGGTGCACATGTTCTGCCACAGCTCCAGATTCCCAAGGATTGTGACACACACCAACGGTCCTTATCAAAGTTATAATGTATCAAGAATAAACAAAGGCCGGCAAAGGTTGGCAACCAGCCCAGAAAACAAGATACGATAAGACACTCACTCTCCAAAATGCTCTGTAATAATTACACATTGTTTCCAGCAAGAAATTACTAACTGCGTGCGACTTAAATAGGCTAAGGGAGTGGCCAATTATCCTCAAGCCTTACTCTCGAGGAGACCTCCTCCTCCTGAGTAGCCACTCCTGTCTTTTGGCAGCCCTGCGTGCTCGAGCATTGAGGAGAGGCTTCTCCACTTCACTCTCTCCACTTGAAGGAACCTCTGGAGGTTCTGAAGGCCCTGGCTGAGTCTCTGCCTCTGGCACCACATCCTCTTCAGCCTCCTCGCTGTCCGACGCGAGTGCCGGCTGCGCAGGCTGCTGGCGTGACCCCACACCAGCCTCCTCCTCGTCAGGATCAGCCACGATCCGCGCAGGCCGCTGGCGGACCACAACAGCACGAATGTATGCTGGCCAGCTGGTCTTCAGGTTTCCAGCGCTCCAGCATGTGCGAAGACCTGCTGGCCGGGGTGCATGCGCATGCTGGAAACCCAAAGAGAAGCTGGCCAGCATGCACCTGCACTCCGGCCAGTTGGATTTCGGGTTTCTGTTGCTTCAGCACGGGCATACGTGTGCATGCATGCATGGATTCCGGTTTGGGCACTCAGTGCTGAAAAGATTCGCCAACACTGTTCTAGACAGTGAGAACAATAAAACAGTGGGACCGCTTGACTCCAGAAGCTGTAGGTATTCCAACACTCGAAGTTTTGATAGCTACTTGTCTGAAAAGCTTCCAACTAAGTTGCACACTTGTTCTGGAATGAAGAGTGGCAATTTTAGGGCTTCTTCCTAGCCGTTGATGATGTTTAGATTAGCAACAGAGATGAAATCAATTGGGCCAGAATTTTTCTATAGGGGGATTCCATTTGGGAACCAAAATTGCTCTCAGCAGAAAATGTTACATGGGGGAACCCCTCAGAGCAAGTCATGAGTGGAGAGGACTTGACTTTTCTTCAGCAGCTGACATAGCACACATTGAAGCCACACGGTCCAGTGGTGGGTTCCTCCCGGTTCGGCCAAGCCGGTAGCGGTGACGATATGACGTCACCGAACTGGGGTTTTTTTGTTCGGGAGCTGGGCCCTTCCATCCCCCTCGCCCCTCCCCCCACGTTATTCTTACCTTTTATTTGGCCCCACCCTCAATCTATTGCTGCCTCCAGAGTCCCAGCTGATTGGCTAGAAGGAAAAAAACTGTTTAAACTCTTGCCGCGGGGCTTCAAAGGGCCGCCCTACAGCTGATCAGTGTTAAAAGGCAGTGTGGTGGTAGACTGGTGCCTCCAAAAACAAATGAGTAGACCGGTGCCTCCAAAAACTAATGGGTAGACCAGGGCTTCCAAAAACTAATGGGTAGACCAGGGCCTCCAAAAACAAATGGGTAG
>WNWU01000119.1:981161-991272 GCA_012654045.1 Ptyas mucosa | reverse complement strand
AAAAACTAATGGGTAGACCAGGGCCTCCAAAAACTAATGGGTAGACCGGGGCCTCCAAAAACAAATGAGTAGACTGGTGCCTCCAAAAACTAATGGGTAGACCAGGGCCTCCAAAAACTAATGGGTAGACCAGGGCCTCCAAAAACTAATGGGTAGACCGGGGCCTCCAAAAACAAATGAGTAGACTGGTGCCTCCAAAAACTAATGGGTAGACCAGGGCCTCCAAAAACTAATGGGTAGACCGGGGCCTCCAAAAACTAATGGGTAGACCAGGGCCTCCAAAAACAAATGGGTAGACCAGGGCCTCCAAAAACAAATGAGTAGACTGGTGCCTCCAAAAACTAATGGGTAGACCGGGGCCTCCAAAAACCAATGGGTAGACCAGGGCCTCCAAAAACAAATGGGTAGAACGGTACAGCTCTGCAAGCAGTTAAAAGCCTGGTAGATCAGTACCTCTGCTAAATCCTAAAGAATTGTCACATGACCATCAAGCCACGCCCACAAAATAAGCCACGCCCACAGAGCCCGGTAGTAAAAAAAATTAGAACCCACCCCTGACACAGTCCATGAAAATCTACAAAGTTAGTCGCTGCAAAGTTCTCCTTCAGGGTCTAAGGTCCAATCCATGGCCCGAAGCAAAGATTCACCCTGGCTAATGGAAGGCTTTCCTTTTCTAGAATGTTCTCTGCTACAGAATCATTTTCACACCTTTCTGAATGAAAGCCCGAAATAAGAAGAAAGAAAGAAAAAATGCACAAAACCCTTAATCTGGTCGTGAGAGAAAAGCGCAAGGATGAATCCGAGCTGTTCTAAAGATGTCACCCATAACAGGTCCTCAAGATTTGTTAATGAAACAGCATTATGCACGGCAAATGGCATTGCTGCACAGCTTTTATGTTATTTGCCATAATTAGCCCAACCGAAAGAGACAGACTGATAAGACTAGTGAACGTGTTAAAAAAAAAAAAGTAAGTTAAATGTCTACATTGCTACCTCTCGCTCAGTGTTTCCAAACAATCAATTAATACCAACCGACGTTCAGCCCAGAAAAAAGGCATGCGTGGAATGAAAGAGCGTTGTGCTCAGGAAGCATCTTAATTAAAATATAAAGGTGGCTACTCAAGACGTAATTAAAAGCGGGTGGCATGGTATTTTTCCGGCCCTTGGAAACTGGGTTACGGTAAACCATCCTTTGGCCTCCGACGAACGCTTAATTTCCAAGTATGCATCTTTTCCAGAAAGAATCCAGCTTGGTGGTCATTATACAAAAAAAAAGCAGCAAGGATTTCCATTCAGCTACTTTCTTCGGCCTCTTGAAACAGTTCCACTTCTCTTTTTATTCAAGGCCTTTCCTAATTAGTTTAGAAAAAAAGCTAATGAACTCCTGGTAGCCGTGATCTAAAATTTCCCAAGCTACAAATTTTTCTTCTCCTCTCTGAGGTGATAAAAGAAAGAAACTTCTGGAAGAGGGAAGCATCTGCTGAGCTTTAAGAAGCAAAGGATACGGACGGAGGAGAAATGTCGTACATTTTGGGGGGGCAATGTCCAGGAATTTTACTCAAAGGTCCAAAGGGAAGCTTTGAAGAATCACTACAAGATGGAATTAACCAACCTTGATTAAATTAAGTGACCAGATAAACTGAATCCAAAGGAGGCAATATGGTCACCACATTATAAAAAAGATAATGGCTCTAGAGAGAGTGCAGAGAAGAGCAACAAAGATGATTAGGGGACTGGAAGCTAAAACATATGAAGAACGTAATCAGAGCTGAAGAAGCTTCTTGGATGAGAAGCGAAACATCTTCAAAGAAAAATCAGAAAGTCCAGTTGCCTATTGAAAAAGCATTTTTGGGACATACAACGAACGGTTGCAAGAACTGGGCATAGCTAGTCTGGTGAAGAGAAGGACCAGGGGAGACATGATAGTGGCCTTCCAATATTTGAGGCGCTGTCACACACAGGAGGGGGTCAACCTATTTTCCAAAGCACCTGAAGGCCAGACAAGGAATAATGGATAGAAACTGACCAAGGAGAGATTCAACCTAGAAATAAGGAGAAATTTTCTGACAGTGAGAACAATCAGCCAATGGAAGAGAAGTTGCCTTCAGAGGTTGTGGGTGCTTCATCACTGGGAGCTTTCAAGAAGAGCCATCTGTCAGAAATAGTATAGGGTCTCCTGCTTGAGCAGGAGGTTGGACTAAATGACCTACAAGGTCCCTTACAACTCTATTATTCTGAGTCTATGGTGATCGCTGTAGAGTGAGATTCTACAAATACCTGGGAGCTCATTTGGGATTTTGGAGGCATTTTAGTAGTGTTCTTATAAAATGGCTGTCCTTGTCACAAAATGGCTGCCACTGGGGAGGCACAACTAGCAACAAAATGGCTTCTGGTCACTCGGCATCTACGTAGCGGACATGAGCAGCTGGTATTACTCCCCGCTATCTAAAAATGCTGTTTACTGCTGCAGTCCTTTCTCAACAAAGAGAAAGATGCAAAGAGGCTTAAAAGGAGATGTAAATACATGCAAATGTGCCTCTTCTTTCCTCTCTGCAGATTACCTGAACAAGGGGTTTCTCCTCTGACCATTTATGAAAACCCAAATCCTTATTTAACTAAGTGTCCTTTTGAAGAATCGGGCAGATGAATGGCTTCCCGGGATGCCAGAGGCAGCAGCATCTGTTCAGCATCCAATCAATACCTGAATGGCTCTTGCATTCTCTAAGATCTCGAGTGAATCCTTTCCGCTCCTTTCTTTAACTAGCTTAGATGTTGGGCCTCGCCTTTTGATCACTCCGTTTGAGGCGGCTGCACGTTCCTTGCCTTTGTCCTTCGGAAAGCCAATCGAGATCTAAGGAAACCTGGAAGAAACCAGTTCAGGAGAAGGTTTTACTTTCGATATGGGTGGGTGAGTATAGGGCGCGTTAATTAAGCGGTGGTTATTTGCCAGTTTCTCAATCCAGGAATTTAATTAAACTACATATAAACTACATATAAACTACATCCCAGACATGAATTGTTTCAACTCCTACCCTCAAAACGACGTTATAGGGCACTGCACACCAGAACAACTAGACAAAAGGACAGTTTTTTCCCCACATGCCATCACTCTGCTAAACATCTAATTCCCACAACTGTCAAACTATTTACTAAGACTGTATTACTATTATTCTTCTCAGCCTTCCTATTACTTATCTCCTCCCGCTTATAACTATAACCTTGTTGCTTGTATTTTTACGATTTATATAGTTTTGTTTAGTTTCCTAGTATGATTTATGTTGGTTGATTGTGTACTTAGTATCCTATGACTATCACTAAGTGTTGTATTTTATGATTCACGATGAATGTATTTATGATGACTATGATCATGATTTATCACTGATAGCTCGTATGTACACTTAGAGCTTATGCACCAAAGACAAATTCCTTTTGTGTCCAATCACACTTGGCCAATAAAGAATTCTATTTGATTCCATTCCATTCTATATAGTCCTTGACTTATGATCATTCATTTCATAACTCTTCGAGATTACGACAGCTCTAGAACAGGGGTCCCCAACCCCCAGGTTGCAGCCCACTACTGGGTTACGGCCTGTTCAAAACCGGGCAATGGGAGAAATGGGCAAGCACGAGCACAAGAAGCTCCATTTGCACGAGTGGAAGGCACTTCAGCTCGCACACGTAGCTCCATTCCTGTGAGTGGAGCTTCCACTCACACACCGGGCCACGAAGCTGGAAAGGTTGGGGAGTGCTGCTGTGGAAAAAGTGACTTACAACCAGTTCTCACACATACAATAGTCCTGTGAGCCGCGGTGGCGCAGTGGTTAAAGTGCAGTACTGCAGGCTACTTCTGCTGACTGCTGGCTGCCTGCAATTTGACAGTTCGAATCTCACCAGGCTCAAGGTTGACTCAGCCTTCTATCCTTCCGAGGTGGGTAAAACGAGGACCCAGATTGTTGGGGGCGATATGCTGACTCTGCAAACCGCTTAGAGAGGGCTGTAAAGGACTGTGAAGCGGTATATAAGTCTAAGTGCTATTGCTATAACCATCACATCTTGAGGGTCGTGTGATCAAGATTTGGGAATTTGGCAACTGGCAATACAAATTTGTATACTGATCTAGAACCAACGGCGGAGATTTAAAAAAGGCAAGATGGTAGTGATAGTCCCATAACCAAACCTCTGCCTCTTTCTACTTGACAATAACATACACAAAGGTGTCACTGGTTTCATCACACTTCATGATTACCTTTTTAATTATTTTTTGATCCCCTGCAGACCTCAATGAGAACAAGACCTTATTTTGTAAACTCAGAATAGCAACTGAGTTTTGTTTTGTTTTAAAAAAGGTTGTCCTGGAACAAATTATTGACAAAGCTAGTGACCTACAAATTGTATTATTTCTTATGCTTTCTGCTCCTCTAGAAAACCTTAATTGAGGGGTCCTTGATGCTAGATAACATCATGAGTGGTAGAAGGGAGGGGATATACAGGGAGGAGGAGGAGGAGATTGAGGAGGAGAAGAAGAAGATGGAGGAGGAGGAGAAGAAGAAGATGGAGGAGGAGATGGAGGAGGAGGAGGAGGAGGAGGAGGAGGAGGAGAAGAAAATGGAGGAGATGGAGGAGGAGGAGAAGGAGGAGGAGATGATGGAGGAGGAGAAGATGGAGGAGGAGGAGAAAATGGAGGAGGAGATGGAGGAGGAAGAGGACAACGATGACAATTGCGGCATTCTTGGTACTCTCTGAGCTTGGTTGTTTTCTTGCAGATGTTTACTACCTAAACTAGGTACTATCATCAGTGCTAGAAGGGAGTGCCTGATAGATTACCCAATTAGGATCCGCTTGCCAGCTTTGATGATGTTACCTAGTTAGGTAATGAAATGCCTGCAAGAAAGCAACCAAGCTCAGAGAGCACCAAGGACCCCTCATTTCAGCCCTGAGCTGCAAATATTCTCCTTTATCAAAATGCCTAC
Source organism: Ptyas mucosa (assembly GCA_012654045.1). Classification (NCBI taxonomy): domain Eukaryota; kingdom Metazoa; phylum Chordata; class Lepidosauria; order Squamata; family Colubridae; genus Ptyas; species Ptyas mucosa. Next base: position 986,299 of record WNWU01000119.1, on the reverse strand, counting down.
TTATTACATATGAACCATATCGTATCCCTGCACACCTCCTGCCTGCCCTGAAATACAATAAGTGCATTAATGTGTCTCCTAAAGTTCATGAAGATATTTGTGTGACGGATGGACTGTCCTTGAAAGAAAAAGTGTCTGTATAAATACATGAAGCATCAGAAAAGAGGCTGCACTATATCAATCACTTTCATACGTCTATATTGCTGGAGAAAGCGGTAGCTGTTGTTTTTTTTTTTCTACTGTCAAAATGGTGAGGAGTTAGTTACACCACTGGTATGATTGAGAAGTGACATTGGGCATGCCGTAGTGCCACTCTGATTGGACAAAGGCTCATTTTTAAGGAGCCTTTTTTTTTAAAAAAAAGGAAAGAAGATCTAATCATATTTTATCCTTAAGAAGTCTGTAAGGCAGCTGCAGTTTTGTCATTTTCTTTAGACTGTCACATCTTGAAAGCTTACCTTTGGGGGAGGGTTTCTATGGCTCTGTTTAAAGGAGGAATGCACAGATTATTGCATTTATTTATCTTTTATTTAATCAATAAATGGGCCACGCATCTCATATAAATGATGCTTTTGATACGTTTCAGGGGATGAACGGACTGACAATGGTCCTAGGGGCAGAGCAAAAGCTACCACACGTTACCTAAATTAAATTTAAACACATTCAAAATAGTTAATATGCTCCAACTCCATAAATTTAATATTTCCCCCCAGTCAGAGGAAAATTATTATTTACTGACAACTTTCTGAGAGTGACACCAACATTTTGGAGGTTTCAGGAGTCTGTGGGATTTTAAACAATGCACTCTTAAAATAAAAGGAACCACATTAATTTATTTAAAAATAATAATAGAGTAGAGTAGAGTAGAGTAGGGTAGGGTAGGGTAGGGTAGGGTAGAATGGAATGGAGTGGAGTGTAGTGGAGTGGAATGGAATGGAATGGAATGGAATGGAATGGAATGGAATGGAGTAGGGTAGGGTAGGGTAGGGTAGGGTAGGGTAGAACAGAACAGAACAGAACAGAACAGAACAGAACATTACTGAAGTTCAGAGAGAGGGGATTTAAAATCCATGTTGTTGATTGTGGCCTTCCTCTAATCATGATGGAAGGCAGAATCAGTACCATGGACAGCTCAAAGAAGACCAAACTTCACTCCTCTGTTTTATATTACTCCTTCATTGAAAAAAAAATCACTGCCTTGGAGCAAACATTATTTCATCTTTCTTTCTAAATCTTAAAGATGTTTTCTTTTTTTTTTTTAATAGAAACTGTCTTGTGAAATCTCAGTTCTAAAAATCATTACTGAAATGATTATAAATAAATAAAATGTAAAATATCTCAGAAGCTGGACGAGTCCTGCATCAACTAATAAATCTGTTGCCTGAGCATAGAATGCTATAGCCCCGTGATGGCGAACCTATGGCATGGGTGCCAAAGGTGGCACACGGAGCCATATTGGTGGGCACACAAGTGTTGCCCTAGCTCAGCTCCAGCGCACATGCGCGCACCAGTCAACTGATTTTCAGGCCTTCCAGTCCCACTGGAAGTTGGAAAATGGGCCATTTCAGACCTCCGGAGGGCCTCCGGGGGGGATGGGGAAGGCTGTTTTTGCCCTCCCCAGGCTCCTAGAAAGCTTCTGGAGCCTGGGGAGGGTGGGAAACGGGCCTACCAGGCCCCCTGTGCCAAAAGCAGGGGGAAGTGTGGGGGGGTCACGTGTGCATGTGCGGGAGAGCGGGGCGCATTGAATTATGGATGTGGGCACCCGCACCCATGACCCCCCCATGCTCCTCCCACTTTTGGCACGCGACGGCAAAAAGGTTAGCCATCACTGCTATAGCCAATACTAAACCCAAGATGTTCATCATTCTAAGTGCAGCAGGTCGCGACTTTGCCGTATCAAAAATTAGATAGTGTCCAGGAAGATTATTTTTTTTTTGCACATGAAATCAGTTTCCACAATCTCCCCCCTCATCCCTGGCTGGAAAACAACTGCTACTACTACTACAACCTCAACCGCTACCAACAACATATGGTTTGCCGGCATCTAAAACAGCCAGCTTTCCAATCGTAAGACCAGCCTTAAGTTTGAATTCTGTTTGTGCTTCTTCAACTCCTATCGCCAATAAAAATAGTATGTAACAGTGTCTACTGCTGTAGGAATATCAGATAGGATAAGCTGGGCTTTGTAGCTAAAACTCACAGGACAAAACTTTTTGTAGCCAAAAAAATAAACAAACAAAACCCCAAATTCAAAGAACTATGCAATGCTCTCCTCACATCCATCCGCCCAACAAGTTCAAGTTATCTTGAGAAAGGTTAATCACTGGGAGTTAATAATTCATTTTCAGTCCCCTTCTTTGAGGTGTATATCAAGTTGATATTAACCTCCGCATAAGCTTCAAATGCCAGCCTTTAAAAATAATAATAAAATAATAACATGCCCATACAAAGGAAGAGGCAGAAGCTGTTTTTATTTTAGCTGTGAGTTTTTGAATAATTGATCAGCAAAGCATCCCTATCTTAGATTGGATATCTGACTAAACACAAGATTGGGGGTATTTTTTGATCCCTACCCAAACCGACCAATCACCCCTATAAATAAAATGACGATGGACTCTAGAAATGTTAGGTGGATAGGAAGCAAAAATGCAAAGGCATGGAAAGTGGGATTATTCATCCACTTATTTCCATAACCTTTCATTTCTCAGTCTTCCTTCTGCAAATAATTGCCGTGCAGCTAAAAATATACAATAGCTTGTTATTGTAGTAATTCAGATTAATGGATGGGGAAAAATTGTTTTTTTAAAAAAAAAAACACACACACAATAGAAAGAAAAAGATTTTTTTTTTTTGTCTTTCTTGTTTATTCTGGAACATTTCCAGACCATTTATTATTAAAAAGAAATCTGACGCGGGGTACCGAATAAACATAGCAAAATATAAAAGAATAATCACACAAGTACAATCTGACAAACGGGGATTTAATAGAGTCAAATAGATAAGCAAGAACCAGGGCTGGGTAGCACTGTCTGGCCTTGCCTGTTCGCCTTCTAAAGGAATGCCTTAAGCCTAATCCTCAATTGTATCTCTGTGATCGGTTGTCAGCTGGGTAACTGTGTTGGCAGGAAAGTTAAGTGAAGCATGAAATCTGCGAGGCAAAGATGGTGACCTTCAGTAGAATATCTCTCAAGAGTTAATCTCATAGTAATAACAAGCTTGTGAAGCTGACAGATAATGACTTGCGGACATCACTCAGTAGCCTCCACACCTCAGTGAGAAGTTAAATCGGGATATTCCTAGTCTTTTAATATTTTAATCACTCTACCTTATGAGTTCTAGAAGGGAAGTTTAGAATAACAGAGTTGGAAGGGACCTTGGAGGTCTTCTAGTCCAACCCCCTGCTTAGGCAGGATACCGGTGGTGGGTTGCCCTCGGTTCGGACTGGTTCGTAAGAACCGGTAGTAAAACCAGCCGGAGGCTCCGCCCATCGTCCCGGATGTCATATCGTCACCGCTACCAGCTCGGGAGAACCGGGCCAAACCGGAAGGAACCCACCATATTCCGGCTTAATGTGAAGGACAGATGTTGACCCTGGGAAAGAAATACATTTTGATGGAAGAAGGAACGAGATGGTACTCTTCTACTAAGCAAGAAAATGGGCATTTACTGCTCCAAAAAGCAGAACAGTACAGTTAAATTCTCAACCTCTTAAATTGCAGCTTTGCATGTTCTGGCAGAGCCGTCAAGCAGTAGCTAGGCCAAGCTTGCGGCCCCGACCAGATTCGAGAGTTTAACCCAGGGCAAACATTTTTCTCAATTTAATCCTCTCGTTAGCCAAAGGAAGCAAACGTCTTGTGCAAAATCTCGCTCTTTCGTCCCACTTTTGATCAAGTGGGTTTTATTACCGACATCAATGGCAGAGGCTAACATAAACATTGTCTTCAATACGCCATACTTATTACCTCTTTCTGTGTTATGCGTTTATTCCTCCTCCACTCACCCCCGCAAGAGGAAGAAGAAGAAGAAGAAAAATCTCCTTTAATGTGTTTGGATGGATAATTGCTTCCCTTCCCACAAGCTGCTTCAGAAAATGCGCATGCCAAATTTACTCTTCAGAAGGTTGAACGAGTCTCTGAGGTCACCGAGAAGAAAGACCCACCTGGAAAGAAGCAGCAGGGGAAGAAGGAGGAGAAATGTTTTCACAGGAGTGATCTTTTAGATAATATCCACCATACAGTGCAGCCTGGGGAAAGCAAAGGGGCGAAAAAAAGAAAGATAGAAGAGAAGGATTGATGTGCAGAAATTCAATAGCCTAGCGGGGAAGGAAGTTGCTATCCCAATCGCAAAGAAGAAAAGACACAAGGATCACCGAGAAACAATCCAAGATGAACTTCACTGGAGGCAGGAGAATCACATACACTCTTATTGTTGCACTTCTTACTAATATTCACAAACCTATGCATTAATCCTAACAAATGCGCCTGGCATTTCATGACTATGTCTCCAAACTGCAAGCTTACCGGACAGGAAGTAGAGTAAAATAACCAAGCCTCCAGACCAGGGGTGAAATGCTACCGGTTCAGACCGGTTTGGGTGAACTGGTAGTAAAAAAATGATACCGGTTCGGGCAAACCGGTATTTCCGACGTTCAGCTGGGCGACGATCAGCTGTGACGTGCGATTTATATTAGCTCGAATTGTCGGATTTTCTGCTTTCTAGCTAATCTATATCGCGTGGCACAGCGGATTCCCCCCCTCTCGCTGTTCTACTTACCTTTGCAGGCTCAGAAGGCTTCAAAATGTTCCTTTTTTAGTGCTGCGCAGGCACGCCTCAGGCAAAACGCATGCTTGGTAGCAGACTCACAGAACCAGTAGTAGACTTTAGAGGATTTCACCCCTGCTCCAGACGTTATGAGTGCTCTAATGATGGAGGTTTTTAAGAAGAGATTGGACAGGCATATGTTTGAAATTGCAGCTAGCAATAGCACTTAGACTTATATATCTCTTTATCATGCTTTACAACCCTCTCTAAGCAGTTTACAGAGTCAGCATATTCCCCCCCCCCCAAACAATCTGGGTCCTCATTTTAGCAACCTCGGAAGGATGGAAGGCTGAGTCAACCTTGAGCCGGTCAGGATC
>WNWU01000119.1:942768-971161 GCA_012654045.1 Ptyas mucosa | reverse complement strand
GGGGGCAAAAGAAACCAACAATACACCCAGAGAGGGTCAAAACGGTGCGGTAAAGCCCCGCCCATCGCCCCTGCCCTCACTCAACATGCCGGCCTGGAGTTCTCTGCCGGGCGGGCATGAGAACGACGCAAGGAGGAAGAGGGCGTGGCTTGCGTCGGGCGGTGACGACGCCAGCCGGCCCCGCCCTCCCTGTGTGTCGCGTCGGCGCTTCATGGTGACGTCACGGTTGCATAGCGATGAGGCCTAGGCGCTTCCGGGGTGAGGGAAACGACGGCGACGGCGCAGGGGACTTTCCCGGGCTGTGGCGGCGCTTGGCGGGCCAGAAGCGATGGGAAGGGGCAGCGGCGGCCTCCCCCGTCGGTTCTCCTCCTCCTCCTCTTCCTCCTCCTCTTCGCCTTCTTTTCCCCGGCGGCGCCGCCGCCGCTTGAGTCGCTCTGGCTGCGCGGGACGCGGGGCGCCTCGCTAATGGCCGCCTTCCGCCCCTCCTCAGCCGCGCCGTCGGAGGAGCGACATCGCCTCGGCGGCGGCGGCGGCGGCAACAACAACAACAAAGACAACCAGACGGTGCTGGATGAGTTCACGGCGCCGGCGGAGAAGAGCGGCTTCCTGGAGCGGAGCCGCGGCTGCCTCGAGCGGCTCTTCGGGGTGCGCCTGGCCTTCGTGGAGGCGGCGAGCAGCGGAGGCGCCGGCGGCTGGGTTCCCTCGGCCAGCGGCGGGCGCAGGATCTGGCTCAGCCTGCTGGGCGAACGGGAGCAAGTGCGCAGCGCCAAGGTAAAGCCGGTGGGGGGGGGGGGGGAGCGCATCCTCGGGGTGTTTGTTCCCTGAGGGTGAGCCCGAGAAAGAGGGTGGGGAGAAGGAGGAGGAGGAGATGCCCGTGGAGAGGCTCTAAAAGAGCCTTGGTAGTACAGTGGTCTAAAGCACCCTGTTATTAACACCAGCTGCCTGCAATTATTGCAGGTTCGAATCCCACCAGGCTCAAGGTTGACTCAGCCTTCCATCCTTTCTAAGGTAGGTAAAATGAGGACCCAGTTTGTGGGGGCAATAAGCTGACTTTGTATAAATATACAAAAGTATGAAGGCTATTTCTTAGCGCACTGTAAGCGGCCCTGAGTCTCCGGAGAAGGGCGGCATAGAAATCAAATTTTTTAAAAAAGGTCATCCAGGTCAGGGGTTGTCCCGCCTAGTTACAGCTAGTCCTCGACTTCCAGCGGCTCGTTTAGTGACCGCTCAGAGTTAACAAGCGGCGCTGAAAAAAAAAAAAGCGGGATAGCATTTGTACTTATATGCCGCTTCATCGCCCTCTCTGAGCAGTTTACAGACTCAGCATCTTGCCCCAAACAATCCGGGTCCTCATTTTACCCACCTCGGAAGGACGGAAGGCTAAGTCAACCTTGAGCCGGTCAGGATCGAACCGCTGGCAGTGAGCAGAGTTAGCTGCAATAGCACTTATGTAATGCTTTACACTGCTTTACTGCCCTCTCTTAAGTGGCTTTACAGAGTCAGCACATTGCCCCCAACCATCTGGGTTCTCATTTTACCCACCTGGGAAGGATGGAAGGCTGAGTCAACCTTGAGTCCCTCAGGATCGAACTCCTGGCTGTGGGCAGAGTCAGCCCGCAATATGGCATTCTAACCACTGCGCCACCATGGAAGAAGGAAGGAAGGAAATAGCCCTTAAACTTATATAGTGCTTTATTGCCCTCTCTAAGTGGTTTACAGAGTCAGACTATTTCCTCCAACCCTCTGGGTCCTCATTTTACCCACCTTGGAAGGATGGAAGGCTGTGTCAACCTTGAGCAGGTCAGGATCGAACCCCTGGCAGTGAGCAGAGTTAGCTGCAATAGCACTTATGTAATGCTTTACACTGCTTTACTGCCCTCTCTTAAGTGGCTTTACAGAGTCAGCGCATTGCCCCCAACCATCTGGGTCCTCATTGTACCCACCTCGGAAGGATGGATGGCTGAGTCAACCTTGAGCTGGTCAGGATTGAACTGCTGGCTGTGGGCAGAGCCTGCCATACTGCATTCTAACCATTGTACCATGAAGGAAGAGAGGGGGGAGGAGGAGAAGGAAGGAAAGAAGATTGCAATAGCACTTAGACTTATATACCGCTTCACAGTGCTCTCTCTAAGAGGTTTACAGAGTCAGCCTATTGCCCCTTAACAATTGGGTTCTCATTTTACCCACCTCGGAAGGACGGAAGGCTGAGTCAACCTGGCTGACCGTTTGTCACACTTGTGACCGTTGCAGCATCCCCATGATCACATAATCAAATAGAGTTTATTACAGTCAAAACATCAGAGACTCAATGAATAGCCACTTAAAAATTTCTAGATGAAATAATAAATAACAGATTAAAAATCCATATTAAAATCAGAATATCCAGCCTTGTCAGTGACAGGTGGTCTGACTATACTATAATATTGATCCATAGAGACCCGTGGTCATTAAATACTAAAATGCAAAAAAATATTAACGCAAAGGGGTTTTGCTACATTAGTTGTGTAAAATTGTTATGGTGGATTAATTGCATATTTCCGACCAATCTAGCCACCTGCACATACGGTAATCAAAATTCGGATGCTTGGCAAATTGGTTCATATTTATGACAGGTCACAGTGTCCCAGGGTCACACGAATACCTTCTTAGACATGCAAAGCCAACTGGGAAATCAGGTTCACTTAACAGCCGTGTTCCTAACTTAAAACTTGCCATGCTTCGCTTAACAACTGTGGCAAGAAAGGTGACACAATGGGGCAACACCCGTTTAGCAAACGTTTCGCTTAGCAACAGAAATTTGGGGCTCAATTGGGGTCATACAATTGAGCACATGTGGTTCTCTAGGTTCTGAGTCAAGGACTTTATGGAGATTCTCAGTCATCCAGGTCATTGGTTGTCCCAAAGGTGCTTTTTTTTTCATTTTTCTTTGAAGAACCATCTGTTGACTGTGTATTTTACACCTCTCGCATGAGATAGAGATTGTGGGGCAGCTGGGAGACAAAGGGAAGAGAGAAAAGAGAGAGGAAGCATAAACAATCGTGAGATAATGGGAGCCAGTGGGGAGTTAATCTCATCAGTGAATGCCAGCTTTGCTCAGATGAAAAGAATCTCACTTCTCATCCAAGAAACTTCTTCGGGTCTGACTGAATAGTGGGGAACAGAAGGATTATTTGTACTCTGAAATATTTTCAAGGGGAAAAAACCCTTGGAAGGGTCAAAAGTCCAGTTGCCTTTTGAAAAGCACCTTTGGGATAATTTGAGACACTCCCTTTCCCCAGTTCCGTCTCCCCATCTCAACAGGACCCTACCTGCTAAGGAGCTTTGTTTGATAGGACTCTGGAAGAGAGCCTTTTCCACCCTGGCACCTCTTGGAACATCATTTCTCCCCCTATCCTGTCATTGCCCTGACTTATTGACTTTCCAGAGGGCCTCAACAAACAGGCTTAGTTAGTAGAGGATTTTTCTGGCTCAGGGTTGAACTGAGGGGTCCTTGGTGCTCTCTGATTGGGAGATCAATTAAGCAGAAAACAATTTTCCAGTCAAGGTACTACAAAGTCAGACAAACAGTAAACAGCCTAATCAAGAAATCACTAAGAAGAAAACAACACTTGATCACTATTGACAGGGCAAGCTACTTGTAGATAAACAGAGAGCAAACTGGACTGTCTTTTAGACTGATGATGTTATCTAGTTGGGTCATGAATTATTTGCAAGGAAACAACCAAGCTCAGAGAGGATCAAAGAACTCATAGTTCAGCCCTGAGCTACAATTATTCCCTTCTATTGGCACTTGTATATAAACAGAGAGCAAATCCTCGTCCTTTCTAGCCCTGATGATGTTACCTAGCTAGGTAGTGAAACATCTCAAGAAAAAGAAAAAAAAAACCAAGCTCAGAGATTGACCCAGCTGAGTTCTAGTCTTGAGGGCTGTAATTTACCTCCAAGATTCTGTGCAGGAAGGGATAAGATCTCATATTTGTATACATCAGCCGATTTCACACGTATGCCTCTAAGCATGTGTATCTGTGACAGACGTCTGCATCAACATGAAATGAGAGGAAATTAATTACAATCGCTTATCTGAAAGACTCTAGGCTTGTGGCAGATCAATAACCAAATGAGTGTGAAACGGAGGTCCTTTTACCAAGATGGAACAATCCGTTCCCTTGGATTGCAAGGGAGTCAGCACCATTTGGCTTTCATCATTGGCTGAAAGAAGAGGTGTCTCTGAGGAGCTGTGTTCTTCCTGCCTTCCAGAAAAATCTCCCTCTAACCCTTCACCAGCCTGAACTCTTCATTGCCAAGAGCCAAATCTGGGACAGAACTTTCATAACAGAAAAACTTTGAACAAAGAAGCAGCAACTATGTTTATTGAGGGCTGGGCCTCTTTCGGAAAAGAAGAATTCCCATGATGTATTTATTATAGGGCTAAGCACAGATGTCTCATGTCTTGTCTGCTTTTTTTGCCATTGGAAAGATAGTTGTGAACAGGCAGGAAGAATAAGTCTATTTAGCATAGTGGTGTTTATGCAAACTGGTAGTAGTTCCCCAGGTTCTGATTCAAAGACTTAGCATATTTTTCGGACTATAAGATGCACCGGAATATAAGGCAAAGATTTCAAAGAGGTAAACAAGAAAAAAAAGTTTTCGCCCTCCCCAGTCCCTAGGAGCACTCACTCCGCAGGCCTCCCAAACCCTCTGCGCGTCCCATTTTTGTGAAAAACGGGCCTCCTTTGGCGAAAACGGGACATGCGGGGTGGGGTTTCAAGAGGCCAAAAATGACTATATTCGGTGTATAAGACGCATCAACATTTCCACCTTCTTTTAGGGGAAAAAAGTGTGTCTTATACTCCAAAAAGTTCGGTAAATGTTATGGATCCTTCATATTTAAGATGCCAGGCATTGAACTTTGGACAATTTCATTTTTTTTCTCCTGCACTGTACAGTGTCTGTACAATTTGGATATTAGCCGGCTGTTTATTTTACATCTCTTGCAAGAGGTAGAGATTGTGGGGCAGCTGGGAAACAGATGGAAGAGAGGGGAGGCATAAACAATCGAGAGATAACGGGTGAGGTAGTTGACAGCTTATCTCGTCCATGCTAGCTTTGTCCAGATGAAAAAAAATCCGGGAAGATGTTTTTCAAATCAAAGAGACTTCTATTCGTTTACTGTAAATGCTCACTTTAATTTACTTGCCATAAATGTCGCTGGGGAAATTTTCTTATTTATCCCAGATTAGCATTAGGGATACTTTACTAAAAATTTCTGTACAGTAGTTTCTCCTTGATCTATCTTAGCTGTTTAACAGAGACAGTGTTCAAGACTGCCTCTCATGCGTGACCACCTCTTCTTTCTCGTGCTCTGGCTAAGCCTTAAATAATAATATTTTTAATTTAAGATTCCACTGTGGTTTGAAATAAAGGTTTAACTGTTTTAGTGGAAAGAATGTAAGCCTTCTCTAATGGAGCCTTATAAAATCACCACAAAACAGAGTTCTCCTAATCAACCATGTTTTGACAGTGAAATCGACCTCAGTGTGGACCATAATTTCTTGGGTATTTATGTTAATATAACAAAGAGCATGTCAGGTCTTTTATTTAGGACTTGTGATGGGTGTTTCTGTTTTTGGAATGCCTGTATTAATGCAACTATTTGAATTATTCCAGATTGTGGAGTAAGTAGGAGATTACTTTTAAAAAAAAGTACAGGCCCAAAAAGACTTGAGCTGGTAACTGGTGAATAAAGATTTGAGATGCCTCGCAGGAAAGTTTGCATCTCTAAGTATAAGAGATGAAAAGGGGAGAAACTTATAGACACGAAACAACATTGTTTTGTTGTGCCTCTTTCTAAGGCTAAGTGGTAAATTGTAATGGCTTAATTTCCAAGGGTAGGCCCAGAATCCTACCAGTTACAGTATGTACAGAAGTAGTTTATGCATTTTGCAATCCTTAGCCTGGAGGAAGGAAGAATTCTTAGCATGTGCTTTATAAGCATGATTTGACGATTAGCGACTACCTCATTTGCCTATGGACTTAAGCGTTTGAGAACCAAAGTGCCACAGAAGTCTCATTCATTCATTCAGAAACTGGAACTTGCACTCAGATGGCCAAGACTTTGCTCTGTCATGCACTGTCCCTCTTAAAAGTCAGAGGACAAAGGTTAGCACATCCATTTTATGCAGGTCTTTTGGTCCCATTGCTAATATTATCGCCCGAGAGGTTGAATTCATAATTATAAAGCACCCACGGGTTCATTCGATTTGAGGAAATTCCTCTCACCCACAAAAAGGAAAAAAAAAACACATGGAAAGAGCTTGGCACCACAACCTGTTCTTGCTTCTGTCTAAACTGCTCTAATATTGTCACTGTAATGTGTGAAACAGGAAAGGAGATGGTGAGCAGAATTAGTAATAATATGTTTAGGCACATGTGCTCTTCTGAATAGCGATCTCATGTCTTTGATTTACAGCAGAAATCCTCTATCTGAAAGGGCCTGTGCTTTTTAGGATGCTTGCTGGGTTGGAGTTCAAAACCAAACTGATTTCATTCGCATCTTCCAAAACAAAAGCACTTTGGAGCCTGAACGGTGTCTTTCACACATTAGGTGGGGAAAAAAATCATATGCCCAACTTGCGCTGTTTTGCATGTTCCGTGATTACTGTAGTATAGGGGAGAGGGCTTTCATAACTAGGATTTCTGCCCCGTTCTTTTAACCTTCCAGGAATCCTGAAATCTCTCTATAAAAGTGAAAACCACTCACGCTGTAATCACGAAATCTCCAGAATTGTAAAGCCTACAAACTTGAAATTTGTCACGTATGTTCCTCTTGGCTGCTAGGTGCTCACTAAGAAAGGATTTTTCAAAATGGCCATCAGAGCATTAGTATTTCCTATATTATTATAACATGCTCCAATGCTAATGACATTCTACTCCCCCTCCCAACTTGAAAATAACTCTGGAGAGAAGGGGATAGGATAGGGGAGGCTTCTGTGGGGCAAGCCTGAGGGAGAGAAGGGGATAGGATAGGAGATGTTTCTGTGGGGCAAGGCTGAGGGGGAGAAAGGGAGAGGAGAGGCCGATCATAACTACTCATTAATTTTCAAGCTGTAAGTGTCCATTTATCAAGCCCGATCACATAGCTTCATTATGAAGCACGGGGGATCCAGCTAGTATGTTAGATAAAGAGGTGATTTGTTGGACAGCTCCTGTTTTCCTTTTCCCAATTCATGAATCAACCTCGAGCAAAAGATTTGTTCAAATCAAAGTAGTACAATATCACCTTTTATAAATAGAATTTTAAAGGAAGGGACTTTCTCCTAATCTGTCATTAATTTAACTTTTGAAGGTAGAATTATTCTAGATTCTCCTTTAGGTCTCTTGGCCATTTGTGGCTTTCCCCCTGAAAGTCAGTACTGACTTGCAACTAGAAATAAACTTGGAACCTGTACACAATGTTTTAACATCACTGGGTTGTAATCATGTAGCCAGGTCATCCCATAGTTAAAATTTCTGGACATGTCATCTTGGAGGATAGTGTCGCGAATGGTTTATGGTTGACAGTAAGAATCATGAGACTTTCCTTGGCCAAACTGGATGTTCACCAGTGTTCACCTTTCCTGCTGAATAGCCCTTTGAAAATAGGAATAAGCGTACAAATTAGAAACCCCAGACTTTTGATATCAATCAGTTGCCCAACTGTGAAACCAGTTGAGCTTACACAATTTTCACTAGGAACTCTTTTATATTTCCAGGGTAAAACCGGAATGTTGCAATACTTATTGCTTCAATGGTAAACATAAAAGATAATCTCTTTGAAAACTGTAGGCGTGATAGAGATGTGAGAACTGTGGCTACTTCCGAAGCCAGTAGAATGGCCAATTTTTCAGAATCTGAAGGCCACTATAGCTGCTTCTGCTGTTTGTACACGGAAAACATTTCCTTTACATTTCCTCTATCTCCATGTTCTTTTACTAGTCAAATCTGGGATATGATCAGCTGTGTTAAAATGTTTTAGGATGGGTGTGTGGGTCATAGACAGGAACTACTCTTAGCGGAAGCAGATTGTTCTCTTATGTGAAAACTCAAGTCCTTCTTTGCTGTTTCATAGGAAATGGTTTGGACTGTACAAAAGGAAAAATCAGATAGTCATAGAGTATTTTTGGAATTTTGGCTTGGGTTAGGATTGGGCAATGCTTCCTAAGCAAGAGGGAAGGAAACCCAAAGAGGCACTTTATTTAGAGTTGAGTTCTTTGGACTGTGAAGAGATTTTCCCGTGGTTGCAATTGTGCTTAAAAGTGAAAAAGAAACCTGGAATAATAAACAACAATAAGTGAGCATCCTCTTTTGCAAATGGATGTTTCAGAGATAATTAGGGGATTGAAAGCTAAAACATACGAAGAAGGGTTGCAGGAATTGGTTACGTCTAGTTCAATGAAAAGATGGACTAGGGATGATTTGAGAGGCTGCCACAAAGAAGAGGAGGTCAACCTATTCTCCAAAGCACCTGAGGGCAGAACAAGAAGCAATGGATGGAAACTAATCAAGGAGGGAACCATCTTAGAAATAAGGAGAAATTTCCTGACAGTAGAACAACTTGCCTCCAGAAGATGTGGGTGCTCCATCACTGGAGGTTTTCAAGAAGGGGAATAATGCAAGTTATAGTAAGGAAGGGTATTGTAGATAATTCTGTTGGGTGACGAAGATGTGCTAGCAATTGCATCCAAGTGATATTTCTGAATGGAAATGCCTTGGTGAAGTCATTCACTTCTCATGAAATTCATCATTCCAAGGGTTCTAAAAATAGAAAGGTCAGCTTGAAATGAAACTAATGAGCTGGTGAGCCAGGATCATTGGAAACTGAAATCTTGAATTATTCTCTCCCGTATCCTGAATGCAGACTTGTTAAGAGAGGTTCCATAAACGATAAATGGAATTAACACAGATTTCTAAACTAATACGCATCTCCGAAGACAGTTAGTTTGCGGTCATCTACTTTTCTGCGCAATATTCCTTTACAGACATCTTTGTTTTAGCAAAATGCATCCTTGTGGAAAGAGTCAGTCGACAGCAGGGAAGCTACAGATAATCCGTGTATGTTCTCATGATATGTGTAGGCCTCCTCTGGTAGCCCTTCTGGAAAATGAAGGCATGGCTAATTGTTTTCTCTGGCATTCTCCTGAATGAGTTGTTTGCCTTCATGTACTTGCAGCTACTATAAAAAGATCTCTTTGGGGCACAATTCAATTATCATGATACTACGTTTCTTCCTATTTTTCTCAGCACTCAGGTATAAATGTTAGGCAATTAGATCCCGAAAGTTTTTTTATGTTCGTAAGAATTGAAGCACAAGGTTAGCACAGAGCAACACAAACAAGACAAAGGGGCAAATTATACTTCAAGGTGCAATAAGACTCTTTCATACGAGGTCTGATTGACTCATTGGGCAGAAGTGTTTCTCGGATTTCTCCTAGAGGTTCAGAGTTGACAACAGCCCAGGGTGGATAAAAATTGATGATTTTAAAAAAAAATCAGATTTTTTTTAAAAATCAAATTTATTTTAATAAAATGCTTTTGGAGTAAAAAAAAATCTATCTAAAGATAGTTTTCTATTTAAGATACATTCATAATTTAGTTTATTCAGCATGAAATGGAGCTTAGTTATGTAGCATGAGGCTGCATATTCTGCAGTATTGGGACTGTCGGTGAGTTTACAGCGGGTCAGAGGCAGAGCCGCTGCGGGATAGAGATGACCGTTGCTCTTTAAAAATTATGATTTAAATCGACTCGATTTAAATCAAGCCTTTTTACTAGTGATTTAAATCGTGATTTAAATCGACTCGATTTAAATCAAATCCAGCCTGCAACAGCCTTCTCTTCTCTCCCCCATCCATTTTGTAAAAAAACAAAGGATGATAGCCTTATTAAGATTGTTTTCACCGGTACTGTTTCTTTGCAATCTGCTCTCAGCTCCTCCAGGAGGAAGAGCGATAAAAACAGCAAGTCATCCTGCTGACAGAATTTAGAGTCGTAGCTTTAATAAGGCACAAATTTCAGAAGCTGAACTGTCACCAATTGCCTTAATTTATGCTTTCTCTCCCCCCCCTTTACCCTTCCCCCCCCCCTTTTTGTAGGAATATATTAAAGGAATCTGTGAACCCGAATTGGAAGAGAGGGAACATTATCCCAAAGACATGCACTGTATTTTTGTAGGAGCACAAAACCTCTTCCTGAATTGCCTTATTCAAGGCACCTCTGCCGATATTAGCGTGGTGGAGATCGGGACACTCGGTATTAAAGGCCGGACAGAGCCTGTGGTCATGGCCAGGAGTCACATCCAGCAGTTTGTGAACCTCTTCAAAAACAACCTCAACGAGTTGACTGTCAAGGAGTCGGAAGTGAAGAAACAGTTCAAACACCTTGTCGAAGCTCGCGCAGATAAATACACGATGGACTTGTTGATCCTACCAAGCTCGCTGAAGAAAGAGCTGCTGAGTCTCGCGCAGCACGAAGGCGGCAAAACGGAAGGCAGAACTGCAGATCCCGGCCCTTCTGATGAGATGCTAAAACACCCAACTCAGATGCAGAAATTACCTGTAGTAAGCAGCGATGGCAGAACAGGTCAGGAGGAAGCAAGGAACAATGCAGGTACACCGGTCTCTGAATTAGCCAAGCAAATGGACACCGTTTTTCCCGATACATCTGAAGGGCATTTTCTTCCCATAAATGGTCTAACTTCTCTGGAGGCATCTGCCTCAAAAGAAAGGCAGTCATGTAAACGAAGATCCTCGGATGGCGACGAGAGGCTTCCAAAGAAACAGTTTTCTTTCGAAAACAACCAAGAATGTAAGCAGATGTCCTGCAAAAGACGTGATGACATAGTGGTGATAGATTTGGTCTCGGATACAAATGAGTTACTTGACACTAAAAACGGCGATGAAATAAGTGAGGAGATGGAATACAAGATTCTGGTCAATTTTTTCAAAAGCATGGGCTACTCTGAGGAAATTGTAGAAACGGTGATAGTTGAACACGGACAGTTGGCTGAGCCCCTACTCCTCCTAGAAGAAATTGAGAAAAAGAGCAAGATGGCTACGGAAGAGGAAGAGAAGTCCAGAGCTATCTCCCAGAATACTGAAACGCAAGCGAAGAAGAATAAAGGCAGTTCCGGCATCAGGGTCCACCCAGATCTAGGCTGTCAGTCAGAGCCACCCCAAAATGCAAACTTCACCTCTGTTTCTCAAGCACCCCGCAAAGACAAAATCCACGGATCAGATCCTGAAAACCGGACCGTTGTTTTGGGTAACAAAAACTCATCGAGTCAAGAGCTCAGCAAAATACGATCAGGTTGTTCAGAACAGGGCAGCAAGGCGAGTGAGGTGGAAAGCGATGGTTTCGTGAACGCTTCTAGTAATGCACCCATGGCAACCAAAAATAAGAAAGCCAAAGATCCAATCTTGGTAGCCAGGGGTGCCTGGGAGAGCGCACACCCACCCGTTCAGAACGAAACCCTGGTCCTTCGAGGATGTTCCACCCAATCGCCTGCAACGTACGACCAACAGGAAAACTGCAATCCTGTACAACTCGGAGCCCAGCAGTTCCCTTCCCAAAAGTCAAAGCACTTTGCAGACCCCACCCCTCCTTTGCAATTAAGAGGTTCTTATCCAGAAAAGAAAACGGGGGGACTTTACTTTCATCCTGCAGATCCTTCGGTCACCGGAGTTCAGCGGTTTCTAGAGGCGTTGAAAACACCGTACAAGCTGGAACTGAAAAACGAGCCGGGGAGACCCCACTTAAAATACGTAGTCATCGATGGCAGCAATGTGGCAATTTCGTGAGTATGGACGATCCTTTGATTTCTAGACGCACGTAGAGTGAAGAAGGATGGGGAAGGGGCAAGAAAGAGTCCTGGTGGCACAGTGGACTAATTCACTGTTATTAAGATCAGCTGCTTGCAATTACTGCAAGTTCAAATCCCACCAGGCTCGAGGTTGACTCAGCCTTCCATCCTTTCTAAGGTAGGTAAAATGAGGACCTAGATTGTGGGGGCAATAAGCTGACTTTGTATAAATATACAAAAGTATGGAGGCTATTGCTTAACGCACTGTAAGCCGCCCTGAGTCTTCGGAGAAGGGCGGCATATAAATCAAATTTTTAAAAACAGGAAAAAAAAGAAAGAAGCCGAGAACGATAAAAGAGTTTTTCTTGGTGGGGGGGGGGGGGGGGGAATAACTGAGATGAGTTTCTGTCTTTAACTTGGGTTTGTTTCCTAAACTTGATTGTCATGCTTTAGCTCTAAAACCCAAAGCAGCTTCCCATAGTTCAGCCGTGGTTCCGAAGAGCACTATAAATGAATTAAAAATATAATGGAAAGGCTCTTTTATGCACTCATGTGCCATAGTTGGAATTTCCCATTAAGTTTATAGGTCTTTTGGCATCCGCATCACCTTAAGAACCCATAATAATCCCTTAGGCTGCAACTGGCCCCTGCTTTCTTGCTTGAATTTACATCCTCTGCTACTTCCTTCTCCTACTTGCCTCTTGGATAATCCCCATGATACATGTTTAAATTAACATGGGAGAGTACCTTGCCCTGTGGTAACTCTTGTTTGGATTCCATCCACTGACAGTTGAAATAAACCGAAGTTACACAGAAATATATTTGCACTGTTAGGTAACGTTATTTGTTTTAGCTGTATTTGCAGAAGGTAACATTATTTGAGGATTTGTTTTATTTTTCCTTTAGCAATAGCCCTTAGACTTACCTACTGCTTCACCGTGCTCTACAGCCCTCTCTAAGCGGTTTACAACTGTCAGCCTCTTGCCCTAAACCATCTGGGTCCTCATTTTACTGACCTCGGGAGGATGGAAGGCTGAGTCAACCTTGAGCCAGTCAGAATCGAATTCCCGGTGTGAGCAGCTAGTTAGCCTGCAGTGCTTACAGGGATGACCGCCACAGCTTTAGTTGCAATTGCAATTCTAAAAATAAAACTTGAAAATTGTGAGACCCCGAGATAGGCAAGACTAGACAATCCGTGGCCTCTCAGGTGATCCTTCCAGAAAGATTTCCTTACCAGATTCCTGAGTGCCTATGACAGTGACAGAGCTTCTAATGTACTGCCTTCATTGGAACAGCCGAGATATAATTCGGAGATGTCTCTGTTTCGAAATTAGCCCCTGTTGAACTGTACGGCACGATCAAGCATGTTTTAGGACACTTCATATTTTGTCCTAAACTTTTTTTTTTTGAATTTGATTTATATGCCGCCCTTCTCCGAAGACTCAGGGTGGCTTACAATGCGTTAAGCAATAGCCTTCATACTTTTTGTATATTTATACAAAGTCAGCTTATTGTCCCCACAATCTGGGTCCTCATTTTACCTATCTTAGAAAAGATGGAAGGCTGAGTCAACCTCGAGCCTGGTAAGATTTGAACTTGCAGTAATTGCAGGCAGCTGAATGTTAATGGGTGTTAATAACAGTGCCTTAGTCTACTGCGCCACCAGGCTCTTTTCTATTGATAATGTTTCTGTCCTAAAAATGCTTTATAAAATTTGCCAAACTTTTAATTCTACAAAAGTCATGGGTCCCCCGTTTTCTGGGTGAATTCTGTAAGTTAAGAAATTTATTTATTTATTTTATTTATATTTATATTTATATGCCACCCTTCTCCGGAGACTCAGGGCGGCTTACAATGCGTTAAGCAATAGCCTTCATACTTTTGTATATTTATACAAAGTCAGCTTATTGCCCCCACAATCCGGGTCCTCATTTTACCCACCTTAGAAAGGATGGAAGGCTGAGTCAACTTTGAGCCTGGTGAGATTAGAACTCGCAGTAATTGCAGGCAGCTGGATGTTAAATGCTGCTTTAGTAGGAGGCATTAGCCTGCTACGCCACTCAGGCTCCTGAGTGGTTCAAAAGGTTTTGCCCTGTGGGCGCACCGTTTTGCCCAGTGAAGGATGAACAGGAAAGAGTGTTTCAGTATTACATAGATAAGGTGCTAGACATCAACTGCACCACAAAGAATGATGCCTTGAAAACCCTAGAGTAGGGGTCTCCAACCTTGGCCACTTTAAGACTTGTGGACTTCAACTCCCAAAGTTCCTCAGCCAGCAAATTGGTTGTGGCAAAGGTTGGAGACCTCTGCTCTAGAGGCTGACTTCACCTCACCTCACCTCACCTCACCTCACCTCACCTCTGAAAACAATAGCGTGGGAGGTAGGACTTTGTGGTACATGAGGTATGTGCAAAACAAGATTCGGATAGCTGGGAAAGAAGTTAGAACACAAAGACTGTGTGTGCGTGTGTGTGCGCGCGCGCGCACTAATGTGCATGTGTACAGTGAATCCTATCCACACTTCCTGTTCGAAAATGTTGCTGTCACCAGTAAGCTGCCTTTTTAGGTTTGGAATCCCGACGACAGAGGGAAAATCAGACAACGGAAACCAAATTTTAGCCCGCGTTCCCTTCCCTGTTCATAAACCTTTTTCTAAAGTTGTTTTTCCTCCATCACTGAATCTGGAGGTATCTTCTACAGGTTCTTCTTTTTTTAAAGAACAGAACAATGGCCTCACTTACTGCTAAATGGATTTCCCAAAGGTTTCCACGCTTTGAGAAATGTGTATGTCACAATCAAGGTTGTGGGTCCTTCGTTGCATGTGACTCTTTTATGATATCGGGAAACGCTGCTCTTGGATTCAGTGTGTCTTTGATCCCTACTCAGGGAGGAGGTTTGTGTGAGAAAGCGCATCCCTTAACTGGCAGATGGAAATGTTGTTTTAAAGTTTCCTCTGGAGATTGTTGGAAGTTTCAAGGTCGCTTAAAAAACTAAACGTTGGCAGCCGGATTTTTTTTAAAAAAACAAAACCCTTGTTAAGTTGCAATCTTAGCCTCAATTGCTTATGGCTTAAAATAATGGGATGAAATATTGGAAAAAGAGAGAAAATGTATTGGTGAGCGGGCTCATATAATTCTGTCCCCCTGTTAATAAGAAAACTAAAACTTCAAGGAATGGCCCGCGTCTCTTGTGGTCCTTGGCCTAGAGTTTTTCCTACCTTGCAAAATTCAGTCCAGCATCTAGAGTTAATGCAATCCATTCAGTGTAGCTTGAAGCCGCGTATGTGTCATTCTCAGCACTAAAGCTCCATCCAGAAATTGAAAGCTTAAGACCGTGATGGTGAACCTATGGCACGTGTGCCCGAAATGCCACGCGGAGCCATGTCGCCTGGCACGCACGGCGTTGCCCGTTCCTTTTCCGGGCTTCTGGCATGCATGCGCACTTAACAATCAGCTGGTCTTTGTGCATGCGGCAGTGCCGGAAATCGGAAGAGCTGATCTTCCATTTTCCGGCATGAGCATGCGTGCCGGCCAGCTGATTGGCCAGCGGAAGACTTGCTGGCCGGCACGCATTGCACACGCCGGAAACCGGAAGTACCTTATCCGGCGCTCGCATGGTCCCTGGGCAGCTCCTCTTCCTGGTCGTGGCCCTGATGTGCGTACGTGCATAGCGCATTTGGTGCCGAAAAGCTTTGCCATCACTGGCTTAAGATATGTGGTTAGAGGGAGACTGGAGCTGAGTTAATAAAACTGAAATGCAAACAGGACTTCTATTGCTGTTGTAAGGCAGGGTTCTTTAATTCGGTGAGATAAGATTGATGGCCATGCCAAACTCGGGGATTTTTTTTTTTAACATCCCAGACTACTTGCCAGGTTTTAAAAAGAGAGTTGGGGGGGGGGGGAGAATATTTTGGAGAAATGCCTTGCCTGCTTAAAAAATAGCATGCCCAACTGAACTGTCGTTCCCCCTTCTCTTACTTGACCCAAAGCTCGTAAATTACTTAACAGTAGCATTTATGGTTCATGTTAAATTCGAGGTGGATTCTCCCAGGTTGAGACTTGAGGAGAAGGAACCAATCAAATATCAAAGCTGTGTCACACCATGCCTCCCGTTTAATTAATTGCGATCTTGTTAGAGGAAGTATACTCATTAAAGGGTTTTTTTGGTCTTTTGCAACAGTACCAAGAAAGCTCAGTTTAGTTCATTGTTTGATACGTAAATCAATGGAAATACATTGTGGCTTTTTTTTTTTCA
This sequence comes from Ptyas mucosa, assembly GCA_012654045.1. Lineage (NCBI taxonomy): Eukaryota > Metazoa > Chordata > Lepidosauria > Squamata > Colubridae > Ptyas > Ptyas mucosa. Next base: position 955,071 of record WNWU01000119.1, on the reverse strand, counting down.
CTCCAGGGACTTTACTTTGCAATTTTCAATTCCTTGTTTTGTATATTGTGCGTGTTACACATAAGTGTGTTTACACATGCACACAAATGCATACACTGAGGTAGCTATTGAAATTCCCAATTTACCGTATTTTTCGGAGTATAAGACGCACTCCCCCCCTTCAAAAGGGCGAAAATTTGGGTGAGTCTTATACACCAAATATAACCGCGGCCCCCACCCTTTGCCCTCTGGCTCCCAGCAGTTTACCTCCTTGCAGCAAACAGCCCGTTTCAGCTTCAGCACAGCCTGATTAGCACAAGCAGTTGATTGCCGGTTGGATCGGCCTCCCGACTCCCAGCTTACTTACAACCAGTTGAAGCATCCCACAATCATGGGATTGCATTTTGGAAATTCCTTTGATTAAGCTAGATTTGGATTTATGGCCACATGAACACCCCCCAGAGAATTCTAGTGTAATATCATGGACCAATTTTCCACTTGCAGCCTAAACACCCTCGCTGGACTATGGCATAAATCACTCATTCTCAACCGTCGCAATTTTAAGATATGTGGACTTCAACTCATAGCTTGCTGAGGAAATACGGGAGTTGAAGTCCACACATTTTAAAGTTGCTGAGGTTGAGAATTACTGTTATGAATTAAAAAAAGGGGGTACTATGATGTTGACCTTGGTCACTGACCAGCAAAACAAATCATGTGGTCCTAAGTCTGAATCTAGTTTCTCCATCTGTAGTTGAATGCATGGGACTCAGGACATTTTTATTATTTTTTTATTGAATTTTTATACCACCCGTCTTCCCTGTCTCGTCCTGGTTCTCACCACAATCCCTACACCACAGTGGCTTGACATCAATCCCAAATTTGAACCTAGAACCCATTTTAGATCACTTACATCTTGGTTGTTTCTTGGCTTGGCCTTGGGCAAGCTTCTTCTTGTTCAGTTTTTTTTTTTTTATTCTGGAGAATATCAGAATAAAAAAAGGTAGAGAGAAGGTGTGGATAGATAATGACATAACAAAAATTTTGAAGGAAGTCTTCCATACCAGGAAGGAAATCTAAAGCATAGAGTCATGATTCTGGTTTATCTCAGTCTTTCCAGTTTCTAAACTTGCACGCCCTCTTCTGTTGCAAGAAACAGGGAAATATATCTTTGGTGATAACCTTCAAAGTTCAAATTATATTATTAATTGTGTAGATTTTGCCTCACACCTGGGCATTCGGTGGGGACAAGGGAGCGAAGATGTACATTTTCAATCAATCAATCAAAACACAGCTGGAAGGGACCTTGGAGTTCTTCTAGTCCAAACCTCTGTTCAAGCAGGAGATCCTATATAATTTGAGACAAGTGGCTGTCCAATTTCTTCTTAAAAACCGCCATTATGAGAACAGTGATGGGAGAAGAAAGTGCATTTATTTATTAAATTGATATGACACGCCTCTCACTGTTACAAGCGACTCTGAGCAATACATTCTGACAGCATCGCACTAATGCCATACCTGACATATTTGTGTGAGATATTCTGGCACAGGTATGTCTAATTGCAGTATCTGAACGATGCCGTCATGTGAGCGGAATGCTTTTGGCATAATCACAGCTTCTATATGGATGCCGCTGTCAGGGAAACCACTTTTCTTCTTTCACTAAAGTCGATTTTCCAAGTATAATCTCTGATCAAAGAGGAATCATTTCTGCCTTTTAAAAGGTTTATTTATTTCATAGTAAGAGTGGCGTGGTGGCCTAGAGGTGGAGAGCTCCCCTCACAGTCAGGAGGCTGTGAGTTCAATCCTAGGTATTGGCAGATATTTCTCTCTCTCGGCGCAGTGAGTAATTGCTGCGAACTTCACATAGGCATCAGGAAGGGCATCCGGCCAGTAAATGCTCAGCTCCAATCAAGTTGCCCCGACCCCACCCCAAAGCAAGGGTGGGTTGAAAGGGAAAAAATGCTCATTAGTGAATGTCACGTCTTCAAACTAGCCAGTGTTTCAAGTGAATGAGGGAATGGATAGGGTTTGATCTGGTTTCGGTTAAGCAAGGCATAATAATAAGAGAGTATAACTTTTACCCCTCATTGAAGAATTTGATAGTTGATTATGATAAATAGAAGATTATGAAGATCGAGAAATAATACCGTTTTTTCACTCTCTTCCGATAGCCACGGTCTGCAAAAATTCTTTTCCTGTCGGGGGATCGCAATTGCTGTTGATTACTTTTGGAAACGTGGTCACAGGAAGATTACAGTTTTTGTCCCACAGTGGCGAACACGGAAAGATTCTAATATCACAGGTAAGGAATAAAAACAACTATATCTCGGACCTGTGGATTTAAGACAGACGCCTCCAATGTCAAGAGAAGCTTTGCGACTACAGAACACACCTAAAAACCGTCTGTCAACCCTTAAATCTCCATATCTGTTACTGGCTTTTTATTAACGACTGCAGTGCCGGAAGTGCTTTGATGGCTAGATGAATTTAAAGTAGTCATTGTGCATTGTGGCTTATTTGGTACCTTCCTCCTGAAATAAAATAGTAGGTAGTCCTCGACTTGCAACCTACAATTGAGCCCAAAATTTCCGTTGCTAAGTGAGACGTTTGTTACGAGTGTTTTGCTCCGTTTTGCGACATTTCTTAAGTGAATCACTGCAGTTGTTAAGTCAGTAACACGGTTGTTAAGTGAATCCGGTTCCCCGTTGACGTTGCTTGTCAGGACGGTCACAAAAGGGGATCAGGTGACCCCTGAAACCCTGCCACCGTCATAAATATGAGTCAGTTGCCAAGCGTCTGAATTTTGATCACGTGTTCCCAGGGGATGCTTCAACAGTCGTAGGTTTGAAAAAGGGTCATAAGTCACTTTTTCCCAGTGCCGTCGTAACTTTGAACGGTCGCTAAACGAACTGCTGTACGTCGAGGATTGCCTGTGTATCCGTTTCATTCTCTTTCTTTTCTTTCCCTTCTTTTTTTTCTTTTCTTTTCATAGAGCAGCATTTTTTATCCCAGCTCCAAGATGTTGGCATTTTGGCCCTCACTCCAGCAAGAATCGTATGTGGGGCTAGAATTGCCTCTCACGATGACAGGTAAAGAGAGTTTGTTCCCGATTTCCACTTCTCTGTGTCTCTGGATGGTTTGAAAGAGAAGCTACCCAGCTGACTTTTCCTCTAGGAAGTTGTTCCTAGGGCCGTGATGGTGACGTGCGCACACGTGCCACAGGTGGCACGCGGAGCCCTCTCTGCAGGCATGCAAGTCGTTGCTCCAGCTCAGCTCCGTTGTGCATGTGCTTGCACCTCCCACCTGGTTTTTCGGTCTCTGACGTCCATGTGCGGGGGACGGAGCGCATGTGGGAGATGCGTGTTCATACGCGGGAGGTCACGCATGCATGTGCGGGGGTCACACATGCATGTGCGGGGGGCAGAATGCATGCGGGGGATCGAGTGAACATGCGTGGGGGCTGGGAGGCATGTGGGGGCGGGGCGCCTGCAGGATGCTGGAGGTCACGCATGCATTGTATTATGGGTCTGTGCGCGCATACATGCATGCTTTCGGCACTCGGTGCCGAAAAGGTTACCCATCACTGCCCTAGGAAAAGTTAGATATTTTAACGTGTTGCTTGTCAGTTGATGAACATATAATAAATGAATTTACTATTTAAATTTACTATTTTAAAAAAAATAGGGTTTTTTTCCCCCCATTAATGTTTTCATAAACCTCTCTTCAGCTATACCCATGTTTCTCCGAAAATAAGACCTGGTCTTATATTAATATTTGCTCCAAAAGACGCGTTAGGGCTTATTTTCCGATTGGGTCTTATTTTCGGGGAAACACAGTATTGGTTCCGAGGATGTTTTTAAAACTAAACCTCCCTCACCCCACCCCTTTCTCTTTTAAAATAAAAGTTTTTTTAAAACTTTAAAAATTATCCCAGAAACTGCTAAAATTGGAGGGTGTGATCTGTGAAGATACCAGTAAGGTAGAAGCTGCATTTAAAACCCTAATTGTTTAAAAAAAATAATTCGTAATTATTAGTATAAACTCAATATCCTATTATGGCATCATCAAAACTGGTGATTTTCTTAAAGATGTAGAGGCTTGTTTGTTTGCGCCTTTCAACTGTTTTTCCTGGTAATGGTGGTCTGCTAAGAAACCATCCCATGTTTCTCTAAAAGGAAGGGAGTCATCTTGAACGTCACTGCTGACAATATTCAGTGTCTTGTGTCTTTGTCACTCTTATCAAACCTGGGCTCTTAACCATGTTAACTCCTCAGTAAACCAAAGAGAAGGCTGGAATCAGTATACCGAGACAGACCACTGGGACGCAATGTCATCCAATATTTCCACAGGCATTCCCAAAGTCTCTATATTCCAAAGCTCGGTGAGAGTTCTGGCTGAGCTGTGTTCCATTGTGTTAAAGAAAGTGCCAGTTGTAAACCAAGTAGATCCCATTTGAATGCCTAGGGTAGAGCATCCTAATTATTCCTTCCCTTTGCAGAGGTCAATGGTGGCAATAAATCACTAGTTTGATGATAAGATACAGCCAACTTTTGTCCAGAAGCTGCATGTTAATCAGGCCTTCATCAGAGTTGATTGAGTGCATTATGTTATTGTATGAAATAGCTAGGAATCTCTGTGAATCTCTAAACATGAATTAATATTGGTATCATCACTATTTGTCATTGTTCCAAAGATTAGAAGTTTGTAATCACACAAAGGAAAAAGAAAAGATTAAAAAATAGAAAAAAAAATAATGAACAGAGTTATTATACAAATTTAATAAATGGATTAAATGTTACAATAATTTTAAATTCTTTGTTATAAACAAAGTAAAAAAAAAAGATTTTTCAATTATAAAATCTAAATTTTCATTCTTGACTACTATATCCCTACCTTTTTTAAAAAATGTAGCTCTTTATTCTGCTCCTTTAAATGTTTCAATAAATTATTTCTTTAAAAAAAGAATTTATTCAGAGCCTGGGTACAAATTCTCCCAAATGTGTTGTAGATTTCTGCTGCACCTTGCTGAAAAAACTGGAGGTGTTATTGTTACCAATGATAACTTCAGAGAATTTGTAGACGAATCCCCACCCTGGAGGGAGATTATTCAAAGGAGGTACCTATGCCTTTTTGATCACCTTGCTGGTGTGTGTGTGTGTGTGTGAGAGAGAGAGAGAGAGAGGGGGGGGGGGGAGAGGGAGAGAGAGAGAGAATGTACATACACAAACACATTATAAATATCTCTCTATAATATTGTAGTAGATGCTTTCTTATCCACCATATGTAATATGGTTCAGTGGTCAGAGATGCTGAGCTTGTCAGCTGGCAGCCCAAGTTTGAGACCTGAGTGTGCAAGACGGGGTGAGCTCTTGTTACTTGCCTCAGCTAGCAGTTCAAAAGCATCCAAATGCAAGTAGATAAATAGGTACCACTCCGGTAGGAAGGTAACAGCGTTCTGTGTGCCTCGGCATATAATCATACCAGACACATGACCATCAAAGTGTCTTTGGTCAACACTGATATTCCAGGCTAAGAAACAGAGATGAGTACTCCCCCTAGAGTTGGACACAACTGAACAGGGGAAATCTTTTCTTTTTCTTATTGCAACCCTTCCTCTCTTTTGCTGCTGCATTAGGCTTCTGCAATACACTTTTGCTGGAGACATTTTCATGGTGCCTGATGACCCCCTGGGACGAAATGGACCTGGATTAGACCGTTTTCTTCAGGAGGAAGCTAGTTTCAGGTAAGATGATTTCTGGTGGGGGGTTCCCAGCTCTTTTTTTTTTCTTCTTCTTCTTCTCTTGTCAAAAGAGGAAATGGAAATTAAAAAAAAAAGTTCTGCAGAGAACAGAAACGATCACGAGATAAAGAAAAAGACGTGACAGGCAGCACAAGCAGGAGTGGCTTTTCTGTCAGATTTGTTTTATCTTTTGTTGCCATAACTGAACTTACAAGGTGTGGGTATATTTGCATCACACACGCAGACAGTTAAGATAAGCCGAGTTTAATCTTGGTAACAAGTCCCCTTGCGTTTAGAAACGTGGTAAGTTCCTTGTAAATATGACATAACCCCCGGTGTCGTAGAGCACGCAGCAGATGGATCTGTGAGGCAATTATGTCAAAGGTTGACATTTAAGTTGTAAAACAAATTGTACCAAGTCATGAAGATCTAACAGTTCTTTTTAAAAAGTTCTCTTGGCTGCTTATATCAAATGATGTAGGGTCACTTGCTAGATTGGACTAGAAGACCTCCAAGGTCCCTTCCAACTCTTATTATTCTGTTACTCTGACAAACTACAAATGAATGTAATTTTAATTGGTAGATATCAGGTTTGTTAAGGCTACTGTAAGAGCTAATTAAGTGCAGTGCTTAAGCTATCGGCCTAGAAACCTGGAGAGTGTGAGGTCTAGTCCTTCCTGAGGCTCAAAGCCAGCTGGGTAACCTTGAGCCAGTCACTCTCTGTCAGCCCTGAGAAGGTGGCAGTGGCAAACCACTTCTAATATCCTGCCAAGAAAACCGCAGGGACCTATCCAGGCAGTTGCCAGGAGTCAACATTGATTCCAAGACACCAAACCAGTAAGATGATGAGCCGCGGCGGAGCAGTGGTTAAGAATGCAGTGCTGCAGGCTACTTCTGCTGCCTGCAATTTGGCAGTTTGAATCTCGCCAGGCTCAAGGTTGACTCAGCCTCCCATCTTTCCGAGGTGGGTCAAATGAGGACCCAGATTGTTGGGGGGCAAGAGGCTGACTCTGTAAACCGCTTCAGAGAGGGCTGTAAAGCACTGTAAAGCGGTATATAAGTCTAAATGCTATTGCTATTATTAAATACTGGCTGTCTTTGCGATGACCAATGGTAGGCCACCTTAAATGGACAAGGTTGCTTGCTTGTTTACCAATCAAAGCCTCTCATACTGAATGCTGTTCTTTTCTTCTCCAGAGCTACGCAAACACCATACAGCCTTGCAGGCGGAAGCCATCTTCCTTTGGGGATATCCCCTTTCCTGATGCAGTCAGAAGGGAGCGGACAATTGCTCCCAAATCCCGTTTCTGGTCTCGTCCCTAACTTGCCTCGGTTTCCTATGACGTCCCTGGTAAACTCCGGCCTTCCCCCGTCTCCAAGATCGGCCACTGAAACGACCCACTTAAAAGAAGCCTTGAAAAAAATATTCCCAACTTCAGAGCAGAGGGAGAAGATTGAGGAAATCCTGGCTCAGCACCCCCACATGAGAGACATGAATGCTCTTTCCGCACTGGTCCTTGATTTAAGCTGATGAACTAAAGCTCCCCCTCAAAACTTTTTCAGTTTTGCCGTTTGGATTGTTAATGTAAAGAGATGCCTCTTGAGTTGAAGTCAGGCCATCTGTGAATAGTCAAAACTTAACCCTTTTGTATAAAAAAACAAAATGTGAATATTCAGAGGATTTGAGATGCCCTCTTTGTTCACTTAAGTTAACATTTTGTTCCTTTTTTCCCCCCCCCCCTCCTGTTTGTTTTACAAATTTGTATTGCGTATTTTTGAATGAAAAACAAAAGTATTTATTAACGAGTTGGCTTTAAATCATTTGCAAGTTTGTTTTGAGAAGTGAATCGGAAAGCAGCTCTAAATTCTACTGAAAGTAAATTCACACCTCTGGAGTAAATTGGCAGGATAAATGGATTTAATTTCTTACACACTGGATTCCAGTTGCTGAGTAACTGCTTATTAAACTGCCAAATGAATGCGAGCAACTTTTGAGTTGTGCTCAGTAGGGATGGAATGGGACATCACGCCACGGGACAATTCAACAATTTTATATAATGATTGAAAATATTTTTTTTTTTTAAAAAATACATTTTAATTTTTGTCATCCACCATTTCATTTTGTCCCTCCTTTTGCACCCTTTCTTTAATGATTCTGTCCCATCGTTTCTTATTATGTAAACTTTTGTCCTGCGGTGAGTGGCGAATTGTTCCGTGGCGAGGTGGCCGTGGCGAAATGGCCTAAACCCATGTAGTGGAACTGGTTCGGGAGATCTGGTGCATCTTGTCTCCTCCTGACAGATTACCATTTGAGATGACTTTGTAGAGCATGTTAGCAAACTGCTAGGTCAGTGATGGTTAACCTTTTTGCCGTCGCGTGCCAAAAGTGGGGGAGAGCGTGGGGGGTTACGGGTGCGGGTGCCCACATCCATAATTCAATGCGCCCCACCCTCCCGCGCATGCGCATGTGACCCCCCCACACTTCCCCCTGCCTTTGGCACACGATAGCATAGTAGGCCCATTTTTCCCCCTCCCAAGGCTCCAGAGGCTTTCTAGGAGCCTGGGGAGGACAAAAACAGCCTTCTCCATCTCCCTGGAGGCCAGAAACAGCCAGTTTCCAGACTTCCGGTGGGACCGAAAGGCCTGAAAATCAGTTGGCCGGTGCGCACATGCGCGCTGGAGCTGAGCTAGGGCAACACTCTAGCTACAACACACTTAACGCCCACCAATATGGCTCCGCGTGCCACCTGTGGCACCCGTGCCATAGGTTCACCATCGCGGTGCTAGGTTCAAATAGCAGGTGTACCAAGGGAAACTTTGATCTGATTCCGTACGCTAGCTCTTATTATGTTCTGCGCTTTTCCTTGATTTTAGAAACAAAACAACAGCAGCAGACATTTCATTCCCAGGGTTTTTTTTAATAGGGTCATAAAAACGTGGTGTCCTGTGACTCACCTGAAACAAACATAGCGTTTGCAGAAAAATGGTCCCTTTTGGAAGCCCTGTAAGATAATCCTTGTCTGTGCGTGTGTGGCCACAATGATCTCCCTTGATTGTAATGTGCCGCTTATCATTCATTACATGATATCGAGAGTTCTGAAATCAAAGCTTATTTTTTTACGCAACCTGGAAATGGATATCGGTGGACTTCAACAAGAGAGTAAAAAAATATAAGGTGCAGAGTGGCACAAAATACAAAATTTTACAATGCGCTCTTCTTGAAGGATACCTATGGTTTTTACAGGAGTTCCCTTGTAAATGAAGCCATCTTTTGGTAAGCTGGGAATTTAACGTCTTCATAGCATGTCAGAGATGGTAATTCGTATGCAAAAAAAATAAAAAATAAAATTCGTATCGGATGCCTGCAGTAAAACCTGGGAACATCAATGTCCGAAAATCTGGAGAACTAAGAACAAATAAGGACTGAACAATTTTTTTCTTTTCTTGCCTGTTTCTGCCGTTTTAGTGCAAGACTCTCAACAGGTCTTCCAGTTTCCCAAGAAATCCTCTCTGCTTAAAAAAAAATGATTTAAGAGGTATTCACCGGTCTGTTTATACTGCAGATGTGTCTACCAGCTGTTTTACTCATCCTTCACTAAACAAAATACATTTTTTTGCAAAGAAGTTCATTTCACAATGTGCTCACGTAAAGAAAACGTCTATATACAGTATGAGATTTTTGGACTATGCAACCGCTATTCACTTTGTTAATTAAGAACCCCAGCTAACGGTGGGAATACAGGAGCCAATCTTTAATGATCCATGAAATAAAAGTCATTAAGGGGTGAATTGCCAGCAGAGCCTATTCACAGCAGGGTTGGGCTGACTTTGTTATTTATGAAAACTTGATCAGTCCATTGGTGCGTTAAATTTACAAAGCGGTAATTTGTGTTTACATTTGTGCAGTTTGTATAGGGACACGGTGGCTCAGTGGCTTAGATGCTGAGCTTCTCAAATTGAAAGATTGGCAGTTCAGCAGTTCGAATCCCTAGTGCTGCGTAACGGGGGTGAGCTCCCGTGATTTGTCCCAGCTTCTGCCAACCTAGCAGTTCGAAAGCACGTAAAAAATGGAAGTAGAAAAATAGGGACCACCTTTGGTGGGAAGGTAACAGCGTTCCGTGCACCTTTGGTGTTGAGTCATGCCGGCCACATGACCACGGAGACGTCTTTGGACAGCTAAGGCTCTTCGGCTTTGAAATGGAGATGAGCACCGCCCCCTAGAGTCGGGAACAACTAGCACATGTGTGCGAGGGGAACCTTTACCTTTAATTTGTGTTAAGTCATCGTGTGTGCTTTTGCATAATAAGCCAAGTGTTTCGCAGTGCAATCTAGTATTTTTTATTTATTTATTTATTTATTTATTTTGGGGCAAAAGCCTTTGCGAGTTTTCAACAGTCCATTGGAAGATCAGGTATGGGTGAATGTGGTTTTGTGATTCATTCTGGGCTACAGTTGGTAAGCAGTTGGTAAAATGCACATCAATGGAAGAACTTAGAAGTGGTTAGGTTTAAGGTTCTTAAAATTCAAGCTAGCTGTGTTCCCTGGTAGAGCTATAGTAGTCCTGAACTTGCAACCGTTCCTTTAGTGAACATTCAAAGTTACGACATCACTGAAAAAAGGGATTTACGACTATTTTTCATACTTGTGACCATTGCCGCTTCCCCATGGCCATGTGATCAAAATTCAGGCGCTTGGCAACTGATGAATATTTATGACCGCTGCAGTGTCCCAGGATTGCGTGATCCCCTTTTGGAACCTGCTGACAAGCAAAGGCAATGGAGAAGCCAGATTCACTTAACAATCATGGGTTACTAACGTAACAACTGCAGGGATTCACCCAACAACCGTGGCAAGAAAGGTCGTTAAATGGAGCAAAAGTCACGTCTCACCAGCAAAAATTTCAGGCTGAATTACGGTCATAAGTCGAGGATTATCTGTAGTTCTCCACTTAGGACTTTAGCGACTGTTTGAAGTTATGACCAAAAAAGGGGCTTACAATCCAGGTTCAGAGTTTTGACATATGCTCCCCCCCCACACCCCCAAGTCACATGAAAACATTTTGGGTCCTCGGCCACCCATCTGCCTTTACCACCATTTGTAAGTGCTATGTGATCACATGACCATGGTTTTGCCAACAACTGGCTTTTACTTCCAGTTTCCCATTTTTAATGGGGCTATTTTGTGTTTCAATCTGTCTAACTCTGAAATTCTTGAATAAAATTCCAACAAAGTGGCATCACATAAAGGTAAAGGTTCTCCTCGCACATATGTGCTAGTCGTTCCCGACTCTAGGGAGCGGTGCTCATCTCCATTTCAAAGCCGAAGAGCCAGCGCTGTCCGAAGACGTCTCCATGGTCATGTGGCCGGCATGACTCAACACCAAAGGCAACCGCTGTTCCCTTCCCTCCAAAGGTGGTCCCTATTTTTCTACTTCCATTTTTTAGGTGCTTTCGAACTGCTAGGTTGGCAGAAGCTGGGACAAGTCACGGGAGCTCACCCCGTTATGCGGCACTAGGGATTCGAACCGCTGAACTGCCGACCTTTCGATCGACAAGCTCAGCGTCTCAGCCACTGAGTCCCTCTGGGAATCACATACAGGATGTGAATAAGGACCTGATTTATTTATTTATTTATTATTCTGTCTCCCCACTGAAAGGAGCACAAGACAAAAACAAAAAAGGCTCACGTATTTGCTAGTTTTCTTTACTTTGAAAAGGCTATATAGGCCAGGGGTGTCCAATCCTGCTAACTTTTAAGATCCGGGGACTTCAAAGTTAGCAACGTTGAACCGTCCTGCTATATAGGCAAGATAATTTTGGTTGCCACAATGCTAGAAGGCTCCCCGCAGAGGTAAGTAATCCTTTCAGCAATCGCCAAGTACGTTTTCAAAATCTCCTGGGAAAGATAAACAAATGTGCAACGTTTTTTCTCTACGTGGGAACAAGATAACATTAGGGTTGGTTTTTTTTTTCCAGAACAGAGATGGCGCCTAGCAATCTTTGATTCCTAGATTAAGCTGTGAAGTTCAGAACAAAAAGTTTTCTGTTTGATCTGCAGACATATACACACCTTAAAATTGGGGGGGGGGGGGGAGGCAGGGGTGTTTGACTTTCCTTGCTCATAGTCAAAGCAAAGTTGAACCAATCAACACGGAAGGGTCTTATGAAAACCATTTCAGCTGAGTGAGTGAGGGATGAACACAAGGAAGCGTCTACATCAGAATGACCATTTGGCCAATTGAACTTGGTCCAGTCATATTAATACGAGCGAAGTTCTGTTGTGAACCTCTCCCTTTAACGATACCAAGACTTAGTATGAGAGGTCCTTGGTGCTCTCTGACCTTGCTTTTCTTGCAGATGTTTCATTACCCTAATTAGGTAACCAGCTTGAGTGGCGGTGGCGCAGTGGTGAGAGTGCAGTACTGCAGGCTACTTCTGCTGACTGCCAGCTGTCTACAATTTGGCAGTTCGAATCTCACCAAGCTCGAGGTTGACTCAGCCTTCCATCCTTCCGAGGTGGGTAAAATGAGGACCCAGTTTGTTGGGGGCGCAAGAGGCTGACTCTGTAAAACCGCTTAGAGA
>WNWU01000119.1:907467-927677 GCA_012654045.1 Ptyas mucosa | reverse complement strand
TCTATCTGTCTATTCATCTAATTTCTATCTCTGTCTTTCTACCTACCTCCCTACTTATCATCAAACTTCTGTATGTCTCTGTCTGTCTGCCAGCCTGCCTGCCTACCTATCTACCTACCTATCATCAAACTTCTATATGTCTCTGTCTGTCTGCCTGCCTGTCTATCTATCTGTCTATTAATCTATCTATTCATCTAATTTCTATCTGTCTCTGTCTTTCTACCTACCTACCTACCTATCATCAAACTTCTATACGTCTCTGCCTGCCTGCCTGCCTACCTACCTACCTACCTATCATCTAACTTCTATCTGTATCTATCTATGATTCTTGATGAACATATCCTTTCTTTTATTTACACTGAGAGCGTATGCACTAAGACAAATTCCTTGTGTGTCCAATCACACTTGGCCAATAAAAAAAATTCTATTCTATTCCTATCCTATTCCTATCCTATTCTATTCTATTCTATTCTATTCTATTCTATTCTATTCTATTCTATTCTATTCTATTCTATTCTATTCTCAAACTAATATCTTCTATATCTCTATCTACCTACCTATCCATCCATTATCTCTCTCATTTCTCTTCTCTCCCTTTATCTTAGTATTGTAGCTGAGAAGGACTAAGATGCCCTTTCTTTTCTTTTCTTTTCTTTTCTTTTTTATTTGGGAGGCTTTCATCCTTATCCTAAAGAAATGAAATCAGGAATGGGGAGGGTGGGGATTGATAAACTTTCCTCCTCTCATTCCTGACTTTAGAAAAGTATTCCTGCATTCCTGCATCTTCAATCCAGGGGTTTCCTCTTTGGACGATGTATGAAGGCAGAGAGAGAGAGAGGAAAAGGGCCATGGGAAGCTTCGTTGCTTCTCTTTTTCTGGGGCCATAAAAAAAAAACAGCTGCCATTTGCTGGCTGGCAGTTCTGCATTTTGGCTTCAAGGTAAATCCCACTGGGTACTTTTGCTTTGGTGGAGTGAGGTTCAGAAACTCGGTTTGACTGGGTAGACTGATTATTTGGAAGTAAATCCCACTGGGTTGAATAGAGTTTTCTCCCAGGTAAGTGCACCTGGGACTGTAGCTCTGGTTATAAGCTTTGGGTGGATCTTTGCAAGCTGTCCTCATCCCTAATTGTCTTACCAGAGATCTGCTTTCTATCTTAGTTCACTTCTCTGTTCTTGCATGATGCCATGCGTATCTATGATACACGTTGCTGTATGTTTCTTGATGTAAATGCACAAGTGTATCTTATTTATCTTTGTAGAAAAGGCACAATTCAGGGCTAACATTGCATTGGAAAAAATTTGGCTAGTGCCACAGGTACTGAAACTGAAGGGGGTGAAATCTAGAAAACTTTCCATTTCTTCCCCTCCAAAAACAGATTTTTAAATGTCAAAGAGAGGGACAGGGGGCTTGCGTGTGTAAAATAGAAGTCCAGCTATCCCTTGGGCTGTGCAAGATACTTGAATAATTTGGATCTTGGCCATCTCTTTTAAAGTTAGCAGCATCCTTCACTATTGTGGAATCAATGGAATGTATGGGCACATTTTCTATTTTAACTACTGATGAGCAAAGTAACTCTTGTTCAATTCAAAACTTGTGCTTATGCTTTGAAAGATTCAATACATCTTTTTGTTTTATGTTTGTAACTTGTAGTAATATTTGAATCATATGAAAATGTTTCTTTTGGAGCGGATTTATGGAGTGGTGTTAAATGGTAATGGTAATCACCCGTGTGAGTTTATTGTGTTCTTATTTTCTCATTTTTATCTGTTTTGTCAGTCTATATTAAAATATTTATATTGATGCTTGTAAAAGTGAGAGTAGTGATGCCCTAATGGAGCCAAACTATTTTGACAGATGAAGGATACTGCAGGAATACTGCAATTTTTCAGGATCAGACTTTTAAAAAAAGCTACTGGATACATATTGCGTTGAGGTTAATTTTTCATTTTTAAATTTAAAAATCCTGATCAAGTGCACCACAGATTGATTTCTGATAGTATACAAAGATAGCTCATTTCTTTTTTAGATACAAGTAATAACTTACTGAAAGAAAAAAAGCCAAGTTCTAAGTATGAAATCTGAAGACAAACCCATTCCTCATTGAGACCTGTACTGAATTTGCTTTGACATTAATGCACACAGGATCTTCAGAAATACGCGTATCTAAACTGCAGACCAAATACAAATCACTTTCAGGCTCCTGATTATAGTCTGTAAGAAGATAATGAACATCATGGAAAGTTCATTTCAAACTCACAAAGCTTTCCAAGATTCCAGGGAGATAATGCTACACTGAAGCAAAATTGAGTGTACATGACTCTTTTTGTAGTTAATTACTATTCTATGAAATACAAACTGCTCCACCACCATCGCTACCCAAAAAACCCCAGTAGAGGCGGGCACTTAGGTATTAAGTTTGACATCCTACTATTGGACGTAAAGCATCAGCTTGAGGAAAAGTGCCCTAAAATTGAGATGGATGCTCACCACAAGCAATTTGGACTTAAGAAATTGTTACTAGTTCTTCAACCTGAGTCCATACAGTACCTATTATGTGATAAATTTTATTGTGATCTAGCGCTTACATTCTGTAGCCTGCTAGATTAGTTCTGTTATTACAGTTTGTATGTATTTCACGTCAATTCTATCCCGAAGTATCTTTTTAAAGAAGGATTTCAATAGTGTTGAAATGCATTTATTTATAGCCTACTTGGGTAACAAATGTGGTTGAAACATCATCAGTCTTGTTAGTACTGGATGGCAGACTACCAGGAAATATAAGAAAATATATTATGAACCTGGAAGTCCCTCACAGCTTTTCTATGAGAAGTTGAAAGAAAATGTTATTTGGCTTGTGTTACAGATGTATGTGTATGGTGCAATCTCTATCTTCATTGAATGGCTAATTGTTAATTCCAAGTTTGTTGTTCCATTTATACAAGTGTATGTATAAATTTGCATACCGGTACTAAAGCGCAAGCAATATTTGTAGAGCGATGGGATTCAAGAAAACTCTGAAACATTCCTTTTCAGACTTCATCTTTATAAGTGATGTCTCCCTTTCAGTTGAACTAGATTTCTGGTGACTTAAACTGATTTTCTTGATAATAAGAAAGCGACTTGTCTTGTTTTTTTCTTCAATGCTTTTTCAGGTTTTTAATTTAATTTACAGCACTGATATTTTCTAAAAGTGTCCCATTCACACACTAAAGGACAAGTAGTTGTCACATTTTGGTATGTGCAACCTCCATGGAATATTCCAACAGAGTATTATTATAGGGCATGTTACATAAGGATATTTCTTCAGGGGGAAACCTCAAAAGCCCTGAAAATGTTGTCTCCATGACCCATCATCACACAAGACTTCCTCAAAACAGGGGATAGAGGCAGGAAATGAGAATGCAGTTTTGGAGCTGGCCTGGCACAGAAAAGAATGTAGCTTTGAAAGAGGCGACATTTTTAGAACCCCATTACCATACAATGACCTTCCTTTTAGGTGGTTTTCTGGAGCCTCAAATGCACATAGTAGTAATTGTTACACAACCTGAAATGGCCTTCCAAAGAGAAATGTACTTTCAGTCTATCACCCCATCCCCTAGTCTCACAGAGATATTTTTAAAGGCTTAGTTTATATCACTTAACCACTTAAAATTGTTTAATTACCTAAATCCATACCCACTATTAATACAGATGCTTATACCTTTAGGTTTAAACCTATAGGAACCCTAGGAATTTGCAGCTGTTTGCTCCATGCGTCATCAGATAAGTCGTGTTGTATCTGGTGCTATTCCTGGCATTCAGTGCATCAGAGGAACAAACTTTTTTTTGGGAAGGCTGCATACTAAAAGTTAGTGACAGGGCCCAGAGAGAAACCTGATTTGTTTTGATCTCACATAGACCGAAGTAAAATTAAATATGGTTACTAATAATTTGGTAATATATTTAGTAATTTCTTTATGTTAGATTAGCATTTAAAAACTTTTGGGGACATCCTTGGAGAGCTACTCAGGGCTTTCAAATCTCCTTTTGCATCACCTTTTGCCTGCCTCTCCTTTTGTCTGCCTGCATTGAACTGCAGAATGCACTCCTTTATATTGAGGAATCCTGGAATTTAAGTTGATTTACTGAGATTTGGCTTGTTTGTCTTCATCTGCACGGCTCCAGTAGAAATTATTGCTCACCTTTTTCAGGCTTGCATGCCTGTTTTAAACACACCTCAGTATAAACAGCCATTTCATGGGAAATCTCTTTTGCCTGTGTAAAATACCTTGTGTTGCATTCTTGGCACTGCCAGGTATGGCAGGCACTCTTCAGTATCTGTCAGCCTGTGCGCAACATGGAGAAAACTAGTAGTCTTACTAATCATAAAAGGGGTTGTTTATTCCAAAATAATGTCCATATTATAATTTAGTGAGGGACGCGGTGGCTCAGTAGATAAGATGCTGAGCTTGTCAATTGAAAGGTTGGCAGTTCAGCGGTTCGAATCCCTAGTGCCGCGTAACGGGGTGAGCTCCCGTGACTTGTCCCAGCTTCTGCCAACCTAGCAGTTCAAAAGCATGTCAAAATGCAAGTAGAAAAATAGGGACCACTTTTGGTGGGAAGGTAACAGCGTTCTGTGCGCCTTCGGCATTTAGTCATGCCGGCCACATGACCACAGAGACGTCTTTGGACAGCGCTGGCTCTCTGGCTTTGAAACGGAGATGAGTTGGAACAACTAGCACATATGAGCAAGGGGAATCTTTACCTTTACCCATAATTTAGTGAGTTCAGCTTATCTGGAGAGAGCCATGCAGTTTCCTTGCTATACCACTGTCTCTTTGAGAATATTGTTTTGTTGACTTTTCACTCGCCTGGAGTTTCCTGGTGGTCTCCCTTCCAAGTATTAATCAGGGCTGATCATGCTTAGCTTCCAAACCCAGATAAGGTCTGCCACCTGCTGGACCTTTCTAGGAAGCACGGGGCTGTGTATAGGGAAGGAGAAGATAACAGCCTGGCTGCTGGATACAGCGCCTCATTGGTTTCGCGGAAGTCTGCTGGCCTTGCTGCTCTTTCTGTTCCACATTAAACCATCTTTGCAGGAGGGCCACTAATTAAACTCACCAGCTGCTTGTTGGAGACAGTCTGGTTCTTGGAGGAGAGGGAGGAGTACAGGCCTGTAGTTTGCATTTTGCCTTGAGCTCCTCTCCTTAGCCTGGCTGCGGTTGGGGAATGGCCCAGGGCTCCTTTTTCCCAGCCTTTCTTTCCCTGCATCAAGCAGGCTCTGCTTTGATGGATGCCTGCATTCGTTGACTGCATGCAGAGTCCAGCTGGTCATGTGAGGCTGAAACGCCCGTTGGCTGGCCGGCCAGTCTGCCTCTTCCTTCCCTAGGCCGAGGTGAAGCACCGCCTCTATTCCGTGGCTCCCCCCCCCAATGTGTACGAGGAGCCGAAGAATAGCAGACTCAGGGTTCCTTCAGCAGCCAGTGGCTCTGCTGCAGAAGGCACTGGGCTGAATGCTGGAGGAGCTGCTGCGGCGGCGTTTGGATTTGTGCCTTCGCTAGCTCTGACTCTGGAGATCACCCAAGATTACAAAAAGGCTGGGTTGGTGGAAGTGACAATGCAGGGACCATCCTAAGAAGCTTTTCTGATCAAAGTGGATCTAACTGGAGACTGGTCGGATTTGCAACTCCGCGACTCTCACCTTTGCTTCCCCCCCCCCACCTCCGCACCTTTCTTTTTCCCAATTGGTTTACGCTCAGGATTACTTTGGAAACTTTACTGAAAAAGAAATGTTGGGTTTCCACACCCTGGCCATGTTCGGGAAATTGCCTGCCTTTCATGGATTTGTGCCCCCTTCTGGGTATTGTGTTTGCGCTGACTGTCTGCAAGCCTAGGAATTTCCAGGAGGGGCCTCTGTTGTGGATTGTTTTTGTTTCTATGGAGAAACGCAATGAGCTGTTTTACTCCTGATGACGGGGAAATCCGCCTTCAGTTTTTTGTATGCTTGGAAAGGAATCCTTGATACATGTCTGCCAGGGAATAAAAGCAACAAAAGAAAAGGTAGCTGGCATTGTTTGGAGTCTCATAGTCAAGAGTTGTAGAAGTCCTGGCATTGTGTGGCCCTGGCATATCACGGGCATTTGTCTCGTTTGTTTTAAAGAAATGTGAGAAACACCTGTAAGTTTTCAGCAGATGGTAATTTAGTTGAACCAATCCTTGTTGTAAGTAGCAGAACCACATACTGTATCACAAATAAAATCACGTGCTTTAAATGGGAATGGAATAATTGCTAATGTTTTGTTTTAGCTCAAAATTCACTATATGTCTAAAATGTGACAGAGAGAGGAATCACTATGCAATATGTTTGCAATACATTATTAAGTAATTGCATCAGTTTGGAATTTGGCATGCCCTGATACAGTAATCCGAAGACATATAATTTGGCAATTTGTATTTGAATTCTTGAGGGCTTTCCAAGTATTGTGCCAATTAAAAATCATCATCTTTTATGTGGTTAAAAAATATTGGAGAAGAGTTGGCTCATAGTTGTCTAATTGTACTTGATTTTAATTGTAATTGTACTTGATTTTTTTTTCTAATACCAAAATAGAGCAGGATCCCCTTAGCAGAAGCCCTAAAAATACTGTGCAAGATAGAATTTTGGAATCTCAACAAGTAGATTGTATTCTCACATAATTGCTGACTGTTGAAAAATAGTGATTTTTAGTATAGGTAGCAAGTAAAGTATTGATGTGGTCAGAAAACAGATCTACATACATTGTGTAACATTGGGAGATCTGTTTTACAGTTGGGCATGATCTGACATGCCCCATGATAATGAGGCAGGATTCCACATTCATCCACACCCTGTCATTTGTATTTTGAGAAAGTATACAAAACACTTAAAAGTGGTGAGTCACTGGCTGGATAAAGATTAGTTTCAGTTCTCTACTCCCAGCAGGCTTTTTTGCATATATTTCCATCCGATATTGATAGTTTGTTTTTGAAGATTTAAAGATGGGGTGGGGGGAATGGGGAATACTTCCAGCTGTTAATAACTGGTACTTTGCATGTGCTAATACTTCAATTGATATATTAAATCTGGCCTATAGATAAAGGGAGTAAGGAACGGTAATTCTTTTTCATGCATTACTTCATATAACTATTTGATAGTAATTTATACCTGGAATTTTTGGACACAGAAGTGCTTTAAAAACATTTTATAGTAAAGCATGAGACCTACAATAGCGTATAAGCCAGTACTTAGCAACTAACATGAGCACAATTATATTTAAAGGAATTGGAAAATCAGTTTTTAAATAGGTCAAATAAGAATTTAGTACTTTAATAATATGCCCAGATTTTGCAGTTCTAGAAATGAAATATCATTTCAAACAAGCCAGATATTTAAGTTTGCAAAACATGTTTTTAGTAAAGCCAGTTTAGTTTAAATTGAAACAAAGAGCCAACATACTGGTTAGGGTGTTGGACTATGACTCAGGATTAGATTCAGGTCCACACTCAGCCATGAAAACTCACAACCTGTCCTTCATAAGCTATTACAAGGATGAAAGTGGAGAAAGTTCTAGATGTGGCGGAAAGAAGTTAAATAAATACACAGAAACTTGTCCTGTCCATCCAGATGACTACAATGGTGATCAGTTTCATCCAAATGGATTAAGGATTTTGTCACATGAGGGCTTTCCCTTCTGGCAAATGATTGGCAATATGGAAAGCTATTGAGTTATTTTAAGCAGGCTCAATAAAACAGTGTGTAAAACATTTATATATGTTTAATATGAAATACAGTTTTATATATACTGTTCCATGAGGCCGTCCAAATTGGCAAAGATTCTAGTTAAAAAACTTTTCTAGAGCATGTTCTTGTCAATATAGATACAGAAAATTTGTATGAGAATGGATCCCTTCCTCACTTTTCAAGAATCAGTAGATTCTTGATGGATTCTATGACTATAGAATAATACTCCTATAAACGTAGCGTGGGAATTGTTTCACAGCAAGTGTAAAACCCAAATGATTAATTTCTTAGCATACGAAATAACTAGGGCTGAGCTTTGATAAACTTGATTAAAGTAATTGGAAGCACTTGCCGTCTGATTAAAGGGTGTGGAAATGCGATTTCTAAATCACTTTATCGGATTGTGTATTATGAAATATGTGGCCTGGTTGAGTGTGGCTATACGTGTGTAATGCCCAGCTTTTTGGGTGTGGGTGCTTTACACAACAGGGTAGCCAAATACATGTTTGACCAATTCCCTCATTATAATAAATTTGATTTAAGGAATGTCTTCTTTGGTCATCAACAGTTCTGGAGGAAATTTATTTAGCGTTCATAGGCAGAAGAGGCATTTCCTCTCTTTTAACAAAAAAGGAGAAATGCTATCCCAAGATGTTACATGCTGCCCTTGCCTTTTTAATTACAGCAGCTGAAATATGGCAGTACTTTGCTTTAACCGTGTGTCCCCCCCCCCCAGAGGAACTTGCTGCCAAATAAACGGGGACATTGTTTTAATTTGAGTACTTTAACTGCTGAATCCTACCCCATTAATTGGTTTCACCATACAGTACTTTTCTGGGGTTTGTAGACGCTTCTTGGCATGCATAGTAAGACTGTTACCAGCCCATTGAGGTTAGCTATATTTAGATATAGGTATTTAATAGCATTTCAGCCACGCAAAACATGTAGCCAGATGGCCAGGGAAAATATTTAATGAAAATGTTCCGATCAGTATGAAAAACAAAACATAAACTGTCGTCGTTGGAATGTGGCACCTTCAAAATATTGATATTTTGGTCCCACGTGTTTAGGAAGGAGCTGCTTTTCCATCTTTTGTTTAAATCCCTACAAAGCATAATATGCTGAAATAATATTGGCTGAGGGTGCTGCTAATTCCTCCTGGGCATAACGCCATTGCTTACCTCCTAGGTGTTTGTCACTAAGATGATGGCAATTTTTGCATTGCAAGAGGCCTGGAAGAATAGCTAATTATCACCCAGGGTGTCTTGAGGAAAAGCTCTCAGTGTATCCGGAAGTAGGTTTCTCCAACAGCACGTAGCTACTCAGGAAACCTTTTTATTTTTAACTTAGCAGCTAATTTGGAGATGTTCGGAAATCCTGACTGAGCTCGATTGTCAGCAACAGGCAGTTCCTGTCCGTAGAGTATTTTTCTGTTTGGGATTTTAAAAAAAGATGCCAGAAAACAAGCAAAATTTGATTACAAAGACTGCTAGAATTTGTTTATGGTTTTGGCAAAAGAGTTTTGGCTATATTGTTGCGGTTCTATCTAGGGTGTGATTTCAATCACAAGTTTGGAACCTCTGGAAATTTTCTTGATATTCCCAGTTCCAGGAATACTTACAGATCCTGTTTAATCAAGCAAATCATAACCAACATTTTGCCATACAAAATAAATTTTTGAGTTACTCACTGTACCTTTAATTCACCAGTTTGTAAACTTCATAGATACTTGGGCTGAAATGCAGTCTTGCTTTAAGAAAAGAGAGATTGAAAGCTAGAACACTTTCAACCTCTCTTCTTTTCAAACAAGACTGCAGCTTACTAGAGTTGGTATTTAAATGAGCGCTCTTTTTAAAAATTGTTTATTTAATAGCAATCCTGGAGAGAAAATGAGGAAAATGTTCCCGTAGTGATTCTATTTCAGGTAAAACCTGTTGCTGTTATCAAAACCTCTTACTGTCTTTTAGAGCACCTTCAGAGCAGATTTTGAGACCTCACTATGGAAGGTAACCATTTTAGCAGCTAGCTACCATGAAACATTTTAGAGGCTGTGCACATCTAAATATCAGTTGTTCAGAGAGGTATATAACCTTTATTGTTCTCTTTATCACCATCTGAAAGCCATTGTGACAAATGGTTGCACTGAAGGTTCTATAGATGGGCCCATTGTTGAATTTGATCTTTTTCCCATTAAAAAAATCTGAGATGATTGTTGCTAGTTAAAAGGAACTCACTTTGGTTTTTGTTTTGTTTGTTTCTTGCAGAAATGAGTCGTCAGACTGCCACAGCACTTCCGACAGGTACCTCGAAGTGTACACCGTCCCAAAGGGTACCTGCCTTGACGGGCACCACCGCTTCCAACAATGACTTGGCCAGCCTCTTCGAGTGCCCCGTCTGTTTTGACTATGTGCTGCCACCTATCCTCCAGTGCCAAAGCGGGCACCTCGTTTGTAGCAATTGTCGCCCCAAGCTCACCTGTTGTCCAACCTGCCGAGGACCGTTGGGTTCCATTCGGAATTTGGCTATGGAAAAAGTTGCCAACTCTGTACTTTTTCCTTGTAAATATGCCTCCTCCGGCTGCGAGATAACCTTGCCGCATACCGAGAAAGCCGACCACGAAGAGCTTTGCGAATTCAGGCCTTACTCTTGTCCGTGCCCTGGGGCTTCTTGTAAGTGGCAAGGCTCTCTGGATGCTGTCATGCCACACCTCATGCACCAACATAAATCAATAACAACGCTACAGGGAGAAGATATTGTTTTCCTTGCCACAGACATTAATCTTCCCGGAGCTGTCGACTGGGTTATGATGCAGTCTTGCTTTGGCTTTCACTTCA
Source organism: Ptyas mucosa (assembly GCA_012654045.1). Taxonomy (NCBI): domain Eukaryota; kingdom Metazoa; phylum Chordata; class Lepidosauria; order Squamata; family Colubridae; genus Ptyas; species Ptyas mucosa. The sequence goes on along the minus strand of WNWU01000119.1, from coordinate 917,103 downwards.
TGTTAGTACTGGAGAAACAGGAGAAATATGACGGTCACCAGCAGTTCTTTGCAATCGTACAGTTGATAGGCACGCGGAAACAAGCTGAAAATTTTGCTTACCGCCTCGAGCTAAACGGTCACAGGCGGCGATTGACTTGGGAAGCTACCCCGCGATCGATCCATGAGGGGATCGCAACCGCCATCATGAATAGTGACTGCTTAGTCTTCGACACCAGCATTGCACAGCTGTTTGCAGAGAACGGCAACTTAGGTATTAATGTGACAATTTCAATGTGCTGAAACCCCAATCTGACATTTTCAGGGCCAGTGTCTAAAATAATAATAATAATAATAATAATCACCTCAATCCAAATCCGCTGCATTCAGTTTCGCAGAAACCGTGGTAAACATCTGACTGCTAGGTGTGAACAATTGGGAGGGAGAGGCCAGCATCAATGAAGGTAAATTAATGAGAAGACTGTTGGGGCAGATAACAGTTGCATGTAATAACACTAATATATTTAAATGAGTCAGCAGTAAACCACTGAAATATATATATATATATATATATATATATATATATATATATACATATATATATATATATATATATACATATATATATATATATATATATATGAGTGTGTGTATATATATATATAAATTATATTATATATATATACCCAAAATGGGCATCCTTTTGTATTAAGAATTGATTCTATGAAAAGTGCTGTAAAATAATTCTAAACTTCTTTGTAGATTAATTGTACTTTTGAAAAAGGATACTGTTTGTTTGTGTTTTCATTTGTGTTTCTTTTGACTGACAAGCCATGCACAGCGGTTTGGGGTTCGACCGCTGTTTCTCCTGTTCCTTCCTTTTCTCCCTTGCTTTTTTTTTTCTTCCCAAGTCACTACATAGTATTGCTGCTGTTCTTGTATAAATTTTCTGTGTATTTGCTAATTTTTATTAACTTCTAGTTTTTCATTAAATAAATGATTTTTCTTTCCTGTGATTCGAGGTTTTTTTTTTTTCTGTTTCCTTTTTGCTTTTTGGAAGGGGACCTTTTGAAATAACTTACGGGTATCATCTTCTGATACACAGCAAAATTGCTTATGGCTAAAGGTAGGCTTCCATATATTGGTAATGTTTTTGGGGTGCTGCTTTGCCGCGAAGAATGGTGCATACAACTTGAAGAATAGAGACACCATTAGACAAATTCCAAAATAGTCGTCTTTTAGATTGTAGAAACCATTGCATTTTTATTTCAAACTTGATTTTGAATGTTTCATTATGTTCTAATTTATTTTAAGTTAGTGGGAAATTCGGGCCCAAGAATTTGAGAGACCTTGAAACATTTTGAGGTCATTCTTGTATTAATTAGTTGCGCAATACAAGAAAGCATAGTTTACAGTATTTGTAACTATAAATATAGGCCATTTGTTTAAAGGAGAGAGTTGAAATAAGCTGTTTTGGTCTTTTAAAAAATTCTGTCATTAAAAGAATTTCTGGCAAACTGAAATATCTTAAAGTGATGCTGGCTGGTCTGTTTTGTTAAATTTTGTTTTGGCAATAATGGAATGAAAGCAAATTAAAAATGGAAGTCTTCCTTGCAGTTTCACCTTTAATGCTAGGTTCCTGCAGCAGGATCTTTTTGTGCCAAGGATCTTCTTCCAGCAGGCTACTCTGTGAATGCTTATCTGTGAATGCTTCACTTAACTTCCTTTGGGCCATTTATAGATGGGAACATCCAGGAGAAATGTGAGGCATGATCTCACACATTTTGTATTTGTTCCTAGAAGTCAGGCATGTTAGCACATATTGCACCAATACTTTGTTTTTAAAAGTTATCTTAAGATGAAAAAAAAAATCAGATGACTAAAGGAACCACCATCAATGATTCTTTTAACAGCAAACGAGATTTCAGGCAACAAAGAGGGGAGTGAATGGGAAAAGTGCTGTTCACGGTAGCCCTTGACTTACATCCACAACTGAGTCTGGAATTTTGGTCGCCATGGGACTGGTCTCGATTCCACAACCATTTTTATAATGGTTCCTAAATGAGCAACTGTGCCCATTGCTAGTCCAATGGACACGTTTTTGCCAGAAAATAGAAAAATGCAATCACATGATCCTGAGATCCTTGCAACTGGTTGTCAATGTGAGCCAGTTGCCAAGCACCCAAAATACAATCACACAGCCATGGGGGAAAGGGTGCAGCAATTGTAACTTAGAAGACGGATCATTAAGTAACTTTTTCCAAGTCCATCTTAACTTTGAATGCTTGTTAAGTGACCAGTTATAAGTCAAGAACTACCAGTATGAGATTTAGGCTACTGGATATAGGGATTAGCAAGGCATGTAAAGCCTCTACTTTATTAGGAATGTCTGGATACACCTGGACATAATATAGTTATGGAAAGTTTTTGTTTGCAGTGCATGTCATGCCTTGACTGTGAGGGATGGCATGTGCTCCAGGTACATAATAAACAAGTTGCATAGATAGATACCAGCTTCATAACTTTTTGACAGTAGTACCAACCAGTTTTGACTTCAAAGGAGACAGCTGCGTTTAAGTTACGTAGGCTTGCAATTAAGCCTTTTGCTTAACGAGATGGCAAGGCGTGCACGAGTGAGGCGTTCTCGAATGATCTTTATATCATTCGATTTTGAGTATTTCCCCCTTTTTTTAATTCACGAAAGTGCACAAAGTAGAACAAAGCTTGTCATACGCAATTTTAGATGCCCACTGAATGCTCTCCAAGGGTGCATCTCGCTAGAGGAAAAGGGTCAATCTTTTCTACTGCAGGGCCGGGATGATTTCACAAGCTTATTTAAGTCATTCTTTGAGTCAGCAATTCTCTCAGGGCAGCAGTGAAAGGGCAGCTGGACATGTGCCCAAAAATTTAGCTAGGGTGTTTGCATATGATACTTAGGAACCCACCTTGAGTCATACAGTACAGTCAACTGTGCCGGCTATAGCAACAGCACTTAACAAAACTATTGAACTCTTCTGCTAGTCTTGTCAAAGTGTATAGATTATTATTCTGCCCTTTCGCATGAGAGATACATAGATAGATAGATAGATAGATAGATAGATAGATAGATAGATAGATAGATAGAGATAGAGATAGAGATATGCAATTTCTTTCTAGCCAGGTTCTACCTACGTAAGCTAAGATGTTCCTCAGCCCTGGTTCTGTGAAATCTCATTCACAACTTCTGGGCTTTTTCCTGCAACTCTGTGTTGGCCTATGGGAGACTCAGATGTAATCTGAGTCTCCCATAGGAATATCTTAGCTTACGTAGCTGGAACCTGGCTAGAAAGAAATTGCATATAAAGCCTACGAAAAAGGAAAAAGGAACATATATATATATATACTTCTCAATGTACTCTGTGAATTCTCAGAGATTGCTATAAAAAACTTGCTTATCTTCGTTGCATCATCTACTTTCAAATGTGTAACCCTTGGTAAAAAGAAGTTGCTATAGGTTCAGCTAGTATGCTAGTACAACCAACCATTAGAGAGATCTGAAACAAAGCCTTTCCAAACTTTCTGAATGAAGGCCCTCTTTCCACACAATTATTTTTCACAGGAAATCACCAGAGAGATCTAGTGAACAGAAAACCTCTAGAGACCTACATGGATATTTACCCATGTATTACTACTATTCTTCTCATCTTTCCTGTTACCTTCTCTTATTGGTATTTTTGTTGTTTGTATGTACACTTGAGAGCTTATGCACCAGAGACAAATTCCTTGTGTGTCCAATCACACTTGGCCAATAAAGAATATTCTATTCTAGTATATCTATAGAGGTAAAGGCAAAGGTTCCCCTGTCTGATCATATGTGATTCTAGAGACCGTTGCTCATCTCTTCTTCTTAGCCAAGAAAACCAGTGTTATCCAAAGACGTTTCTGTGGTCGTGGCTCACATGACTATATGCCGAAGTGCACGGAACACTGTACTTTCCCACCAAAGTGGTACCTATTTATCTACTCGCATTTGCATGCTTTCAAACTGGGCAAGAGCTGGAGCAAGGAACGGGAGCTCACCCCGTTGCGTAGCGCTTGGGTCTTGAACCTAGGTTGTCAGCTTTGCAGTCAACAAGTTCATCGTCTTCATGCCTCAAGTACATCAATAGTCCACAACTTTTTCTCCACAAGGATATCAATACTCCATGTCTTTTTCTCTCCCATTCTATCCTATGTTGGTTGTCTTGGGGCAATTATTTCAGTCAGCGTGAAATCACGTAGCCATTGCAGCATCTCCATGGCCATGTGATCAAAATTTGGATGCTTGGCAACAGACTCATATTTATGACAATGGGGAAGCCAGATTCACTTAACAACCGTTAACAACTAACTTTTAACAATTGCAGGGATTCACTTAACTGTGGCAAGGAAGGTCGTAAAACCAAACTCATTTAACAAACGTCTCAGCAGCAGAAATTTTGGGCTCAATTGTGATTGTAAATTGAGGATGACCTATATTGCCAAAGAAACGTTACTGTGCAGTTGGGAGGGGGAGTAAATAACCTCCCAGCATCCCCCTTCAACATGTTTCCCAAGTCACTTCCTTTCACAAGTAAAATGTTACGGAAAGATAAGTGGCTGAGCTTCCTGTTCCAGCACAGCCCAAGATTTATTTTCAGATTTTCTTAGATGTCATCAGACTGGCTAGTAGGAGGACAAAAGGTTGCATTCCTTAGCTGTGACAGTGGGAGAATATAAATTCCCACAAGATTTGCACTGCAGGATTAAAGGGAGGTGGAAATCTGTTGTAGATCAGGCCACTGTTGGAACAGGAAGATCTACTCTAAACAAACACCGGTAAAGAAGTAGGATTTAAGAATGATATCAGAAAAGGCAGGAGAGAGTGAGTATCAGGAGTGATATGTCTGAGAGATAAGCTCCTGTTGTATTTAAGATGTCTCTTCTCTTAACGTTGGATAAAAAGGAAATTTAAGATTACGGCAATCAGTAAGGAAGCTGTCCACCTCTAAAATAAGGGCTGCTTTAAAACAGCCTGAAATAATGCAGCTGGCACAACAAAAACCTGATTTCTGGAATCCTTTTCCAAGGAAAACTCCAGCAAAATGGACTGAATGCTCCAGCCCGCTGGGAATTAAAGCCTGCAACTTCTTAAAAACGGCTGAAGTTGGGAAACGCTGGTCTTGAGGATGTCAGAGCCGTCTCAAAGCTACGACGTTTTGTTAGAGGTTGTGCTTTCCACAAAAAGGAGAAACCTGTTTTGATTGGAGTAGAAAACGGTCAAGAAGAGTTTACTGTCGTGAGCTAATAGTTGTACAGATTATGCAGCAATATGGAGATGATATCGTGGTTAGCCTACAACAGATGTTTCATTTAGGCCTATGTCCTAAATCCTAATCTTGCTCCAATCCAGGGTGTCTCAAAAGTTGCTTTTTCAACAGGCAACTGGATTTTCTTGGTTTTTCCTGGAAGACATTTCCCTTCTCATCCAAGACGCTTCTTGTGACTGAACTGAGGAAGCTTTTTGGGTGAGAAGTAAAACGTCTTCAAGGAAAAACCAAGGAAGTCCAGTTGCCTCTTGAAAAAAAAGCACCTTTGGGGCAACCATGACCTGGATGACTGAGAACTTCCCTAGAGTTGTGGTCCTCAAACTTGGCAGCTTTAAGACTTGTGGACTTCAACTCCCAGAATTCTCCAGCCAGCTGGGAGTTGAAGTCCACAAGTCTTAAAGCTGCCATGTTTGAAGAACTCTGTCCTAGACACTCAAATCCAGAATCTTTTATTATACATGTAAATGCTGTGGACTTTGGCTGGTTCTCAATGAATCCCTCAATTTCATTTTAAATTAAAAAAATTCTGCATTCAAAGCCTTTAAAAACACTGGGCAGCTGCTTATTTTGGTGCAAAGGTTTTGGACCGTTTTGATTTTGGAGAGTGGGTGAAAATGAATAGCAGCTGGCCTCTTTAAATACGTCTTGTTTTGCAAGCCAGAGCACTTTTCTGTAGGTGTTGCTATATTGACAAAATAAAGGGTGCGCCAAATGGTTCACACACACACACACACACACACACATACACACATATACTGACCCAACCGGTACCACTTGAATCTAGCATTCATCAAGTAACCCAAATGATACGAAAGGGTAATGATACTTGGAAGGCTGTGTGTGACCAGAATAGACTTGCAGGACAAGCATGGAGTCCGAACAGCTGAAAGAGCAATAAATAAAATGCAGTGGAAAATGATCCAGCAGTTAAAAGCAGATTGATTGTAGGGCATGTTAGAGGAATACATACAATTCCGATGCTCATTCTGGTTATACACACAGTTAATGATATAATTAACTGTACTGCTATTTCTGTTTCTGCTTTGCTTTATTTGAACAGCGACCTACAGCCTTGCAAGATTGCCCTGTAAAGTTGCTTAGATTTGCAGCCGGGAAGTAATTTAGAGTGTTGGGACAAGATCTGATTTAAGCTAATTACAAAGAACCCTTTGCACAGTGTCTGTTGCCGAATGGTGTTCATCTGATTAGTGCTTTGCGGAGGAGGTCCAGTGAATTGGTCCCCCCTGGAGATGGTACTTAATAGCATGTAATAGCATATTATAATTTATTAACCTGTTTTTATACTACTAGGTTTTGGCTAGGTTTGCCACACATATATATTAAAGCATCCTAAAAATGTATCTACATCTCGCAAAAGTGACCTTTATGCTGATCAATGTGTCCTCAGAAAGTGTGCCCTAAAAAAAAAAAAAAGGGCAAGGTGCCACCATGTCAATTTTCAGCAGCTATATAGATTTCCTCGTTGGGGAAAAAAAAGATGATTAAATAAAATTAGGTCAAAATCCAATGTTCACACTGGAAGAGCCTATTTGCACATCCAGACTTAAGAGTATATTTTTCTCTGCACTGGCAGTACAGATGGAAGGAAGGACGCCTCTGAAGATTATGCTTGCAATGCTTCTTCCTTTACAGGAAAGGAGAAAACTCTGCCTGGCAACAACCGTCGTTTGACTAGAACTCTTGACATTCCAGCAAAATAAAAATAAAAATAAATCTCTATGTTCATTCAACTGAATTTAACAGGGGGAAGAAAAAAGCTTTCCTGAAGGCTCATGTGCTTAGCGAGTGCTATGCTGTCTGTCCATGTGTAAATGTATCTCTTAATAGCATTGGGAAATAATAATCATTAAGAGGTTAAGCATTCAGATCTCTCTCTGCAGAGCTACTATCCCCATGAATGCAGAGTAGGGCCAATCAGAAGCAGCAGCAAGAATCATCATTGTTCCCTTAAAAATATCCCTTTTCTTCTTAAAAAATAAAAATAAACGACTAATGTCAGGTAGCCTGTTCTTTCCCCCTTTTAACCCGCATTTGCATTTATAGGCTACCAGGTAAATCTTGGCTTTACTGTTCGTTCTTTCTGTCAACTTCATCCACTCGTTTTTAGAGTTTGCTGTTCAAGTGTTCGAGTCTGGCCTTTGTGGAAAATCCCCCGTCGAAAGCTGAATTGAGGACGTCATCCAGGGTGCTGGCCATCACAAAATTGAGATCCTGCCGTACATTGGCGGGGATTTCTTCAAGGTCTTTTTCGTTCCTTTGAGGGATGATGACGCTCTTCAGGCCAGCTCTGTGCACGGCCAAAACTTTATCTTTTATTCCGCCGACCTATGAAGGAGACAGGGAAAATCAGAACGAGAGAGGGGGGAGGGAGGGAGGATGGGAGAGACACAGAGAGAGAGAAAATGAGAGAGAGAATGAGAGAATGGGAAAGAAAGAGAGTGAGAGAGAGATAAAGAATGAGAAAGAAAATGAGGGAATGAGAAAGAGAATGAGAGAAAGAAAGAATGAGAGAAAATGAGAGACAGAATGAGGAAGAGAGAATGAGAGTGAGAGAAAGAATGAGAGAGAGAGAGAGAGAGAGAGAGAATGAAAGAGAGAATGAGACAATGAGAGAGAGAGAGCAAAGGCCTTTCAAGCAAGAAAGGAGCCGTTTGGGGAGAGGAGGAGGCACATTGCATTCCCAATCTGGGGTAATTCTCTGGTGTTAACTGAATTATAAACTAGCTTCAGGACAGCAGCTGCAACCTTATTCTGACTCCAAAGAAAAAGACACAGCAGCTTCCTACTGTGTCTTCAACCAAGAGGCAGGACAGGAAGCCAACAAGGGGTGGGGGGGGGGGGTCACAGGAATCCAAGGACTTCTGATAAACGGAAAAAGTTCGGAGGCATAACAAAGGAACTCCAGCAACTCTTTTTTTGTGTGGGTTTCAATAGGAAGCTGCGGATATAAATAAAAGAGACAAATCCTTTTGGTTCCCTTTTGTCTTGCACATCCTATCTCATGGGTGGGAGACCCAGTTTCCACTCTTCGATCCATTAGCAAACTGCTTCGTTCAAACTAACTTTCGCAAGAAGATGTTACCTTCCTTGGAAAATAAAAATATCCGTAAAAAGAACATGCTGGCTGGGGAATTCTGGGAGCTGAAGCCCACGCATCTTGAGTTGTCAAGGTAGACAAACACCGCTCTACGGTAACGTTAGGAAACACTTCCACTTCGAAGGCCACGTTTGTTCATTGGTTTAGCCACCTATCTCACACACAGTGGCGGAAAAACCAAACCATTTCAAGGAACACGCATTCATCTACGAAATAACCGGAACAGCACATTTCAAATCGTAAACGGGGCTTAGCTGACGGGATGGAGATAATTGTCGTGGGGGACACAATGCTGAAGAATATAATATAATTCTGGAGAGTCGGGGGAAATCTTTATTTGAGAAACGTCAGGATTTTAAACTCCTCACTCATTTTCGGAAGCTTTCAATCCTGAGATGAACATGCTGTTAATTTACAAGAAATGACCTCTTTGGTGTGGAACTGGGAAGGTGCTACAGACCATATCCAGATCTTTCTACAGCAAACAAGTTACTATTCTAGTTAAATCCTCCAGTATTGCCTGCACAGATATCTTCATCCTTTTTAAACAGCCAGGCCAGGAATTGAGTTTGACGTTTTTGAAATAAATGCGAAGCACAGCTCCTAACCCTGAACTGTTAAAAGAGTCCCTCTGCATGGGACAATTTCAAGGTACTGGATTAGAGGGAAGGTTAAACGAAGGCTGCTTTGCTTGTCCTTCGATAATAAAAGCTCCGGTAAGCAGTATTAATTTCAGAGAGGCAGAAACCGTCAGCGAGCAAGTTAAGCCAGTGGAAGCCACCACCTCTAGCTTTGCAAACACATTCACGGTATTCAGTTACTGTGCTAAGCCATGTTTGAATGAATCACAATGGACTTCAGTCGATGGGGCACGGCAAGCCAAAACTAACAAGCTTATGCCTTAATATGCTAAGTAAAGCCGGTTATTAAATGGCCCATTACTGGGTGGGAGCTGGTTGGCTCTCTTCAGCTTTATCAGTCACAGGTTGTACCCGGAGGGGGGGGGAAGGAGGGGGGAAGGAGGGGGGAATGGTTTATGGCTGGCTAAATTTGGTTAATAGATAGATAATAGGCAGGTAGAGATAGATGATGATAGATAGGCAGGAAGGCAGGCAGACAATAGATATACAGACAGACAGACGGATGGATGGAGATAGAGATAGATAGATAGATAGATAGATAGATAGATAGATAGATAGATAGATAGATAGAT